>CM075809.1:17429776-18029776 GCA_037975025.1 Excoecaria agallocha
AACCTTAGAAAGAGATAAGCTTAGAATTGATCAACCAAGAGCACAAAAAATTTTCAAGATTAGAGAGAAAAATAAAAAAACCCTTTGTAATTTCTACTTCCCTATGTAATAAAACCTTATATCTACAACTTATATTTTCAAAAGCTTGTACGTGTACTCCTATAACCTCATCAGAACCACCTTCTTGTATATTATCATCAGATTATAATACATCAGGTATTTTATTTTAATTGTGTCTTGGTGTATTAATAAATTTTTAGATAGTTTATGTGCTATAGATTTTGATAATGATAGAGATATGTTTTTACTAAAAAAGGAATTAAATAGTTTAAAAGAACATTTAATTTCCGAGCATGAAAATTTTCATTTAGATTTTCCATTAGATGAATTTTGCAATTGTCAACATTTTCATAAGAAAATAAATTTAATTGATATTTTAATTGATTTTGTTCCAAATATTCCAGCAAATTGATTTCCAGATCTATAAAATATTTCAATTAATGGATGGAGAACATTAAAAGAATTTATAGGCGAATTAATTATCTAAAAGATAATTTATATATAGAAATAAAGATAATGAAATCCAGAAGAGAAAGTATAATACATGAAATAACAGTTATAGAAGAATTCATACCATACCCTATTTTGGGATGGTATGAATTAATAAAAAGTTATGATAATATGATAATACGTAATAGATATTTAATAGAAAGATTAGATAGAATACTTAGTAAAATACCTTTAGGTTAAAATTATGGAAAATATTAAAAGAAAAATTAGTGATATAGATAGGTTAATATATCAATAAAGAGATGAGTTAAAAATACTTAGACCTAGATTAACTGATTTAGAAAAGGAAATTTTAGTTATAGAAAATTTAAATTTACCTCATTTTTCATATTATTATAAACTAATAGACAATATTAGATATATGATCAATAAAAATAAATATTTAATTAGAAAATAATAAAAATCTAGACCCATATGCTAAAATCTTAAATAATAAATATACTCATAAGTTATAACTCTGTTGTAAATTAATCTCAGAAAACCTCATAATAGCAATAATAAATATATTCATAAGCTATAACTCTGTCATAAATTAATCTCAGAAAACCCCGTAATAGTGATGCTACATAATGATCCCACCAACCTTTTAATTGTCTAGTAAATCCTGATAATAACATTTGAGCTACAGCTGCTTCATTATTTCTTTTTGATTTATAAGCACTAGCTGCTAAGGTCATTTCTTGTAATAAATTTAATATTTGATATTATGAAAAGCCATCTATGTTCCATTCATATAAAAAAAGTACCATCGTATCCTAACTGATATCTAGTTTCTTCATATTGAGTATCTGGAGGTATAGGTCTTGGATAATAATTTTGAATTTTTGGTCTAGGTGTATAAGTATTAAAATGTAATTTTTTAATTGAATATTCTTTTTCATTATTTGATTTAAATTGTTCTTTTACATTTTCTATTTCTAATGTAGTTTCTAATTCTGATGTAACTTCTTCGTCTATAATCATAATCTGTTTATCCTTAATGCTTAACTTTGCCAGTCTTTCTTCTATTTTTCTTAATAAAAGATCTTGATCTTTTATATTTATAGTTGTTTATGGGGAAAATTCAAAAGATTTAAACAAAGACATTTCTAATTTAATAGGTGATTTTTCTGTTACTGATTTTGATGTTTGGCCTATTTTTTTATTGTGGTTTAGGCATTTGTACTATTTCTTTTACTCTATTTAGATGACTTGCTATAGTATCTAATATTTGATTTGAAAAATTATTTTGTAATATAACATGTTGTAAATATTTTCCTACATCTTTACTTTCTAATTTTATGTCTTTAAATGGTTCAGAAAAATAAGTTTTTTCTTTATTTTTTACTTTAATACATTTTAAGGGAGGATGTATAGCTACTACTGAGCGCCCTTCTACAGTATCCCATTACTTACCTATTTTTGAAGATATATTTATTTCTTTTCGGAATGGATAATCTATATTATTATAATAACAATAATTTTCAAACCATAAACATAAAGGAATATTTACTTGCTTAGCTTCTATTTCTTTATACCATATACTTCTAAAATTATTTAATTCTGCTTGAGAAAAGTTATTAAAATACTACTTTGCTTTTTGCTTATTGTATTATACTTTTAAATCGTTTCTTAAAAATTCTTTGTTTATTTGAAAACTAGTCATCGTACTTTTTATAGATTAATTTGAGAAAAAGTTTCCATTTGAGATCTAGTGGGACTAATAGAATATTCACTTTCTCTTTCTTCCGTATATAATGGTCTTGGAATATTTGTATTAAAATCTACTCCTCTTAATTCTAATTTTTTTGCAGATAATGATTTAGGTATTGAAGGTCTATTATTTGAATAAGTTAAAACACTACTCGAAGAATTAATTTCTGAAGAAAAATCTATTTCAACAGTTCCATCACTATGTTATAAAATTCTTAAAAATTGATTATTAATATTAATTGGTCTTGGTTCACATATTTTTTTTTAACTTTCAATTTCCTGATCTAGTAATTTCATCCCATTTAAGTCTTTTTGGTATTTGAATATTAGAATGTGCTTTATTGGCTTCAAATAATAAAGTTTCATTTCTTTTGAAATATTTTTTAGTTTTAGGATTTAAGGTCGTAGACATGACTTTATAATATACTTTATATATTACTGCTATTACTCTAACATTTTCTTTAAAATTTAAGTTTTTTAACAGTTAAAGTTAAAGTATCTAATATATTTAAATCATATAAACTAATAGTAAATCTTGGGAAACAATTAAAATATACCGGTCCATTAGCTAAGTTCGTTTCTACCATTGCTAATAAGGAATTTGAAAAATTAGTATGTCTAGCATCTCTTAAACACATTAAAACTAGAGTATCTAATCCTAGTCTGAATAAAAGCTTTATAGCTATCTGTACTGATCCTGTATACAAAAATCTATATTTTTTCTTTTTATCTTCATTTATCGATTTTTCTGATAACAATTAAATAGTTTCGTGTTCTTGATTAATAGCTATTGTCTGCTCAGTTTTTTTTATAGAATAATCCTGAAAAAAATTCAAAAGTACCTATTGAATATATTGTTCGAATATCTTGTCTAGGTATAGTCCAATCAAATAAATCATTCTCTACCTTTTCTATATTTACTTCTACATAATTTATTTCATCAATTTCTCTAATATTATCTTCGCTAGTTGAACCAGATCTAAAGCAAGGCTCTAATAGACCACCAACACGCCATTCTTGGCTACCAAAGGGCTGACCAATGCTAGGCCTTCAGGGCTGAACAATGTTTCATTACTCTAAGCACAGTCTCAAATTCTTTCTAAATTTATCTCAACTAAATATACTCATATGGATATCTTAAACAAAATATTTGTCTAATAAATATCTAGTCTAATTCAATTTTGCTAAGATAAATTTCTAATAAAGTATATATTTCAATTAATGTTATAATAGCATCACTTAAAGTAAATTCCCAAAGAAACTCAGGTTTAAAATTTAACCAAGGCTGACTCATTCTACACACACTATCCCCATCGGGCTTTGATACCAAAAACGGAGGATCACTATTACAGAATTTTATGAGATTAATTTACGACAGAGTTATAACTCATGAGTATATTTATTATTTATGATTTTAGCATATAGGTATATATTTTTTATTATTTTCTAATTAAATATTCATTTCTATTGATCATATATCTAATATTATCTATTATTCTATAATAATTTGAAAAAGGAGGTAAATTTAAATTTTCTATAACTAAAATTTCTTTTTCTAAATCAGCTAATCTAGGTCTAAGTATTTTTAACCCATCTCTTAATTGATATATTAACCTATCTATATCCCTAATTTTTCTTTTAATAGTTTCCATAATTTTAACCTAAAGGTATTCTACTAAGTATTCTATCTAATCGTTCTATTAAATATCTATTACGTATTATTATATTATCATAACTTTTTATTAATTCATACCATCCCGGAATAGGATATGGTATTAATTCTTCTATAACTATTATTTCATGTATTATAGTTTCTCTTCTGGATTTCATTATCATTATTTCTAGATATAAATTATCTTTTAGATAAGTAATTCGCCTATAAATTCTTTTAATGTTCTCCATCCATTAATTGAAGTATTCTATAGATCGGGAAATCGATTTGTTGGAATATTTGGAACAAAATTAATTAAAATATCAACTAAATTTATCTTCTTATAAAACTCTTGACAATTGCAAAATTCATCTAATTGAAAATTTAAATGAAAATTTTCATGCTCGAAAATTAAATATTCTTTTAAACTATTTAATTCCTTTTTTTAGTAAAAACATATCTCTATCATTATCAAAATCTATATCACATAAATCATCTAAAAATTTATTAATACACCAAGACATAATTAAAATAAAATACTTGATGTATTATAATCTGATGATAATATACAAGAAGGAGATTCTGATGAGGTTATAGGAGTACACATATAAGATTTTGAAAATATAAGTTATAGATCTAAGGTTTTATTACATAGGAAAGTAGAAATTACAAGGGGTTTTTTTATTTTTCTCTCTAATCTTGAAAATGGTTTTTTGTGCTCTTTGTTCCTTAATTCTAAGCTCATCTCTTTCTAAGGTTCTTTCATTTTAAGCTCTTAAAAAGGCTCTGCCCTTCACTTGAAAATGTTATTCCCTTTTATACAAAATATTCTAAGGCTGGATCCTATTTCAAATCTGACGAAGATAAAGTAATAATTGCACCGTGTTCAAATTGTGTTCAAACCGTGTTTTAGAGATAAAAGTTTTATTTTAAATGGTAAAGGTGTCAGAGGGATATGATTTCTTTTGAAAATTGTAGGGTAAAGGTCTTAGCCTTGGATAAAAAGGATAAAAGATATTAAATATTTACTTTAGTGAATAGTATTTTTTGTCGGGTAAGGATTTGTAAAAGATAAAGATAAAGGAAAGGTAATGATAAAAGGCTAACTTAAAAGTTTTGTCGGGATAAAGGCTTTGTAAACTTTCGTAGGAAAGTTTTAAGACTTTTACTATTCTTCTTTTCAAAATTTGACTTTTTGCCTTTTTGTCTTTTTCCACTTTTTTTT
The DNA here is from genome assembly GCA_037975025.1 of Excoecaria agallocha. Lineage (NCBI taxonomy): Eukaryota > Viridiplantae > Streptophyta > Magnoliopsida > Malpighiales > Euphorbiaceae > Excoecaria > Excoecaria agallocha. The sequence goes on from CM075809.1 coordinate 17,434,915, forward strand.
TCGTTTGCATTTATCTACATTACATTTGCACTTACATTTATATTGCATGTACATTTACATTTGCATTTTATATTTCTATATTAGCGTAATGTCTTGAGAATCTTCAAATGCTCGATTGGGAGGCAGAGTGCTACTTCTTGTTGAGGATGCTCTTTCAGCTAAAATTCGGTTGATAATTGAATTAAACTCTTCTTTTGATGCTGCTGATGATAATAAATTGATAATCTGATTTTTATCTGCAATGAATCCTGTTGATGGAGTTGAAATTGAAGCTGATGAAATCTTTGGCTCAAAATAGATAACAACTGCTTGCCTATCTGCTTTTTTAACATCAAAACTATCCCACCATTTGACTCTGAACTTTCTATATAAAATTGGGAACTAATTAATCTATTTGGCAACATGGTATGTCCATGAGACAATCCATGGTACCTTGAATATTGCACAATACTTGAGAAGATTATCTGGTGCGCCTGGATTGCAATAAGTAGTAAACTGACACATGCATCTTTTATCTGAAATGGAGCTACCTCTGGTATCAATACAAAATAACTAAACCATCTGATGAACCAATTGGGAAGAACACCACCAAACTTGTGCGAAAAGTAAAAGAACCAAGAATGTTGAAAATTCCTTTAGTAAAATGCTCTGTACCAAGCTTCTTGATAATCATAATAGCTATATACCAACTTGGTAGGATATCCTGATAAATTCTTCATATTATAGGTATAGGGTCTAGTTCCCCATTCTGATTGAGTAATCACATGGATAATTTTTACTCTACTATAACTTATCCGATCTTTATCATAATTATGCTTTATTTCCACAGATCCACTATCTACTAATATTGCTTCATAAAAATCTCTACTCTTACTCTGATCTTCCTCATGATAATGCCAACTGTTAGGAAACACATAATCTATCAATCTATAAAAATTTTGGTTTTTCTGATATGTTAAGTTCTTTTGGTTCTAATATCTTGATAAATATTTTTTTTTGGTTTAAGAAATAAGGAGAGGAATTTTTTGATTTAGACATGGAAGGATAGGGTATGATAGGAGAAGAATGAGAAGAAGGTGAAGCTAAGGCTGATGAATATGGTTGAGGAGGTGCAGAAGGTGAAAAGGTTTGAGGTCTTTGGAGTGGAGGAAAGGAAGGTGCTGGAGAATAGAAAGGTCTAGGTAAAGTTCTAATGGAAGGAGGGTGACTGGAGAATTCTGTTGATAATTTCTTAATGATAATGAAGTTCCTGATGATAATGTGGCTTTTGTTAAAACTTTTTTTTATTAGAACTCATTTTTCCTGTAAAAATTCACGAGAAAGAAAATCAGGTAAACTATTATTTTTGCCTTTGATGAACTCGATGTCAAAATCAAAGTTGCTTAGTAAAGCTTGCCACCTTGCAAAATTCTGTTTTGAAATTAAATTCTTAACATCTTTTTCTAAAACATATTTCGCTGATAAACAATCAATGCGTAATAAAAACTTTTTCATGTATAAATCATCTTCAAATTTTTTAATGCATAAAACAATGCTTAAAATTTCTTTTTTAATAGTAGAATAATTCTTGTGAGTTTGATTCTAGCTTGCCGAATAAAATCTTACTAACTCTTCACTATTCGACTCTTTTCTTTTTTTGTTTTAATATATCTCCATAGCCTATATCACTAGCATCTGTTTCTATTATCCAAAAAGCTTCTGGATGTGGAATATTTAAACATGGGAGACTCTTAATTTTTTTATTGATTTCTTTCACTATACTAGTATGTTTTTCTGTTCGAGGTTTGGGTTTCTTTTTTAATCTATTGACAAAGGTTTACATAATTTTCCTAAATTTTTGAAAAAATTATGAACATAATTTAAACATCCTAAGAATCTTTGTAACTGATTCTTATCTTTTATTTTATCTGGAAATTTATTAGTAAATTCTAAACTTCTTATTATAAGTTTCATAGTTCATTGATCTATATCATCTCTTAGAAATCTAACTTTTGTTTGAAAAAGTTGTATTTTTGGTGCAAAAACAACTAATCCATTTTGATGAATTAAATTGAAAAATCTTTTCAAATGTTTTACATGTTGACTTATAGAATTAGAAAAAATAAGTACATCTATGTAAACTATTGAAAATTCATGTATTGGTCTTATTATCATTCATTATATTTTGAAATTCTGAAGGTACATTTTTTAATCCAAAAGGCATAACATTTCACTCATAATGTCCAAAAGGAACGTTAAATCCTGTTTTATATTTATCTTTTTCATCTATTTGTATTTACCAAAATCCTGATTTCATATCAAATTTAGAAAAAATATTTGAGTCATATAACTTTTTTAATAAATCTCTTTTATATGGTATAAGATATCTTATACATTGTAAAACTGCATTTAAAGGTATATAATTTATTACTAACCTAGGTGTCACTCTTTCTATTTCTGCTGCATTCATAACATAAAAGGCTGAACATGACCAAGGTGATTTTGAATCTCTAATTAATCCTTTATCCTTCAAATCTTGAATTTTATTTCTACAAAATTTTTCTAAATCTGACGTCATTTTAATAGCTTGTGCTTTTATTGGAATCTTCTTTTCATCAAAGTCTTTGATATAAGGTAATTTTACTACATGTTGTTTTCTATTCCAAAAGGCATTAGGAACTGGTGTGCAAATTTCCTTTGAAAATGTGTTTTCAAATTCTTTAATTTTTTCTTTTATTTCTAGACTTTCTAATTGTTCTTTTATTCATTTACTCTCTATTTCTTTGATAAGAAAATTAATTTGTTTTTGTTTATTTTTTAACAAATTGATTTCTTGAATATTTTTCTCACATGACTTATTTCTCTAGATATTATAGGAGAGGCAAATTCAAAAAGAATTCATTTGTCTAATATTGTTGTTTTAATTCCATTATCACATACCTGAAAAAGGGTATGACATGATAATAAAAGGTGTTCCTAATATAACTCCTGAATTCAAATTTTTGACTAAAACTAATTGGGTTTTAAAATAATATCCCTTATAACAAATTTTTACTCTTGATAATTTATAATTAATTATTAACTTAGTTCCACTAGCAGTACCTAATCTTTCAGAAGTTTTTTCATAATATTTAGTTGGAATTAAACCTTTCTGAATACAATTTTGATCTGCTCCACTATCTATTAAAGCTAAAGTAGTTAAATGAAAATCATCATTAATAACTATGTCTAATTTTACATACCATTTTTGATAATTTACTTGAGATATACTATTAATATATTCGTTTTCTGTTTCCTTAATAGTTAAACTAGATGACGCTATTCCTTTTAATTTTTTGTCTTTTTGTGCTAAATTACTAAGGTTAACCTTTAAATTTTCTTCTTCTAAACTTTGCACTTTTCCTTTTAAAATGTTTACCTCTTGTTTTAATATTTTAATTTCCTCTTGAAGATCTTGTATAGTTGATTCTTTCTTGGTTTCAAATCTTTTATATACTTTTGCTAGATTATAAGATGTAAAGTCTATTTTTTCTTTTGAACTTATTATCTCTCTTAACCTAAGTAAATAATTCTTTTTTTTATTTTCTAATCATCTATTTTATCTATAATGTCTAATAAAAATTCTTTTTTCATTGATTAACATATTTATATTATTGCATTGACATGGTCCTATACAACTACAAGGTTCTATTTTAGAATCACTTTTCAAACTATTAGTCTCTGACTTTTCATCTATTGCATTTAAATCATTTTCAATTATTTTTTCATCACTGCTAGAGGTTTCTTTTATCATTATTTTAGCTATTTCATTTTTTAACTTTTCTGAGATATCTAAATTATTGATCCTTTTTCTTATTTTACAATCTCTTGAATAAAGTCTTTGTTTTCCACACTTATAACAAATTACTATGTCTTTTTTATTTGTCTTAGGTCTACATTTTTTATATCTTGGCTTTCTCTTAATAGGTTTTTTTTGATAATTTTGTTTTGGTTTATATTTTCTTTTCTTATATATGTATTTTCTTTTAGGTTTTATTTTTCTTTTAGTAGTTGAAGGAGGCCTAATATGTTCATAACCATACTATTCACAAAATGATCCTAATTCTTTTCTTCCTACAATACTATCTCTTTTTAATTTTGCATTTAGTTTTAAAACAGTGCAAATTGATAATCATTGTAAGTTAACAATATTTATCAATTGTCCATATGTCAGATCATGATAAGGTATTGTATCGTTATTTTTTCCTTTTATTCTATTACTAACTCTTTCTGTAAATAACTTTGATAATCCTGCTAAAAATCTTTCTTTCCAATAAGTATTATTACTATCTAATCTAGTCATTACTTTTGTTAAAAATAAATCTTTATACCATCTAAAGTTTTGTAACTTAGGACATGTTAAATTTTGAAGAACTTTTGAACTTCTTTCCTGATATAATCGAGGATCTCCTACAAAGCTTTTAACAATATAAATAATTCTTTTTTATTTTCTAATAATCTATTTTATCTATAATGTCTAATAAAAATTCTTTTTCATTGATTAAGATATTTATATTGTTGCATTGACACGGTCCTATACAACTACAAGGTTCTATTTCAAAATCACTTTTCGAACTATTAGTCTCTGACTTTTCATCTATTGCATTTAAATCATTTTCAGTTATTTTTTAATCACTACTAGAGGTTTCATTTATCATTATTTTAGCTATTTCATTTTTTAACTTTTCTGAGATATCTAAATTATTGATCCTTTTTCTTATTTTACAATCTCTTGAATAATATCCTTGTTTTCCACACTTATAACAAATTACTATGTCTTTTTTATTTGTATTAGGTATACATTTTTTATATCTTGGTTTTCTCTTAATAGTTTTTTTTTATAATTTTGTTTCGGTTTATATTTTCTTTTCTTATATATGTATTTTCTTTTAGGTTTTATTTTTCTTTTAGTAGCTAAAGGAGCCCTAATCTGTTCATAACCATACTGTTCACAAAATGATCCCAATTCTTTTCTTCCTACAATACTATCTCTTTTTAATTTTGTTTTTAATTTTAAATCAGTGCAAATTGATAATTCTTCTATGTTAATAATATTTATCAATTGTCCATATGTTAGATCATGATAATGTATTGTATCGTTATTTTCTCCTTTTATTCTATTCCTAACTCTTTTTGCAAATAACTTTGGTAATTCTGCTAAAAATCTTTCTTTCCAATAAGAATTATTACTATCTGATCTAGTCATTACTTTAGTTAAAAATAAATTTTTATACCATCTAAAGTCTTGTAACTTAGGACATGTTAAATTTTGAAGAATTTTTGAACTTCTTTCCTGATATAATTGATGATCTCCTATAAAGTTTTTAATAATAGTAAATATTAAATTATTTATTATATCATCCTACTCGGTCTCTATTTGCATATTGTTTTCTATTTTAATAATCTTTTTTTCTAGCTGACAATATATGAGTTGTATGTGTGTGTATATATATGTGTGTGTGTATGTATGTATGCATATATATACACACACATGTAAAATCCTGAATTTAGTTTGTTTAGGCAACTTAAAAATCGAATCCCAAATATATTCAAAATCTAATTGAAACTAGAAGATGCTCAGTGTAGCTTGAGAAAGAGGAGCACTGTGCTTTTTGGGCCTTACTAACAAGGCTCAACCCAAAATAAACGGTCTCCCTCGTTTGCCCAAAGGCCCCGAGCCCAACCCTTTTTTCGACCGTTTCGAAAATTCTTTTTTTTTTTTGCGAAATGCACGGGGTATTTTGGATGCGCTTCAACTGTGTAAGGCACTTTTAAGCCCGTACCATACCCAGACTAATACTCGTTCGCACCGTATCGGCCCAATTAAGGAGTAGTGTGCTGGCCAATGTATTGCTCCGTACGTGAGGGACGAAAATCCTATTTAACTGCACCATAAATGCGAGACCTGCAAAATTCCTCGCTCCGGTGCTCGCTCTAGTACTCCACCGCCTCTCCATTTTCCACTGTTTTCTTCTCAATTCTCTTTTACAGGATTATCAAATTCAAATTCTCTAGGGTTTCCGATTCTCTGCAGAATGAAAAATATGTTAGTGCAGCAGTTGCCTCGCTTGACTAACTCTCTAAGAGACCCATTTGACGTCGACCAAGCTTATCTCCAGCGGAAGATCATTCTCCAGAACTATCTCAAACCTCTCAAGTAATGACAATGTTTAGAAAATAATTTTTTTTTTTAGTTGCCTAGAAAAGTAAGGAAAATTATTGAACTGTGTGATCCTAATTAGGCGACGATACGTAATTTGAGTTGATCAACACGGAAAAGAAACCGATATACTACAATGAAAGACTTAATTATATTGGTAATTTTACGATTATAAGGTTTCATGGGTTTGCTTGATAATGAAAGCTAGAAACAAAGTTTAATCGCATTCAAGAATTCTTGCAGTTCTCTGTGTGTTAAAATCGTCAGTAATTATTACCTTTTTTTTTAATTTGCTTAAAGTTTGTATCTGGATAATGCAGTACTGTAAATTCAATCAATGAATCGGAGCTTGCAAGGAAGATTGTGGATAAATGGGAAGAAGGTACTGCTGTGTAGTGGAGTACAGTATGCATAATTTCAAATCACTCTTTGTTATTGCGATATAAAATTTGACAATTTTTGCAAATTGTAAAACAGCCTCAACGGAAGTGCGACAAGCCTACAAACAGTTTATTGGGGCGATAGTGGAGTTAATAGATGCAGAAGTACCTTCAGAGTTGTTCCGGGAGGTAGCAATGACCGCTTACTATCTATTTGGGGTACCAGGGACAGGAGAGGAGGGTACTATTAATTCGGAAACTGTCCAAAAGAAGTAAGGATTTGAATCTCCAATTTTTGTTGCCTTCATTTTGTTTTGATGAAACATGATGTTGGTCCAGGAATGAAAATTTTGTTGATGAAATGCATTCAAGTGTGAAATGGGAATTGTTGTTAACGTGATATGAATAATATGTAGCATTACTCCAAGGATTATTTATGTATGCTCTAGGTAGGGAAATGGGCTTTCATTGTAGACTTGTGCCCATTGCTCCTACTATACACTATGGGGAGAGAGAGAGAGAGAGGAGAGGGGCAGGGAGAATTGGGGGCTGAATTTAAAGACATTCTTTTTCATGTGATTATTTCAAGTATGTGCTATAGCATAACTGATCATGCCATTTCTCAAATATATATATATTTTCAATTTCACTGTTTTAATGCATTCACTGCATTGCTCTTATATTGGACTTTGCTCATGCTGAAGGTTAATTATTAGATTTTAAAAAATATTAGGGGTTTATGTTTAAAGCAAGTAATGTTATAATTGCAGGTCAGAATTGCAGAAACTTATTGGCCATGCAGTTTCAGATAATAACCTCCAGAGAGTTGCAACTTTAGCAAGGAGGCTTTTTGATTTGCAACCTAGTGACCATGGTGCTAGAATTGTTATGGAAAGACATGTGAATGGGAGTAGTGATGATCTAGAGTTTGGTTCAGACCTTGTTTTTGAAGCTCCAACAAGGTTTCTAGTGGATGTTACTTTGGCGGATGATGCATTGCTGGACAAGGAAAGTGCTCTTCCTTCTTCATTTCATGATGAATGTTATGGTCAGAATGTGTATTCGACTGCTGATGCTGTAAAATTCGATTTGAGTTGGTTAAGAGATGCATGTGACCAGATAGTCAGAGAAAGTTCTTCACAGCTTTCTCAGGATGATCTGGCAATGGCTATATGCCGTGTACTTGATTCAGATAAGCCCGGTGAGGAGGTACTGGTTATTAGTTACCATTTCCTAAAGCTTTTCAGTTTCAGTGTTGACCAAGTGTAGCTGTGATTAAGTTCTTATTAAATTCTTCTTTCCATTTTCTAGATAGCTAGTGACTTACTGGATCTTGTTGGGGATAGTGCATTTGAAACCGTTCGGGATCTTATATTGGTAAGGATATTAACTATTTTTACGGTTTTTTCTAACTGTTTACACTTGCTCTCTACTTTATTCTTCAACTGATGTTATTTGAGGACTATCATTGTTGTCTTGTTATTGGATGTGTGAAGTTTGAGGAATTTTTTATTACTTTTTTGGTCAGATGCAAAAAGTCGAATAAATTACTGTTCTTTTTTTTTTTTTGAATACATTTTTCTTCTTAGAATTTCAACTCTTTTTTGGTTATCAGATCACTAGTGAGTGCAAAAGGTTGATGTTATTTGTGTAGAAATGAGTGGGAATGAAAATGCTAGAATTACTAGATTTTTGTTTGTTCGAAGCTAGGATTACTAGATTTAATTGAAAATTGTAGATACTAGGTCTCATACTTTGTCTTATTTTTGATTTTTCTCTTTTCCAAGCACACAAATATACATGCACATGGATGAATCAAGGGTGGGGGCAATGGGGGCACTTGCCCCCGACTATTCCATTAAATGTGGATGGATTTTATTCTTTACTTTTCCCCCTTGCCCCCACTACTCTCATAAAATGTAAAATATGTAAAAATTTATGTCCTTTAAATTATATTTATTGCCCAAATGTCACACTGAAATTTTGTTTTAAATTCACCCCAGCACATGCGGATGCATGTGCATAAACATTATTGATCATTAGATGGCTCCCCTTATAATATGTTGGGGTTGATTCTTTTTTCCTTTTGAGTTATTTTTCAGCATCGGAAGGAGCTTGTTGATGCTATACATCATGGGTTGTCAGTGCTGAAATCAGACAAAACAGCTTCAAGCAATCAATCACGTATGCCCAGTTATGGCACCCAGGTATCATCAATTCAGGTTCTGCTTGTGCGCTTTGTTGTCATTAATTTAGTCACTGGTTTCCTTGTGTGAAATCACACTTGGCTTCTGTCTTAGGTTACCGTTCAAACAGAATCAGAAAGGCAGATTGATAAACTTCGTCGCAAGGAGGAAAAGCGGCATAGACGTGGAACAGAACAAGGGATTGAGAATGATGCGTCGGCTGCAAATTTTTTTTCTTTGCTTCAAGCAAGTGAGAGGAAAAATGCAATTGATGACCTGATTGGGTCTGGCCCTGGACCTCATTCATTATCAGTGACTGCTCTTCCTCAGGGTACTACAAGGAAACATTACAAGGGATATGAGGAGGTCATTATCCCTCCAACAGCAACTGCACAATTGAAGCCTGGAGAAAAGTTGGTAATTTTCTGAGATAAAAAATTTACTCTATTTGACAACCCTCATCGTTTCTGTTGATTATTTCTCTCATCTTGATCTTGTTACCTTGTAAACATGATTATTAATAGGAATATAAAAGGACACGACTGTAATAAAAAATTAACACGAGTTTGCAAGAGCGGGATATAGTACCGGTGACATAAGAGTTGTAGCTTGCAAACTTAGTTTGTTCAAATTCCTTTTTATTTACAAAGCCTAGAACATCCCTTTAACTGATTGCTAAAATATCGCAAATAATTTCTAAATTTGTTTTATTTGTGTGGAAAAAGAAAGTACCCATGAAAATTGATTCTTCTTTCCAATCAAACTGCATTGTTTCTGTTGCTCTATCTTATACTTGGTCCATGTGATACCTTTCCATTCCTGGTGATTTTATTGGTGATTTTATTTGTGAGGTTCTAACATCAATTAAGATTATCTGTATTTATCTCCCCCATTTTTTCTTAAAAGAGGCAGATGGAGAAGTTTAATAAAGAATTGATAGCATTTGGTGCTTGCTCAGGTTTTTAAGAAATACCCTTGGGATGAATATGAGTAGACCACATGGAGATACTGGCCATCATTTCTCATACTCTGAAATGCTTATGATTATGATCACTGAACTTAAGATTTCTATTTCTTTTCCATGCCCATAAAGGATTGAAGTTTAATGATGTTAATGACCCACAAGCTTATTAGGAGACACATTATTCATGAAGCCAAAGTAAAATGCTGAGTTGCCGGATTTCATTCTATATGAACTCTGACAAAGTAATGCTGTAATTTTAGTAGCATGACAATACTTCATACAATATAAAGATCCAAATTTTAGGCTCTTAGAAGCTAAATTGTCAAATATCCCCACACAGTTCATTTGCCATATTGAAAGAAACATTATAAACATCCAAGGAATATTTGAAAGTTCTGTCACCTATAACACTGGAATGAATAATAATAAGTATTTTCTAGTGGGGGACTTTTCTTAATAAAATTCACCTCAAGGGATGATGATGTGTCATAACCTTTATCTTCTCACTGGGAAATGGTTAACTAACTGTAGTGGACTTACCATGTGATTGCTGTCTATGTCATTTGTATGCATATTGGGCATGTGGGTTCTCTCAGTTTCTCTTTTTATGCTTCTTCTGGGAGGGCTGCTTTTACTTGATGACTATTTGTTTATTAATCAATCTTGGTTCTTTTCTTGCTATGTTTCTATTCTTCATGATATGTGCAGATAGAGATAGCAGAGTTGGATGATTTTGCTCAAGCTGCTTTTCAAGGGTACAAGTCCTTAAACCGTATCCAGAGCCGAATATTTCAAACTGTTTATTATACTAATGAGAATATACTGGTGAGCCTTCTTAAAGCGGCATTTGACTGTGTTGGGATTGATCTTACTTATGTATCCTGTTCCATAAAATCACATTCTCATCTTTGTGAATTATGAAAAGCCATATATCAGCACACACACTAGTTTGATTTCTACGAGGACTTTATTCAATGAATACAACTATTTTTACTCTTGCTTATGTCTTTAACGGTAGGCTGGAAAGTACATCCTTTACAATCTTCAGATGTACTGTCTATTCCAATTTGTTCTTTAGACAAGCTACAAATAACTGGAGTGTATGGGAATTCAAACTATCTCCAGCTGTGAAGGGGACAAAGAAAAAGAAAATCCAAAGAAGGGAGGAAATGAGAAGTTTGCTAATTGAAGTTAATTGTCATGAAAAAAAAAAGTTGAGTCCTCGTTAGGGAGGAAAATGATTTAGTAATAGGGGGAGGAAAGATTTTTTTTCCCCCTCTTATAGTGGGACACAGGATGAAGTATGTGCAAATAAACACTTAAAATTAAAGTTGAGATATATAATAAATATCTAATGATTTCTGCATGATGAGAATTTAGAACTTCTAAAAATGATATTTAGCTTGAGTTTGATATGTGCTTGAACTCGCATGCAAAAGGAATTTTAGGATGCTGCAAAGTTTTTATGTACTTGCAGGTTTGTGCGCCGACAGGAGCTGGCAAAACAAATATAGCAATGATATCTATTCTGCATGAGGTACAACAACAATTGACCATGTTTTTATTTCTTCTTTATGTCTTTTCTCAATGCATTAGAAATGAGATGTAAGGGAAGGATTAATGAGATGTAATGGAAAGATTGAGATGTATCTGTATTTGTCTGTGTACACGCGATGTGTATATAACTTGACTTCTCAGGAAGATTGCTTAATAGTTATGTCCATAATATGAGTCTTTGGTTGGAGAAAATACTTTCCAGAGCTCAATAATTTTCATGATCTGAGATTACACTTTTTTTTGATGAGTTTGAGTTGTTTACTAGATTTTATGGTAGTGGTGGCATTATTGCTATCACTATCAGGGTACTATCCAAGTTCTTTGTCAATAGTGTAGTATATACAATGTGTGAATCTTGTTTATATTTGGTATTTGGCCTTAGAGACTTGAAATTAGAGTTTGTAATGTTGCATATGTTCAAATTTTTATGATTCTTGTGGTGCATTATTATTTTAGAACGTTTGTCAGTCTTCCTCCCTTTCACTCTTCAGATTGGACAACACTTCAAGGAAGGATACTTGCACAAAGATGAATTCAAGATAGTTTATGTTGCTCCTATGAAGGTAAACTTGGTTGTCCACTAATATTCCCCTTTTATTCTTTTTAGGTGTTTGGGTTTCTTGAGTTGCTGATTTAATGTGATAATCTTTGTAGGCACTAGCGGCAGAGGTAACATCAGCATTTAGTCATCGATTATCCCCACTGAATATGGTCGTGAGAGAACTTACTGGGGACATGCAACTCTCCAAGAATGAACTTGAAGAAACTCAGGTTACAGTCTTTTCCCTTGTTGTTCATTCATAATATGCAGTGCAGCATGCTTACCAGAAGTAATGGTTTTCTTCTTTCAATTTCTGGATCAGATGATAGTAACAACGCCTGAAAAATGGGATGTCATTACTCGTAAGAGCAGTGACATGTCGCTTTCAATGCTTGTGAAGCTCTTAATTATCGATGAGGTGCATCTTTTGAATGATGATAGAGGCCCTGTGATAGAGGCACTTGTTGCTAGGACGTTACGTCAGGTGAAGTCTTCTTGAATAAGCATCATGGTGTCATTGTCAAACTTGCTTGGTTCCAATGGTTCTGGCCTTCTGGGCATGGATATCATATGTGTCATGATTTGCATCAATATAATTGCAATTCCTATTTTTAGTTGATGGAAGGTGAGTGTTTTCTTATATTAACAGCATTTTGCTGCAAACTGTATCTGTTGGTATTTTCCATTAGACTAGAAGGAAGCATTTTGATTGTGGACTGACCACTTCCGATTAAGTATTAGCTGCATAAGAGAGTGTCTGTAAAACTAATATTACCTGCATGAGAGAGTGTCTGTAAAACTAAGTAGTTCATTTTTGTGCTTGATCTTGTCAATCAGGTGGAGTCAACGCAGACAATGATACGCATTGTGGGACTTTCAGCCACTTTACCCAATTATTTAGAGGTTTTCCTTCAATATGAATGACATTTGTGTTTTCCATTTTAAACTAAAATGCCCAATTGTTTATATCTTAACTCTTGAATTTTTCCAGGTTGCTCAATTTCTGAGAGTGAATCCGGAGACAGGCCTCTTCTTCTTTGATTCTAGTTACCGTCCGGTGCCTCTTGCACAACAATATATTGGAATTAGTGAGCCAAACTTTGCAACTCGGAATGAGTTGTTGAATGATATTTGCTATAGAAAGGTAACTTGTTTCATGTGGTGTTTCTTCTTAATATCAGTCTTATATTGGAAACTGATGGTACTTTTTGTTCTAGGTTGTTGATTCATTAAGGCAAGGTTATCAGGCCATGGTTTTTGTCCATTCCCGAAAGGATACGGCAAAGACGGCAGAGAAACTAGTATGTCCATTGGCATGCTTCTTAAAAAATTTGATCTTTGTATGTTGTGACTTGTTGCTTGAAAATGTTGTTGACATGTTGTGAGGACTGAAAAAAAAAAGAAAGAAAAACCAGCTGCCATGGAGAAGTTAGAGAAGCAACAAGCACGGTGCAAAAGAATGTAGTTATTACCTTAGAAAGAAGGAATTCATGCAAAATATAATCAAAATTTAAACTTCACTTTTATTTTTAGAGGTGGCCTCCCTAGAAACCTAAAGAAGGGTTCAATTGAGGACAAAACAAGGTTGAATTGATATCTAGTTATCGAGTTTGAGAAAATATATCAAAATACAGCTAAAATATGCTTTTTTCTTATGAATTTTTGCAAGTAGTAAAATCGGTGAACTACAGTGTAGGTTGACATGTGTTGTGTTGTTCAAGCTCATCTGGGTTAGAATTGTCGCTGGTTACTGGTTATTTTGGTTAAATTGGCACGTCTACAGCTATTGGTCAGTTCTGAGAACAGAGCTCCAACCTGATACAGAATGCTTATCCACACACACTGTAACTTAGATATGCTTCTCCATGAGCCAACTTCATTTATTTTCTCTACAACCAAATGGCTCTACCTATAGCGTACCAACATTAGAAGTCAAACAAATGATCGTGAGCGAGTTCATCCCAGTTGTGAGCCTTTGACTCATCATATCACTGCATATATCAGCCAAGGAGCATAAATAGGACAATAGACGAAAGAAAACAATAAGAATGTGCAAGATTTGTGTTTCAATCAATTTACCCCTATCAGTCGACGGTGACAATACACTAGTTCTATGGGTTGCTTGAGATGGAGGTTTGGCCCCATATGCTCAGTTTTCTTCTAGAACATAAATGATTTCAATCTGTATAATATATGTGCTTATCGGCAGTTTATATAATAAATGTAAAAATAATGTGAGAATCTTCTAAATTTTTATTTCCAAATTGATTGATATCCTGAGTGCTCTGTTCTGAATACTAGCCTTACAAGTTGCATTTAGTTATATGCACAAACAGTGTGCATTATCAAGTCTGCATTAACTTATGTGCACAACAAGGGCCTGTTCACAGACATCTGGAGGGGGCTTTGTGGAATCAATTATGCTTTGAACCTCATTTTATTATTTGTTTTAGTTGGTATTTTGCATGTCTTTCTGAACAGGCTGAGCTTGCTCGGAAGTATGAGGATTTCGAGCTCTTTACAAATGATGCACATCCTCAATATTCATTAAGAAAGGTGACATATTCTTCCTTCTTTACTCAGGTTCAGGGCTATGATTTGGCTCATTTGTGATTGGCATTTGTGGAATTAATGTTTGTTTTTGTCAACGATTTCCAAATGTATGCATTTTAGATGGAGGTTGTTAAGTCCAGAAATAAAGATGTTGTTCAACTTTTTGATCTTGCTATTGGCATTCATCATGCTGGGATGTTACGTGCTGATAGGGTTTTGACTGAGAAGCTTTTCTCGGATGGACTCTTGAAGGTAAAGCTGGCCTAGCTTAGCATTTTGGAAGTTAGTTCGTATATATTCTATATACACATTGTAAATCTAGTTTATTGCTATTCTAGGTACTCGTATGCACAGCAACTTTGGCATGGGGTGTAAATTTGCCGGCTCACACTGTTGTGATTAAGGTCAGTATATTGTTAAATTTACACATGTTTGTTGTTTTAATCATTCTAACAATTGTTGCAATGTTAAATATATAGTTGAAGTGGCAGTGGGACTTTGTCTTGGTGTATTTGGCTATTAACAAATGTTGCTGTTAGGATTAAATCCTAACAGTAATTGAGGTAGAAATTCTGAGGATTAATCTCAGAACTTACGGTTAAGGGGGAGAGGAAGAAGAAGAGAGAAAGAGTAAGAAAAAAGAGAGATTTGGGGAGAGAAAAAGAGAGAGAAGAAAGAGAAGAATATTCAGTAATGATTGGTAATGATAGTGGTCCCCAAGGGGGCAGTACAACTTATAGAAAAAATAGGAAATACAGCTGTACTGGAGCTGTATTATCTCACTACTGTCCAGAATAACAGAATTCTGGTACTAGCTGAAAATTCCGGAAATGAATCACAAAGGCAGATTAACTAAGTGTAACAGAAATAACTACCTTTTTTTAATTGACATTTTTACCCCTTCTAGTATATCTAACAATACCCTCCCCTTGAGAAACTTCTTGTCCCCAAGAAGTGTAGAAGTCCGGAAACTGGTGCTGTATGTAGCTAGCATCTTCCTAAGTGGAATCAATGGAGGGTAACCCTTGCCACTTGATGAGGAGTTGGCGGATATGGTTAGACCCAGCTAGAATGGTTCGAGCATTCAGGACCTTTTCGGGCAGTAGGGTAAACTCCCCATTAATGAGTGGGGGCAAGGATGGGATGGGTGGAATGTTGTCTCCAATTTTCTGCTTTAGGAGGGACACATGAAAAACTAGGTGAATCTTGCATGCAGGGGGAAGGTCTAACTTGTAGGCAACTGCACCAATCTTGGCCAAGATCTTGAAGGGCCCATAATATCGGGTTGACAACTTGAGAGACTTGCGGATAGCTAATGTGAGCTGTCTGTAAGGTTGGATCTTAAGATACACCATGTCACCCACTTGGAAGTCTCTTTCAGTTCTCTTCTTGTCAGCATACTATTTCATTTTATTCTTAGAGATAGCCAATTGCTCCTTAAGGAAGGAGTTTAGTGTCTCCCTAGTCTGTATGTAGTCCTCAACTGCTGCTACAGAGGCTGGAAGTGTGGGTACCGCAGGTAGAGAGGGGACTAGGCCATACACTGCCTAGTAAGGGCTCATCTTGATGGCTGAGTGGTAACTGGTGTTGTACCAGTACTCAGCTAGGCTAAGCCACTTGAGCCACTGGTTTGGTTTGTGGAAACACATGCAACGTAGATAGCACTCTAGGCTCCTATTTAGCCTTTCAATCTGTCCATCTGACTAGGGATGGTAAGCTGTAGTGAACTGAAGTTTGACCCCCGGCAATTTCATCAGTTCTTGCCAAAAACCCCCAGTAAATATTCGGTCTCTATCAGTTACAATGGTGGTTGGCATCCCATGTAGCTTGAACACATTGTCTAGGAATGCTTGTGCGACAGTTGCAGCATTAAAGGGGTGAGCTAGGGGAATGAAATGTCCCATTTTAGAAAATTTGTTGACCACTACTAGGATGGTGTCATGGCCTCCTGACCTGGGTAATTTTTCTATGAAGTCCATGGAAATATTAACCCAAGCTTGGCTAGGAGTGGGTAGTGGTTGCAGCAATTCGGGAGAGGCTACGGTTTATGCTTTACACCGCTGGCAAGTATCGCATTTGGAGACCCATTCCACAACCTGCTTCTGCATAGCAGGCCAATTAAAAACTTGCTGGAGCCTTGCTAATGTGCCTCTAATGCCTGAGTGACCACCACATGGGGAATCATGACAGACTTGGAGCCACTGTTGTCTGGGGGTGGTGTTGGACCCAATATACAGCCTTCCTTTATATCGGATGAGGCCTCCATGCAATGAGTGGTTGGGTAACCCGTGGGGTGTTATTGCCAACTGCTGGATGATGGTGTTGGCCTTGTCATCCCTAGCATAGGAATGCAGGACTTCATCGATCTAGCTGGGAGTGATGACTGTGAGAGCATGGCATTGAGGGAGAGGTTGACCTTCATACTGCCTTGAGAGAGCATCAGCCACCTTGTTGTGAATGCCCTTCTTGTAGTGAATGCTATAGTCCAGCCCTAGGAGTTTAGTGATCCCCCTCACTTGGATATAATTATGCAGCCTTTGCTCCAACAAGTGTTTAATACTTTCATGGTCGGTTTTGATGATGAAAGGACCCTGTTCTAAGTAGTGCCACCACTTGGTGACTGCAAAAATGATGGCTAGGAGTTCCCTTTCATAAGCAGATAGTTGCTGGTTCCTAGGGCTGAGAGGTTTGGATATACAGGCAAGTGGTTTGTTGTGTTGTAAGAGAACAACCCCTAGGCCTGGTGTGAATGGTTCATTGAAGTTAGGTAATGCTAAGATAGGGGCTTGTGTCATGAGGTTCTTCAGCTAATCAAAAGCTGACTGGGCTTCATGTCCCCAATGAAATCCATCTTTCTTGAGTAGAGCAGTCAATGGTTGACTCATTGTTCCATACCCCTTAACAAACGTCCTGTTGTAGCCAGTCAGCCCCAAAAATCCTCGAAGCCCCTTCAAATTGCTAGGAATTGGCCAGTTATGCATGGCTGCAACCTTACTAGGATTGGTAGAAACCCCTGTTGCTGAGATAATGTGCCTTAGGTAAGAAACCTGCCTCTGCCCGATTTCACACTTGGACTCCTTAGCATACAACTGATGGGCTCGAAGCAAGTCAAGGACTAGCTGAAGGTGTTGTAGGTGAAGTGTCTCATTGGGGCTGTAAATGAGTATGTCATCAAAGAATACTAGGACAAATTTTCGAAGATAAGGTTTAAAGATGGTGTTCATGAGAAATTGAAAGGTGGCAGGAGCATTGGTCAGCCCAAAGGGTATGACTAAGAACTCATAGTGTCCGGAGTGTGTTTTGAAAGCTGTCTTGTGAACATCAGTGTCCCTCATCCTGATCTGGTAGTATCCAGACCTCAAATTCAGCTTAGTAAAGAAGGTTGCCCCATGCAATTCATCCAATAGCTCCTCCACTAAGGGTATGGGGTATGTATCCTTGACTGTCACCTTTTTCAACTCTCGGTAGTCAATGCAAAACCTCCAAGTTCCATCTTTTTTCTTGACCAGCTGCACTGGGGAAGCAAAGGGACTGGTGCTGGGTCTAATAACAGAATTTGCCAACATTTCATCCACTAGCCTTTCTATCTCATTCTTTTGATGGTGAGAGTACCTGTAGGGCCTTATATTAATAGGTTGAGTGTCGGGTTTGAGGGGTATAGAATGCTCATGTGATCGCTGGGGTGGAAGTGAGGTTGGGATGCTAAACACATCCTTATAATGGGATATTAGCTGCTGGATGGCTTTGGGGATAGATTTTTGGGAAGGGGAAGTGGCAGGAGCTGGTGGTTGATGTACTGAAACAAGAAATAACTTAGAGGTGAACCCCCTCCACCCATGCCGCACCATTCTAGACACGGATTTGGCAGACAACATTTTTAGAGATACCTACTCTGTGAGCCCTTGTAACACAAAGGTCTGCCCTTCTTTAAGTATGGTCATGGCAGGTTTATCAAAGTCAAGGGTTACAGGATTGTACCCCTTCATCCAATTCACCCCTAGGATGACATCATAGTCCCCTAGATCAAACATCCTGAAATGAAAGTTGAAATTGCTCCCTTGCATATTCCAGGAATAGCCCATACACTTATCCTGAACTGGAATTCATCTTCCATCTGCCACAGTAACAGTGACAGGGGGAACCTTTGTAATGGGCAACTTCAACTCCTTGACCAGCTTGGAGTCTATAAAACTGTGGGTGCTCCCACTGTCAATGAGTAATAATGGTTTTGCCTTACATTTGTCCCCTAATTTTAATGGTATTGTCACTTAAGCCTCCATCAACAGCATTGAGGGAGAGTTGGATCTGCCCTGGAGGTTCCTCCTCTCCATCAACTGGGGGTTCTTCAACCTCTTGCCATTCTTCCACCTCTTTTGCCCCTTCCTGTTCTTGAGCTTGTATGGCTAATAACTTCTTTTCACTACATCTATGCCCTGGAAAATACTTGTCACCACACTTATAGCAGTTTCCAGGGTTCCTTCGTGTAGAGGGAGGTTGGGTTTGGCCTTGGAAATTTATGTTTGGGGTTGGATTGATGGTTTTGGGTTGTATTGACAGCTTGGGCTGTATTGGCTGTGTGGTGTCTGGGAGTGGTTGTATGATCTGTTTTGGGTGAAAGGTTTGGGGTATGATTTAGGTCTGGTTGCTTCAAGATGTCTTTCTTGAAGTTTAGCTTGAGTAATGGCAGTGGATAAGTCCCGGGGGGTCAAACATTCTTACTACATTTTTAATCTCATCCTTCAGTCCCCCTATGAAGCTACTGATGTAGTAGGAATTAGTATGTTGAAGGAATAACTTCTCCATTTTCAACTTTAGAACTTCAAAGTTCTCTTGGTAAGCTTCCACAGATGTGGTTTGTTTTAATTTCTGAAATTCCTCTACTATATCTAATTCCCCTCCTTCTCGAAATCTGGATTGTAGAGCCTCAACAAACTCCTCCCAGGTTACCCCTTCTCTACCTTTTCCCCAATTCAGGTACCAGGCTTTAGCCTTGCCCAATAAGAAAAGGCTGACTAGATCTACCTGCCTATCAACCTGAATATCATAAATTTGGAAATACCTCCTACATTTGCTGATCCAGGACCCAGCATTCCCTCCTTCAAAAGGAGGTAACTCACACTTGGGTAGGAGCTTAGTAAAATAAGGCCTCCCTAATCCCCCTAGTTCTTATTGGTTTGGGTAACAAGCCTCTTCCTCCCTCGGGGATTGGAGCACGGTTTTGGGTTTCCTTTCCCCTAGCACTACTGCTAGCTGGTGATGAATGACGAATTGGAGAAACAGAAGAGGGTGGGTTACCTTGAATGAGCTGAGCCAGGAAGGCTACAGACCTTTGGTTTTCAAGTCTGAGCTCTTCATACTGGTTCTGGTACTTCTTTTGGTCAGATCTCAAGTTGCACTGCTCCTGCTGCATCTCCTGTAGTTGAACCCCCAGGGATCCAAACATGGCACCTTGTTCTTCCAGCTTAGCACTTAGGGATCGCATGTACTCCTCCATTTCTTCCATCGTTACTGTGGATTCCTCAGCCCCTCCTTTGGCCTTCTTTGCTGAAGTATTCTTGCTCATTGTCTATGTAAACCGTAGCCTGGCTCTGATATCTGTTGTTAGGATTAAATCCTAACAGTAGTTGAGTTAGAAATTCTGAGGATTAATCTCAGAACTTATGGTTAAGGGGGAGAGGAAGAAGAAGAGAGAAAGAATAAGATAAAAGAGAGATTTGGGGAGAGAAGAAAGAGAAGAATATTCAGTAATGATTGGTAATGATAGTGGTCCCCAAGGGGGCAGTACAACTTTTAGAAAAAATAGGAAATACAGCTGTACTGGAGCTTTATTATCTCACTACTGTCCAGAATAACAGAATTCTGGTACTAGCTGAAAATTCCGGAAATAAATCACAAAGGCAGATTAACTAAGTGTAACAGAAATAACTACCCTTTTTTTAATTGACATTTTTACCCCTTCTAGTATATCTAACAGTTGCCCTGTTCTTGAACTTGGTTCCTCCATTTTTGAGATATACATATTTAGTCAGTTCTCCTCTTTAGGCTAGCTATCTGCTAGTTAAAAAATTGGGGTCTGCCCTCGCCTGTGCCAAACTGCAAAAAGTACTCCAATTTATTCAATTCACTTTTGAAAGATTGAAACTTTTCACTTTCAGTTCGTTGCAATACTTAAAATGTCAACATGGAGGTACTGAAGTATACAGCCTAGAGGACGACAAAATTTTTTGAGAATTAAGTGCTCAGAGTTATTTGTTGCATTCTGAAGTTTTAGAGTAAATGTTTAATACTTCTTTATATTTGCTGTCTTCTTTTAATATATACTATTAGTTTTCATACTCCAGGGTACCCAATTATATGATCCCAAGGCTGGTGGGTGGCGAGATCTAGGCATGCTCGATGTTATGCAGGTTAGATTCAAGATTCTTTTATATACATCTAAACGAACTTACATCAATTTTATGCTATTGTATTTGATCTAATCATATTACTGTTCCAGATATTTGGTAGGGCCGGGAGACCTCAATTTGACAAGAGTGGTGAAGGCATTATAATCACTTCTCATGACAAACTGGCGTACTATCTTAGGTTGCTGACAAGTCAACTTCCCATTGAGAGTCAGGTGGTTCTTCGTTGTTTGACTTTGAAACATCCAAAAAAACAGTTTTAGATGCATTCTCTTTAAACTATTGGGTTGATTTTATAATCATATTTTCAAATGTGCTCAAAGTACCTTGTACAGTTCCCATTGAGATCTCTATCTGACTTCCTTGTCAGTAGAATGTTCTGATCACTGCTTTTCCTGAAATATATACTTCTTTTCTGTGTTTGCAGTTTATTAGCTCCTTAAAAGACAATCTAAATGCAGAAGTGGCATTGGGTACTGTCACCAATGTTAAGGAAGCTTGTGCATGGCTTGGGTATACCTATCTTTTCATAAGGATGAGGCAGAATCCTTTGGCATATGGTATTGGGTGGGACGAGGTACCATATGATTTGCTGATTATCGTAACTTCCTATATTTATATTGTCTTAAAAATGACATAAGCATATCATTTGATCGGCCATTTCCTTATAGTTAACTAACATTCGTAGCTGAAAAAAGGCTATACTGTTTAGTATGTAGTGTGACTTATTGCTTTGCGCTAATTTACACACGAGTCTGAAACATTGTTGATATAAATTAGACATTTATTTACATGATTTCGTGTTTTACGTTTGGATCTCCATGCTGTCTGGTAGGCTAGTAGCAATTTGAAACCTTATGTTCTGTGAAAAGCTTGGTCCTTTGGTTGAAGAATGAGGGCCTTGGCTTAGCATGGCCCTGCCTGGCTGAACATATTGATACTGAGCACCAATATCGGTTCTGTATTTTCACATTACTGTTCATGGAAATGTTGTTTGTGGCTTTCAAGAGTCAGTCAAACCTGCATAAACTATTATTGTTTGAGCTGTTTTTAGGTATAAAGGAAAACTGCTAAGGATTATAAGTAATTTGTTTAGACACAGTGCAATATCTTCCAGTTGTCCATATGTGGATCTAGACTGATCATGCACAGCCAAAACCTCAATGGAATGTAAGATATTTCTAACTTAACACTAGAAATTGTAAGCACCTGGCTGCAGCTGTCTAATGGTTGAACACAGGAATTCTAGTTACTATTTAGGACAATTCTCTGTACCTCTTTCCTAAATCAATGCAATAATTAAATTTTATTTATTTAGCAATTATTTTTATTGAAGTTGGAGTTCTTGATTTTAGTCTTTAATTTTAAGTTTCCCATTTTATAATTTCCTATTTCAACAAGTCCCATTTGGGCAACATTTGAGCTCTTCTGAGAGAGCAAAGAACTGTACAATAAAACAAGCAGGCATTTATTAAAAATACCCTATGAGATTTGGGTCTCTCTCATATGGTGTCCTAAGGTTCTTGCTCCCTTTGAGGAGTAATGAGCTCAAAAGTACAAGCCTCCTTTGATGAGCTTGATTAATCATTCGGTGTTCCAATATGCAACATAGGACCATAACACTTAAATTTCTTTCAGTTCCTTTTGCTTATTATTGATCCAGTGATTCTTGTCTACTCAATATCTTTGGTCCATATCATTGTTTTTTTAATATGCATACATGAGAGGCCAATAACTATTAAAAATACCCATGCTCTTTTTGAAGTATGCACTTGGACAGTCGCTTTGAAATCCCTGGGATACTTTTTTTTTTCCTGATGCAAAAATTTAGTTAGTTGCTGATACCTTCGTTTGTCTTCTTGTCTCCCCTTATCCACTTCCCTTCCCAACTTATTCCAAGCTAGTTGTACGCCATTTTGAAACTAGAGAAACCATTAAGTAGTAAATGCTCATAACACTTTTCGTTTGCTTGCAGTAACTTGGCAAAATGTATTTAATTTGCATCTGATCTCACTATAATAATTAGTGTAATTTTCCGATTCATCATACCTGTTTGTTCCACTATTTGAAGGCATTATCGCGATCAACTGTTTCCTGTTCCCTTCCTAAAAGAATGCCTTACTAAACTGGAATGAGCAATTGCATTAGTTGTATACTGCGTTGTATCAGCAATGCAACAAATTGCTTGGTCTCCTGCATTTGACCATCAATCTTATCTTACCATCTAAAAATCAGCAATCTCCACATGAAGTTGAGAAGAATTTCAAGTGCCTTGCTTTACAAGAATTACTTGAGCTGTCAGAAGTTCCTCCAACTGCTGAAGTAACAAATTTTTATCTGTTGGAGCTTCAGCACATCTTCTGGCTGCAAAGTGGCCTGCTTTATGTGTAATTAATTTAATAGTGCACCTGTTATCTTGATTCTGTAGTGTATGAGATTTGTGATTCATAGATTATTTCATTTCTTCCCCAAGTCTGATATGTCATCCAGAAATATTATTTCATGTTCATGGCTTGGAATGCACCGTTATCCATTCAACACTTATGGAACATAGTTTTGGCTCATCTTGATTCTCAAAAGGGACTTTGATGTGTACTCTCCTGTTAGATGCTCATGCTAGAATTCTTGTGTTTGGTAGGTTATTGCTGATCCATCTTCAAGTTTGAAAAAAAGAGCTCTTATAGCAGATGCTGCTCGCGCACTTGATAAGGCTAAAATGATGCGTTTTGATGAGAAAAGTGGCAACTTTTATTGCACAGAGCTTGGCCGCATAGCAAGCCACTTTTATATTCAATACTCTAGTGTTGAAACTTACAATGAAATGCTGAGACGTCACATGAATGATAGTGAGGTAATTATCTTGTTATTGCTTTTGGGTTTGCATCAGTTTAGTTGATGTTTTAGTTACTTTATGATACTTTTTAATTTGTTTAATTTTATCTGGAAAAGTTAGCTTGCTATCCCCTTCAATTAATATTTCCTCATAGAACTATATTGATATTTCTTTGCTATTCAATTGCATTGATAAGGCATTGCTGATCCTGTAGGTCATTGACATGGTTGCCCATTCTTCTGAATTTGAGAATATTGTTGTTCGCGAGGAGGAGCAAAATGAGCTTGAGATGTTGTTGCGCATGTCATGCCCCCTTGAAGTCAGGGGTGGCCCTTCAAACAAACATGGAAAAATTTCAATTCTCATTCAGGTTTTAACTTCCTTTCAAAATTTTGTGATACTTCCCACTGTAAAGGAAATACATATCTTGATGTATAACATGTTGCTTGTGTGCGTATGCAGTTGTACATATCTCGTGGTTCAATTGATAGTTTTTCATTAGTCTCAGATGCTGCATATATAAGTGCAAGCTTGGCTCGTATCATGCGTGCACTATTTGAAATTTGCTTGCGCAGAGGTTGGAGTGAGATGTCTTTGTTCATGTTAGAATATTGCAAGGCTGTAGATCGCCAAATTTGGCCTCATCAGCATCCTTTGAGACAATTTGACAAGGACCTTTCATCAGAAGTTTGTCTATCATTCCTTTGTTTATTCTATTGAATTAGACCTCAATGAGCGTTTTTGATGATGTATTTACTGGACAGATACTGCGGAAGCTTGAAGAACGAGGAGCTGATTTAGATCGTCTGCAGGAGATGGAGGAAAAAGATATTGGAGCACTTATACGTTATCCTCATGGAGGAAAGGTGTATTTCTTTGTAATTACTTGTGCTGATTATTCCTTTCTATTTATTATTCCCTTTCTCTAATCTTTTGTTTGGCATGACATTGGAAGTTGGTTAAGCAACATTTAGGATTTTTCCCGTGGATCCAATTATCAGCAACTGTAAGTCCAATCACCAGAACTGTTTTGAAGGTAATTTATTCTAAATTATTCGTATATAACTGTTGGAATTGGTTTTCTTTGTATCTCATCTAAAATTTTGAACTGGAAATCTGTCATGGTGGATTTTACATTTTTAGGTGGACTTGCTTATAACTCCAGACTTCATATGGAAAGATCGTTTTCATGGTGCTGCACAACGCTGGTGGATTCTTGTTGAGGTAACCTAAAATGGCGTTCTCTCTGGTATTTGAGCGAGAGGAGCATGTTTTTCTATCCATATAGATCATAAATCTTCTTCTATAATTGCTTTAATAAAACATGGCATGAACTTTGAGCTTAAATTCCTGTTGCCTTAAGGTGCTTAATTGGGTCCCTTATTTAGTAACTTTTTTCCATGATAGATTTTCTTTTATAATTTGCTTTGAGCCTATTTGCAACTTTGTACTTGAAATATAAAATCATTTTATCCAATTTTTTAATTTTTCCATGTAAAGATCATTTCCTTCATGAGTACATTCACCTTATCCACCATGTGATTTGAGCATTCTATTGATATTTACTTGTCTTATGAATCTATTGTAATCTTCAAAGGCCATGGATCATGGTTAGGAAAAAATAGCTTATGTTTGATGCAGTTTTAGTTGAATACTTGTTAATGATTAGATGGACACTTCATTTCATTTATTACTGTTCACTGATGAACAATTAAACAGGATTCTGAGAATGATCACATTTACCACTCGGAGCTTTTCACTTTGACAAAGAGGATGGCATGGGGACAGCCTCAGAAGCTTAACTTTACCGTGCCAATTTTTGAACCACATCCACCACAATACTATATTCGTGCTGTTTCTGATTCTTGGCTTCATGCAGAAGCTTTCTACGCTATTTCCTTCCATAACCTAGCTTTGCCAGAGGTACTTAATTTTATTTTCATTATTTTTTTAAAGATAGCTTGACAAGGGTAGTGCTTTTGATTTTGTTTTCCACTCTCTCTCTCTATCTACTTCACCTTTTCCGGCTCTTTAAATTTTACAATCTTAGTCTCACACAGATAATTATCTCTCAGGCTCGTACTACACACACAGAACTTCTAGATTTAAAACCACTCCCTGTGACATCACTTGGGAACAATTCATATGAAGCCTTATACAAGTTTTCTCATTTTAATCCGATACAAACCCAGGTATACTGCATTTAAATTTTTTTTTTTTTTGTGGTTGTGTTTTGTCATGGTTTTAACTTGAGCTATGTGTAAAACATGGTTTAAGCTGTATGTGCTTGTGCATTTGTGACATGATGCCCTTGTTTGGAATTGCAGATTTTTCATGTCCTCTATCACACGGATAACAATATTCTACTAGGAGCTCCCACTGGGAGTGGGAAAACTATATCTGCTGAACTTGCCATGCTTCGCCTCTTTAATATCCAGCCAGATATGAAGGTTCATTCCCTTGTGGGCAATGCAAAAGACTGGGGCTTTTTGTGTGTTTTATTATTATTGTGGCAATTCGGTTCTTCATATCCTTATCTGGCTTCTTTTTATCCATGTAGGTTATTTACATAGCACCGTTGAAGGCTATTGTGCGAGAAAGAATGAATGATTGGAGAAAGCATCTTGTCTCCCAGCTTGGGAAAAAGATGGTGACGAAATTTATTCATTGACATTATGCATACAAATGTGTATGGATGTGGTTGTGCGCGCGCATGTGAATGTAATTTGGGTGGTGTATTGAACATATGCTTATTGGAATTAAGAGGATGTTGTAATGAGGTTGAATATAATGGTTGTGCACGTGTGCATGTGACTGTAATGTGGGTGGCATGTCAACATATGCTTTTGGGAGTAAGAGGACATTGTTGTCAGGTTGAATGTAATGGTTCTGTGTGTGCATGTTAACACAATGTGGCTATAATTCATTGCATATTAACATGTGCCTTTGGAATTAAACGGAAGTTTTTATCAGGTTGAAATGACTGGAGATTATACTCCAGATTTGATGGCCCTGTTGTCAGCAGATATCATAATATCAACCCCTGAGAAATGGGATGGTATAAGTCGTAATTGGCATAGTCGAAGCTATGTGACGAAGGTGCATTTATCAGATGTTTGGGCATTATTTCTTTTAGATTGTCATATTTCTTCTTTATTATCATTCATCTTGTGCCAATGTTTGATCAACAGGTTGGGCTTATGATTTTGGACGAGATTCACTTGCTGGGAGCTGATCGTGGGCCCATCCTTGAGGTATTTGTCATTTGTTGTAAAGGCTGTAATACATTTATTACTGTACTATACCTATAATCTGATTCTAAGTGTTTACTGCAACATGCCCACTAGGCTCATGTTATCAATATTATAGGCCACAGAGATGGTTTCTTGTCTAATGAACCATTTTGTGCCATCAGTTTTCACTTGGTTTAGAGCATAACTATATTTCATGTGCTTGAAGGTTTAACATAAGTTCTGCTGGTGACATGGAAAACATTCTTACTACCTCTCTCTCTCTCTCTCTGTTAATTCAGGAGACTGCATGACTAGAAAGGGTTGGGTCTGAATCTGGCTCTTGAACCTGATGGCCCAATGAATGTTATTGTTGTTGCTTTTGTTGATGTGGTTTCGGTAATTCATTTTGACATTGTTTGGACAAGGGTTGTTATTTCTGTTCCTTTTTCAGTAGTTCTATGCTCTAATATGCATGAGTGGAAGGGCGATTGAGCAGTTGGGGAGGGGAGTGTCATTCATTCCGGATTGGCTTTCTTCTTTGATGTAACTGTGAGCATGGTTTTCTCATTGGACCATAGCCAGCTGGAACAATGTTAAAATAGTTTGGACATAAAATAACTTAGATTTAGAATATGTCAAAATATAAATGGTCATCTTAGGGGAATATAAGGATGAAAAGTAAGAGGGGTATTGCTTCCATTTCATTCCCTGAAAATCAGTAAATAGTAAATCTTCTTTCCTTGAATTGCAATTTTGTTCTAGTTTTACTGATGATATCAACCATGGAACAGGTCATTGTTTCAAGGATGAGATACATTGCCTCCGAAACAAAGCGGGCTGTGCGTTTCATAGGTCTTTCTACAGCTTTAGCAAATGCAGGGTATGTTTATCTGGAGCACAATTTAATGCGGGCCTGATGATCCTAAATTTCTGTAATGCAGATTTCAAGTGTTTAGTGGAAGCTGCATATAACGTAGGCTTGATGATGATGAACACCATAAATATTTTGTGCTTTTTAAGATTTTACCCAGTGGTTTTAATATTTAACATTTCTATCCTGGTTCCATCAGTCGCTATTTTATCCAAATACTAAAATTGGTTCATTCGTCAGAGTTAGATTTAGTGTTTAGAGTATGATAGAGGGAGTTCTTAAGCTAGCCTACCTTAGTTGAGTTCTCTTTTGTTTAGTTGTCCAAAGAGAGCGAGTTTTTATGGTTCTAATTTGTGTGAAGAAGAGGCATTGAATTAATGATTGGATACAGTTGCAACAAATAATTGGAATCAGAATGAAATTGCTAAAACTAAAACTATGGGATAAATTATGAAAATGCAAAAAAGGCTTGTATATATTATGGCATTATGTCTGTAAGTTAAAATTTGCTTAAAAAATGTCTTAAATAATATCCTCTGGAAATATGTCCTCAATAAATTTGTCCTCTGGTGGTTTAAAAAAAATATTTATATATATCTTAATGAATTAGTGATGTTTGCAATTTTGGACTAAAATTTGATAAGTAGAATAAGTTATTGAGTGTAATATTATGTTGGAAACTTAGAGATACCGATTTCATGAATTAGTAAGTCAAGGGCTAGGTTTCATTGTTTTGTATATAGCTTGGATAGATGGCTTTAAACTAACCTAATGTTATGCTACAGTTGATATCCTTGCATATTTTGTTGTATTACATTTGTCCAGGTAATTTCATGTTTAAATTGTTTTCTTGTATCCTAGTGATTTGGCTGATTGGTTGGGAGTTGGTGAAATTGGACTGTTCAACTTCAAGCCAAGTGTGAGGCCTGTTCCCCTCGAAGTCCATATCCAGGCAAGTAGATGCTGTGTTTCACATTGAAGATCTTTTGGCACAGAATGTGGCTTTGTTATATAGACGTGATATTTGTTTCTTCACTTTTGATGTGATAAACTTATGATTTATGGTTTGTTTTCTTGTTTTCCTGTTTATTGCCCCTTGGTGTGCATGGATCTCTTTAAAGAAACCAGCTGATTGGCATGGTTCTCTACGTAAGTATCGGTTGGGCTGTTACATGTTTGTGATTGCATATGTATTTACAAAATCTCAAAAATGTCGAAGGGTGTCCCCACCCACCTCCCCTTCTCTCTTCTGCAAGATGGCATGCAATGATTATTTAGATAAACTATATATCTCTTCAGATGTAGGTCACCTCAATCTTAGACTATGAATATAATTTTGCATTGATGCTTGAGCTGCATGGATTCGTGATATTTCTCGACAACCACTTTTGTAGTGCTTAATCAAATGTATGAACTGCTTATGTATTGTACAGGATTTTAGAGGTGAGATGCAATCTCATTTGTGAAATTTGGCTTATTTGTGTGCTTGAACCTTGTAGGGTGATAAAAATTTCTCAATGACTTGATCTTGTGGAATAAAGGTGAAAGCTATAATGAACTTGTTTTTATAATTTATTTGTGTGATAACAATTTCTTAATGACTCGATCTTGGGGATAAAGGTGAAAGCGATAATGAATTTGTTTTTATAATTTATGTGCCTTGGAAGATCCAGTTCATCCGTGGAGTTATGCTTCAGATTTGGGAATTAATGCTTTTTCTTTCTATATTTTGATGGTTCTCATCTCTCAATGCTCGCTGTATAATCCTGTTGAAGTTGGTTCCTGTTTGTTTTGAAGCCTACTAATACAAGTGAGTCTTGTAAAAGATTAAGGGTCTTCTTAATTTAACATACAAAACTTTGGCCAGTAAAGCTCTAGATTGTAGGCAGTAGTTGTTGCTGAGGTATTTTTAGATACTAAGGATTTATATATGCATTCCAGTTATTGCTAGGGTACTGGTTTGAGATCACGTGGCTTATCACGCAACGATCACAAAGAATATTGTTTAGTGACTGGACAATATATGACCACTTTGGCAATCTTTTGTCTTCTTGGTGATGCTATTTGTATAGCTACTACATGGGTGTTAAATAAATGGGTGACTTATGTATGTTTCAAGTATATGAATCATATGATTATAATCATTTCAAAGAAGACAGTTTCTTGATCTGGGTGGATTTTGTTAGTTTTAGCTTTTCCAACTATTGTGTTACTCCATCTCTTGGTACACTGTGGTTAGTAATGTGTTTTCTTGGTTTTATCTAGCTTTTGTACTGATATGGAAACATATAATCGTCTTATATTCTGCATTATGCAACTGGAACTATAAACAGGGTTATCCAGGAAAGTACTACTGTCCAAGGATGAACAGTATGAACAAACCAGCATATGCTGCAATATGTACCCATTCGCCTACAAAACCAGTCCTCATATTTGTATCATCTCGTCGGCAGACAAGACTTACTGCCCTTGATCTTATTCAGGTGAGATCCAATGGTATGTTGAGGATGTTGCTTGGTCTATCCCTTACAATATTATAATATAACCGTGGTGTTATACCATTCAAATAGTTTGCAGCTGCTGATGAGCATCCAAGACAGTTCATGAGTATGACAGAAGAAGCACTGCAAATGGTTCTTTCTCAGGTCACAGATCAGAACCTGCGGCATACCTTACAGTTTGGCATTGGCTTACACCATGCTGGTTTGAATGACAAAGACAGATCTGTGGTTGAGGAACTTTTTGCAAACAACAAGATCCAGGAACTTTTCTTACTTGAATGCTGTTTTTTGTTTTTTAAATTTTTGGCCTACTTTGAAGTACATATTTAAACATAAAATTGATTCTATTTCTCAAAATGTAGGTATTGGTATGTACGAGCACGCTTGCTTGGGGGGTGAATCTTCCAGCTCATCTGGTTATTATCAAGGTAAGGCAAACTATATCACAAGTTTTCTGGAGTTATAATTTTTTTTTTCTCCATACATTTTGTGTAAAGAATATCCTGGGTGTGCTAATGATTTTTAATGTACTTTGTAACTGTATCCTAGAAGCAAAGGTCAAATCTTGTCAGATCCATGCATATCCTCTTTAAGGAAAGATTGATAAACTTTAGCAATGGAAAATGTTTTCAGAGGGATTTGACGGATTCAATAATGGTAGAAGTGTGCTACAAGGAAGGATGATGTTTAGGGTTGTTTCAGTTAGTGTCAAGAGATAGATTGGAATTTAGAAAATGAAGAATGTAGGTTTAGTGTATAAAGTCTGTAATCTTAGTGTGTGAACTGCAGACAATGTTTCAGAGTAAGTATGAAAAATTTAATGCTAGTTGAATTGGAATTGGTTAGGGTGTTAACATAGGATTTATGGATTTGCTGAAGAAAAGATCAATGTTGAATTGTATTAAATCTCTTGTTAACTAAAGGAAAAGCAAAAAAAATTGAGCAATTTAAGTCGAATATGTCTTAGTCATCTCATCAAACTATAGTGTTGTCACCGTGAAACCTGGAATTGGAATGCTTTCCAAAATAACATGGTTGGAATCACTGGAATTTTATTATTTGAAAAGTACTTCCTTCGTCACACAAATATAGGCCTTCTTTCCATTTGGATTTGTCTCGCAATATGGTCCTGTTTCCTTTTTTAAATTATAGCTAACTTATGAGTTGTCTAATATGCCCTTATTTAATTATTTTGTAATAAAAAACAAACTTATTAAATGTTTTAATTTTCATATTCTTATTTATTACATCTTAGATTTATGTAACCATAATGGCTTTTTTCCGATTCCCTCCCAACTTTCAAATAAAAGAAACAGAAAAAGCTCTATTTTAATCATCTTTTTCAACTATTTGATTAATTATCTTGGTTTATGTAATATACATGGGTGAATAACTACAAATTAATTGAGGGTAAATTAGGGAAAACATGGGCAAAATTTTGTCTTTAAACTAAACTAACTAATTTTCTCAAACTATGTGGAAAAAGAAACAAGCCTATATTTGTGGGATGGAGTATAAAGCATCTAAAAAGATAGTGAAGATTTTTGTGGAATGAGATTTTCTTTATTATCTCAATTACACTAAAAGAATAATACAAGTAGGTTTATATAGATACATCTAGTATATATGGTAAAATACTATTATACCCTTAATTACAAAACTAACTAAAATAAGTAGATTAGCCAACACTCTCTCTCAAGTTTGTGCAAAAATATTACACATACCTAACTTGCAGGCTATGTAATGGAAGGCTCGACTGTTGAGTCATTTTGTGAAAACATCGTCCAACTGTCTATCTGACGTTACATGAAGTAAGCTCAAGACACCATCAGATAATTTCTCTTTGATGAAGTGTCGATCAATTTCAATGTGCTTTGTCCTATCATATTGAACGAGATTATGAGCAATACTGATTGCAACTTTATTATTACAATACAAAAATTGCCTATCTTTTTCAGCCAATTTCAATTCTGCTAACAACTTCTGCAACCATAACTCACAAATACCTTGAGCCATAGCTCTGTGTTATGCTTCTGCACTATATCTTGCAACTACATTCTATTTCTTGCTTCTTGAAGTGACTAAGTTACCTTCCATTAAATGTTCAATAACCAGAGGTGGACTTTCTGTCATCTAGAGATTCAGTCCAATTTGCATCTGTGAAGGCTTCAATTTGTAGATGACCATTTTTTGAAAAAGATATTTTTCTGGGGCTGATTTTAAATACCGTAAAATGTGAAAACAGCCTGCTGATGAGATTCTCTATGATCATGCATAAACTAACTCACCAAGCTAACTGCATAAGTAATGTTTGGTTTGGTGTGAGATAGATATATAAGTCTACCAACCAATCTTTGATATCTGCCTTTATCAATTGATTTTTCAGTTCCTTTTTGCAACCTACGGTTACTTTTAATGGGTGTGTCTGCTGATTTGCATCCCAGCATACCGGTTACATCCAAAAGATCAAGGATGTATTTTCTCTGAGAAACGAAGATTCCTTTGGTTGATCTGGCAACTTCAATTTCCAAGAAATATTTTAACTTTTCAAGATCCTTGATCTCAAATTCTTGAGCTAAGAGCTTCTTTAGCCAAACCATTTCTTTTTTATCATCTCTTGTCATCACTATGTCATCAACATAAATAATGAGAAGAGTGATCTTACCCTTGGAGTGTCTTATAAAGAGATTATGATCAGCATTACTCTCTTGATTACCAAAACAAATCATGGCTTTATTGAATATATCAAACCAAGTTCTCGGATATTGTTTCAACCCATACAAGGCTTTCTTCAATCTGCACACCTTCCCTTTAGTTCTTTCATCATCAAAATCAGGAGGAATCTCCATATAAACCTCTTCTTCCCCATGGAAAAATGCATTCTTCACATCAAATTGCTGTAAATCCCAATCCAAGTTAGCTGCATAGGATAGCAAGATTCTTATTGTATTCATTTTGGCAACAGGTGCAAATGTCTCCTGATAGTCAACTCCATAAGTCTGAGTGAATCCCTTTGCTACTAATCTGGCTTTGAATCTTTCAATCGAATCATCAGGTTTGTGTTTTATTGTGAACACCCGCTTACAGCAAACTAATTTCTTGTCTGGAGAGTCAACTAGTTCCCAGGTTTCATTTTTAGATAGAGCTTTCATTTCTCTTAGCATAGCTTATCTCCACTTTGGATTCATGATAGATTCTCTCCAATCCTGTAGAATAGACATAGATAAAAGAGACAAGGTAAAGGCTCTATAGGAGGGAGACAAAGAATCATAAGAGACAAAGTTAGAAATAGAATGTTTTGTAAAACTTGACTTTTTTTTTTCTCTGAGTAATGGGCAAATTTAAATCAGGTTCAGAAGATAAATCAAGTTAAAAAATAACTCACCCGAGGATTCTGGCAGTATAGAATTCATGATGATTTTTTCAGACCTATTCTTTCTCGAGTATCTCAACAAATCAGGTCTATTTAAACGACCAAAAACATTCTGCTCCCCTTGAACATCAACAACATTCTCTTCCTGAATAATAATCTCTTTATTCTCCCCTCGAACAGGATCATGAGGTACTGCAGATACATTAATCATTACTTTTTCACTACTCTCCCTGAAGAGGTGATTGTGTAATGTCAAAATAAGGTTCAGACTTCCGAAAGGTAACATCTATACTGATATAAAATTTCTTAAATTGAGAGTGATAGCACTTATATCTCTTTTGGGTTGGAGAATACCCAATGAACACACATCTTAGTACCCTCGGATCTAACTTCCCAACATTTCTAGTATGGACAAAGCAAGCACACCCAAAAATTTTTGGTGGAACAGTATAACCATTTTTTCCAGTTAGGACTTTTAAAAGAGTCTTAAAGTTAAGAGTTTTGAGAGACATTCTATTAATAAGATAGGCAGCCACTAGTATAGCATGCCCCCAGTATGGCTTTGGAATATTCATAGTAAACATAAGGGATCTAGCAACTTTCAATAAATATTTATTTTTTCTTTCAGCTATATCATTTTGAGCACTAGTATAAGGACAACTAGTTTGATGGACAATCCCATAAGACTTTAAATAAGTATCAAACCTACTATCCATATACTCTGTGCCATTGTCAGTTCATAAAACTTTTATTTTAGCATCAAATTGGGTGTGAACCATTTTATGAAAAAATTAAAAACAGGAGAAAACATCACTTTTTGCCTTAATTAAATATACCCAAGTTATTCTAGTGTAACAATCAATGAAAGTAACAAACTATTGATTTCTACACAAAGAGGCAATATGTGTAGACCCCCAAACATCAGAATGAACAAGGATAAATGGATCACTGGCTTTATTATCACTCAAATGATAAGAGTTTTTAATATATTTAGCATACTCACAAATATCACAAAATAAAGAATCAAATCGAGTTTTAGAAAAATAAATTAGGATATAGTTTTTTTAAGACAAAAAATGATGGATGCCCTAATCGCTTATACCATTGAATTATCTCCTGGTTGACATACTGATATCTTTCAAAAAGAGCCAAGTCTTGATTGTCTTCCATCATATATAAACCATCATGCTCTCTACTACTATCAATCCTTCTCCCTGTTTGAAGATCCTGAAAGATACAATGATCAGGAAAACAATTCAACCTTACAGTTAAAAGCTTTAGTGATAGTACTGATAGATAAAAGATTAACAGGGAATTGAGGAACATGAAGAACAAAATATAGCTTAATATTAGGAGTACAGCCAATTGAACTTGTTCCAGAAATAAGGGTTAAAGACCCATCAGCCATCCTGACATTATCATTTTTTAGACAAAGAGAGTAGTTAAGAAAGTCTTTAGAAGTGCTTGTCATATGTCTATTTACACCAGAATCAATAATCTATGAGTTAAGATGAGAAAACGTGTTACCTGACTTGACAAAATTGGAGGTAGCACTAGAGAAAGGATTAAGCTGAGACAGGAGATGCCTGAAATGCAAAATTTTATCAGAAGATAGACTTTTAATTGAAGCTGACTCTTTAGATGATTCTACTGTTTCTAACACATTTGTTTGAGCCCTGGTTGAATTTACTCGTTTTCCCCCTCGGCCCCTAGTAGGTTTCCCATGCAACTTCCAGCAAGTCTCTTTGGTATGCCTTGGTTTATCGCAGTAATCACAGTGCAAATGATCTTTATCAGAAATAGTACCTTCCGGCCACTCAAGATTAATATGGATAGTTAAGCTCGACTTCTCAATAGGTGCAGTATAAAGCATGGCATTTCTTGTGGTTTCTTCTTGTTGGATTAACGAGTGTGCCTCCTCAAGGGAAGGAAAAAGAGATCTGCCAATAACCTGAACCTTCACTTGATCAAATTCAGGATTTAAACCAGCCAAAAAATCATAAATCTGCTCTTTTTCAAGTATATTTTGAATTAGTACTGTATCATCAACACATTTGGCTTAAAAATCTTGATAATAATCCAGTTCCTGTCATAAACTATCCAACTCAAAAAAATAATCTGAATCAGTAAGCTCACTTTGTTTTGTGCCATGAATTTTGTTCCTACGCTCAAAGATCCGAGCATCATTCTTCATTTCAAAATAGATGATTTTTGAAGCTTTCCATATCTTCTTTGCAGTGTCAAATAGAATTAAGAAGCCAAGACATAATCAACAAGTTATCAGAGTCTCACTGATTGAAAGTAGGATCAATGACAGGTGGTAACTTTTTAGTTCCATCAGTATAACCCTACAACCTTCTAGCCTTGATAGACAATCAACATGACCTAAATCAGGCTAAATAAATACCGTTTTCATCTAATTTAACTGGGCTAATTTGAGAATATGGACTGTCATTAATATGATAATGTTTATCTATCTCTTTAGTATCTAATATAGTGGCAAAATAAAATTGAAAGCTAAGAAAAAACACCCAAACACAGTAGAGAAAGAGCCCTAACAAAAAGAACAGAACTTGTGCACGTGGACGCACAAAACCAACCAATTTAGAAGTCGCTGGAGACCAGGTGATTGGAGTCAGAGAGGGCTGGCAGGATTATCGGAGGAAGAATCGGCAGAAAAAGGTGGCCGAAGGTGGCTACACACGCCCCACGCGCCGGCGAGTGGAGAAGGAACCAAAACAGGTAATCGGCGCGTGTGCTCATGCGTGGGGTCAGATGACGCCGGAATTCTAGGTACCAGCCAAACTTCACCTGGGCTGTCCTCCGGTGGGGGTGGTGTTGAAAGAAAGAGGCCGGAATTTGATCTTTTGAATTTGCCGAAAAACGGCTATTGAAAATAACCGACTGCGGAAGGGAGAAAACTTGACCTTTAAAAGGGCATTGGCTTTGATACAATAAAGATTTTTGTGGAACAAGATTTTTTTTATTATATCAATTACACTAAAAGAATAATACAAATAGATTTATATAGATACATCTAGTATATATGATAAAATACTATTCTACCCTTAATTACAAAACTAACTAAAATAAGTAGATTAGCCAACGTATAGTTTACAGATTGTTAAAGAATGTCTACTTAGTGAATGCCTTAACCTAGTTGTAACCCTGATTTTCTGTCTATAATTCTATTGCCTAACCTTAGAGGGGTTACTGCTTTTACAAATTCTTCTTTCTTTTTATTCTCTGTTTCAATTTATTCTTTTTCTCTCACATGAATTAAAGTTATTCTAAACCCATAACGACTCAACTGTTATATATGGAGTTGGACTCTGGAATAAAAGATTTTGTAAAAACATTAAATTCACACACATGAAATTCTTCACCTCCCTAAATCATAGAATTCAATAGGGAAAAATACGATAAAGTAAATGTGGTTTTTGTACTTTTATGCTTAATGACTTCTTGTTTTCTTTTGACATTTCAGTACCATGTTTTGTGACGTTTGGAACTTGAGTGGCAACTCTAGTAACACTAGATTTTGTCAAGTTCAAAAGGAAAATTATTATTGTCATGGAATTTATATAAACCTTGGGCCATTTAGATAGCTAAAGATAATTTCTTAATTAATACCCTTTAGAAGTAATTTATTGCTAGAAGTGTGATGGCTTCTGCATTGTCAAAATTATTGTTATTAATCAATTCGGAATCATAGTGTTAATGGACAATTCACATTGCACTCTAGTTCATGAAATAAATTGTGGTAGAACATAAATAGATGGAGGAATTCTTGTGTTTATTACAGAGAATACAAGAGGTATTTATACAGCTACATGAGGTCTAGAAAAAGGAAACAAACTAAAATATATCCCCAATCAAATGTCTATGATTATGTACATGTACAAGGAAAGAACATGCAAGGAAAGAATACACAAGAAAAGGTTATATTCTGTAACATAAACATCAGCGCTTGAAGTGTAAAAATGCAAAAACACATGATGTTTATTTGAACTCTTCCCCACTTTTTGGAATAATCTGAATGATAAAAAATGAACAGTAACCATTCAAATTATAAATCCCAAATAATTCTACATGTGTGTCCAAAAATAATTATCGCAAGTGTATCATCTGTTACTAGGACCTGAAAAGTTATAGTGGCAGAGGTAGTTGTTAAATCTGCTTTTTGAGTCATTGGCGAAATATTTTCCTTGTCATAATGAAATGAAGTTCTTTTATATTTTATATGAATTTAAGGCAAACTCTGGGGGTATGTACAAGATAAATGCTTAATAATACTTTTTGAGATTGGTCACACGGGCGATCATGGGATCCAATAACGTGCAGAATGATTGGCTTCTGATATGAACTGAGTGGATAACTAGTATATTATTTTGCTTTAATGAGATTGTTGGAAATGTCTTCTTAATTCTGGCATCTCCCTGTGTAAAATATCTTTTCGTTGGGAGGTACTTTTTGATGTTGTTATTTCAACACAGCATGCGTGGTGTTTCTCTCTTGTAGGGGACAGAATATTATGATGGGAAGACAAAGAGGTATGTTGATTTTCCCATCACAGATATCTTGCAAATGATGGGTCGTGCAGGCCGCCCACAATATGATCAGCATGGGAAAGCAGTCATTCTTGTCCATGAACCAAAAAAAAGCTTCTATAAAAAGGTTATATTAAGACCAGGTTCCTGATTATATTTCATAGTTCCTTCTGTCTTATGTTTTGGAAGGTAAAACCCCCTTTTTTTATTCTCTTTTTCTTTTGGCAGTTCCTGTATGAACCATTTCCTGTTGAGAGTAGTCTGAAGGAGCAGCTGCATGATCACATCAATGCAGAGATAGTCACTGGCACAATTTGCCATAAAGAGGATGCTGTGCATTATCTTACCTGGACATACCTATTCCGTAGACTGGTACGAATTTTGACGATTTCCATGGTAGAAAAATATGTCAAAATATGGATCCATAGAATAGTAAGCATTTGTAGTTTTGGACTCTTTGGGTTCTTAATGTGCATTTAGAACATGTAGTCTACGAGGATTAAATTCTAAGATATAAATATTTCCACCAAGGCTACTTATCTGATTGCCTGGTTATATTCTTGTTCATGCGAGACAAGTTTCTCAGTCACAAACTTTTTCATATTATTGAAAATTTCTGTTGATCTTGTTCTAGTACACTTTGCTAAGTGAATTGCAAGATAATCTTCAGAAATTTTACATTCTTGCTATGTGTTCCATCTAATAGCTTTGTTTTGTGCCATTTTATATGTAGCCATTAGCAACTCAATTTTAATTGGGGAAAGTTTTCCCAGTATGGAAACTTAAATTATGCAGAAAGGGGTACAAACCAAGAAATTCCTGAACTTTATATTGCAATCAAACCCTAGAACTTCTATTTTGAAGCCTCAAGTTTTTTTCCTAGACCTATTGCTGCAATATATAAAGGCCTGGCTTTTCATAAAAAAGGGTAAAAAAGGGTGTCATTTAAGTTGTTAGGTATGATTATGTGCAAATGCCATGGCAATATTTTTCTTATTTGGCTACTGAGGTTGTATTACGAGGTGGGCTTCAGTTGTCTACAGGTATTTGCCAAATAAAAATGCAGAATATAAAACAAAGGAAAAAGAGAACAAATATTCTCCAAATGGTTTGCCTTGTGGAAACTAAGCAAACAACTTCAATGTAGTTTTTCCCTGAGATGCTATGTCTACATGTCTGCTAACTCCATTAATCAGTTTTAGAACTTATTCACTCCCACAGTTTTCCAGTCTTTAAAGTACTCATTTGTTAACACTGCTAGTTTATGGACTAACATTTAATGCTTTTAATAATAAACTTAGATAATAATTTTATAACTCAAATAAATTAAGAAAAGTACACTTCTGCAACACCACAACAATTAGGTTTTTGGACTAATATTTAACATTTTAATAGTTTTGGAACTCAAAGGGAGAGATAAAAAAAAAATTAGGATCTGATTGAGGCTGCCTATGTTCAAGGACTGAAATCTCATATATGCTCAAAGACCAAAACAGAAGTATATATTACCAGAATGTTATCTATGTCACTGAAAATAATTAAATGGCATGCAATCTCTTGACTGGAGCAGTTTTGTCTGAAGAGTATGTCATGCTGTTTGTTATAGATACCAATCTATTATTCATTTGACATCAGTAGAAGTATGTTCTTGGTTTGTTATCTTCATCAGTTTTAACATTCAACATGGTCCATATTTTGTACTCTTATTGGTATACCTGATATCATCAAAAGATTGTTGTTACTGCACAAAATAGGGTCTGTTTCTGATATTACCGGATGATAGTACAGGAAATAACATGAAGTGAGATGTAAACTAATTTTGTCACTGCCAACAGTCTCCTCAATTTTACACGCTTTCATTTTGATAACAATTTTGTAGATTTTGCAAATTTAAATAAGATTTTACTCTTCCAGCAATATCCTTCTTTAACTGCAAAAGTTGATATGAATAGCATCTGTTGCAGATGGTTAATCCAGCATACTATGGTCTAGAAAAAGCAGAACCAGAAAATCTGAGTTCTTATGTGTCCAGGTAATTGTCTATCAATTATTTGATAATTGAAGATAATTGTCTATCAATTATTTGATAATCACTTCTAAATGATCAACCATCAATTACAATTACTTTTGCAGCTCTTCCTTCCATCTTCTTTTGTCTTCTTCTCTTTTAAATTTTGACTCTCCAGTTATTCTATTGGGGGCCTATTCTTAGAACTTATTAATGGCCTCTTATGAGGTCATGGTTTTATATTTTTATGTAGAACAGGATACCAGGAGGTCTATTATGAAAAATGGGAAAAAAGAATTTGAAGAAGAAGAAAGAACAAAACCTTTTGTTTTGCAAACAATGAGGAATAAACTTGCTTATATTTGTGACCCAGGCTTTGTAGATATTGTTATTTCCATTGACCTTGTTCTGAAAAAATTATTTTAAATGGAACTTTTGGAAAATTAAGTTTGAAAACTCTCATTCTTGTGACCTAGACTTAGTAATTATTTTCTTTCCCATTAAGAAGATCTGTTGCTATGATTTATAATTAGTCACCAGAATATCAAAACCTATTTTAGATCCCAAGAGAATATTTGATTTATTATATATAAGCTGAAAATTTGTGTCTTCTCCTTCTTCTTTTTGTGTGGGTGTGTTTAAAGAAAAAGTCATGATAACACCAAGCAGTATTGATGACGTGGTTGGAACTGTTGGGTCAAAACAATTGCAGTGATGCTATAACAATTTGTCTTTGACAGATTAGTGCAGAATACATTTGAGGATCTTGAAGATAGTGGATGCATCAAAATGAATGAAGACAGTGTGGAGTCCATGATGTTGGGCATGATAGCATCAAAATATTATCTTAGCTATATGACAGTATCAATGTTTGGATCAAATATTGGGCCAGATACATCTCTTGAAGTAAGTTCTTTGAGAAAATGTGTGCCTACACTCATAATTTTGTCCACCTTACATTATTGTTCTTAAAATTGTCTGTCACAGGTATTTTTGCATATTCTAGCTGGTGCTTCTGAATACCATGAACTACCTGTGCGACATAATGAGGTACTTTTCCTGGTCTGCCATCACTTTTTCCTTTTGGTTAGGTACAAAGTCAGAGAGATTTGGTTATTACGGAAACCCAGTTTGCTATTATTATATGTAGATTATGTAATTTATGGAGATATTTTCTCCTGTAACATATTTTTGTGGTTCGAAGAAAAATAAAAATTGTAAGAGGGTGCAACCCATGTGCATGATGTGTACATGTAGAGAACTAAAATTGAACAGTAACAACTGAACCTAAAACTTCTTCTGGATGGGCAAACTTGGGAAAACAATTGCAGAGTTCTAATGTTTAGACATGATATCCAGGACATAAGAGAGACGCTTAAATTTCATCTTCGTGAACAAGAACTTTATGTCCTAATAAAATTGATAATACATCTCCAACCATTTGTTTTAGTTATAGTCATGTTTGTCCCCCTGTCAGGACTTCTCTTTATCGCCATTCTAGCCTCTCGATGCTACTTGGCTTCATTTTTTTATATTGGAAGACAAGGCTGTCATCAGCAGCCACCCATACAAGTGTTCTTGTTAGCTGACCGACTGGAAATTCAGCTGTAATGAAATCATATTCAGTAACTTGTATAAAAGAAAAGGATGCTGATAAATACATCAATGATTGCATTATCAAAATCTAATGGTCTCAGGTTAATCAGTTGACTAGAAAATTGACTAAATGAAATATTAGAACATGTTAATATTATTAGGATCTTTTGAATTATTGTGTACCAATATGGACAAAGAAGACGTCGTCTGTCATCTGGATTATGTGGGCACTTTCAGATACCTAAATTCCAGTTTATATCGTAAAGTTCTCAAAAGTATTATTTGGCATTTTATATGGTATCCTCTTAGATCCCTGCAATTTGTGAGAGGCTGCATTAAGAGAGAATTGCTGTTCTATTGTCGGGAGATGGGTGTCAGGGATGAGAGTATTGCCATTGTTACAATATTGTACAATTTGTATATGAGATGTAGGTTGACTTTCCTTGTATAGTCTAGCATGTTTTATAGGCAGCTGGTTATTAGGCTAACATATATTTAGTTTCCTTTGTTCACATCACCTGCACTTGTATACGTACCTATGTTTTCTTGAATACAATCATCAGAAAACAATTCATCTTTCTGTTCTTTTACAGCCATAAATATTGACTAAATTATGTCTATTGCCATATGTATTTTAGGCAACTACATGTATAGAGACAGTTGTCTCTAGAAATTATAGTCTGCTAATTTTTTTTAATATTTAAAATTGCATTACTTTATCACAGGAAAATTATAATGAAGCATTGTCCAAGAGAGTTCGGTATATGGTGGACAAGAATCGGTTAGATGATCCGCATGTCAAAGCAAATCTGTTATTTCAGGTTGAGAGTTTCTTTAAGATTATTTTGTTAGCATGATTTGCTACCTTCAGAGTTTATTCTCTTTGTTGCTTTTCATTTTATTTCTTTTCATCTCTTATTCTTTTTTGCTCGTCTCTTGTTTCAGGCACATTTTTCCCAATTAGAGTTACCAATCAGTGACTATGTAACTGATTTGAAATCAGTATTGGATCAAAGCATACGCATTATACAGGCTATGATAGATATTTGTGCCAATAGCGGATGGCTTTCAAGCTCAATTACTTGCATGCATCTTTTGCAAATGGTTATGCAGGTATTTTCTTTCTGCATCGCATTTTAAACATTTTTAGGAGAAGACATCCAGTTTCCTGTATGCTTGTTATGGTCCCATGTGAATAGGAGCACCAGGTGATTAATCAAGCTCGTTAAAGGAAGCTTTTACCTTCAAGCTTTTTAAATGGAGCAAGAACCTTAGGATTCCTTTAGTTATGAAAATGTACTTGTATTTGATTGAGTGCATTTTTTTCTTGTTTGAT
This sequence comes from Excoecaria agallocha, assembly GCA_037975025.1. Taxonomy (NCBI): domain Eukaryota; kingdom Viridiplantae; phylum Streptophyta; class Magnoliopsida; order Malpighiales; family Euphorbiaceae; genus Excoecaria; species Excoecaria agallocha. Next base: position 17,477,979 of record CM075809.1, read on the forward strand.
TCCTCTCTGACACCTTTTGTGTTTTGTCAGGGTTTATGGTTTGATAAAGACTCTGCTCTGTGGATGCTGCCATGCATGAATACCGATCTGGTGTCATCATTAAGTCAGAAAGGAATTTCTACTGTTCAGCAGTTACTGGATCTTCCTAAGGCAACTTTACAGTCAGTGGTTGGAAATCTTCTGGCTTCAAGATTATATCAGGTGCATTGTCCTTTGACTTCGTTGATTATGATATATGTTTTATGTTGCAACTTTTATTCTCTTGTTTTTTTTTTTCTTTCTGATGAGTGAATGAAATGGGGCCAGAGAGGTCTTTAGAGGGGGCTGGAACATGTTATGCACAGTCAATTCCTGGATGCAAGAGCATGTATACAGTAGATGGGCTTGGTAAGTGGTAACTGGGCCCATCATAGTCTGAGATGAAAATTGAGTATACACAACCACATGTCGAAATATTTCTTGCTGCTGTGTTGTAAAATATATTTGATGATGGTGTGTGTAACTGTTCTTTTTGTGGTCCCAATTTTATTGAAAAAACATTGGATCAATTCATTTATCACATGAGAAGGCAGCTGCATTGCAGAAAAATGCTCGTTGCACATAAGTAAGCTGCCATGTGTTTAGTGTCATACAAGATTTTCCTTTTTATTCACCTTCCCTTTTCTGTGATCAGGATTTGCCAAATTTTCCCTGCATTAAAGCAAAGCTAAAAATTCAGAAAAAGCAGACCAATGGTGCAGAGTCTCTCATTCTGAGCATCAAACTGGAGAAGACCAATTATAGGCAAAGCACATCAAGGGCATTTTCCCCTCGGTTCCCTAAGGTAGATGCACCCTTTTTCTCTTAATAGTTGTAAATGAAGCTAAGTTGGTATTTTTCCACAGGTGAAAGATGAAGCATGGTGGTTAGTTCTTGGTAACACATCCACCTCTGAACTATATGCTCTGAAGAGGGTTTCCTTCTCAGACCGTTTGGTTGCTCACATGGATTTACCATCATCCTTGACCACTTTCCAGGTCAAAAATCTTTTCCCTTATTTACAGTCATGCCTTCTTTCTGTATGTTGTTCTGCTCTACTCTTCATTAGAGGTCTCTCCCAACATAGAAATAGAAAAGCCTAAAGATACATTTCGGTTTATAGGAAAAGCAATAAATAAGTATAAGTGAGAATATAGGAATTTTCTCAAAAAATACTTAGCTTCCCATGAAATCAGAAAAATGTGATGTTCTGAGCAAATAGCGTGTAAGTTTAGGGCTGGATCTAGATCGCTATTGGCAGGACCTGCTTAGGCAACATTTATGTTTGAGCATAGCTAGAATATTCTGGAAGCATTTTGGATCTGGTGAGACTGTAAAGATATAATCTAATGAAAATGTTTGGAACGCTCTTATTTGCGCTTCACAAGGCAATAGAAGGCATAAATTGAATTGTTTGTTTGGAACTTTGACATAATTTTAATATTTATGTTGCTGACACTTGTTTGTCAATGCATTTTTTAGGGGACAAAATTGATGTTAGTTTCAGATTGTTACCTTGGCTTCGAACAAGAATATTGCATTGAAGAGCTAGTCAAATCTCAAGAAACGGAAACAGGAATTTAAATTGAAGATATTCTGCGTGCAATAACATCCACAATATTCTAAATGAATAGTCTATTCCAGGCTGCAACCATGTCTAATTGATAGGTATGGAGCACTGAAAATACTTAGTACCAATAAACAGGCACTTCATTACCAAATATGATATTCCTTTCGAAGCATATTTTCAATTTTCAGTCTGTTACGTTTTTTGAGCAGATACAGCATCTGGCTAGTCCCACCGTTGAGATGGTTTAAATTACAGGTGAAATGTGCTCTTTTCCCCTCTTCCAAGAGTAGTGCATTTCTGATTTGTGGAATGCGCATGCTCGTGAAAAGAGAGCCAGCATGGGTTTGATTTGTAAGTACGCAGAAATTAACGTATTCCCTCCATTTTGTTTCTTATAGGCTTGTTTCAACTCTCACATAAATTGAGAAAACTTAGTTAATACAGTTGGAACTACGTATAGCTTTTAAATTCCATTTTTTCAACTTTCACATAAATTAGGAAAGATTAGTAAATATGTTTTATTATATCATGTACATCACTTTGTGGTATAAGACGGTGTACGCCATTCTAGCCATTAACTGAATCATGGCTAAAAGGGAGCTAAGTCCTCTCTAAGAGGACATTCCAGCTGTAATTGCTGGTTACCAAGCCAATGTATAGACTACTTTTTTACTACGTACTGACACAGCTTTGTGGTATATGCTTGGTTAACAAGAGAAGTTTTTGCCATGATGTACATCACCCTGTATTTTAAGAGCAGAAAATAATTTTGCCAACATGGATTTGGAAATTTCTTTTTTTTTTTTTCAATGTCATGAAAGAGAATACATCCGAGTTTTTTTTTTTCTTTTTTTCATTTTAATTGTCTTTTATCAGAATATGTAAACTATTAATCGGTAAAGAATAACAAAAAGTTACATAAAACATAGATTTTAGCGGACCTTATTGCAGTTGATATATTATAAGATGTTCATAATAATAATATTATATAGTATTTTTAAAGGACATTTTAGTGGTGAAGTTGAATTTTAAGCTCTCAGTTTCTTTGTTCTATATAAAAATTACAGAAAAGAAACAAAAAAAAAAAATGTTACATATCAAGTCGAAAGTTAAAGATTCTTTTAGCAAATGTTGCAACTTTTGGAGAGAGTGAAAAGTTGTCGCACTTGGCAAGAGAGGAATACTAACGCAACTCTGACACTCATTGCTGTGCTGTGCTTCGGATACGAAAGTTAATGAATCAACCCCCGTCTGCATTCAGCTTCCTTCATCTCAGAGAAGTATGCATATCATGAAAATCTTCCTCCTGCAAATGTATGCCAATTCAAAACCAGATAAATATGATGCGGGAGCGAACTCATCCAAAATCGCAAAACAAGATTTGATTAATAGTAAAAGAATGTCATGTATGGCTAACCAAATCCAAAAAACAGTCCCTCGAGGGAGGAAAAGAGAGACGCAAAGCAAGGGTGTAATCAGGTAGGTGTTCAAGATAGATGTCTTAAACGCTGCCACAAAATAATTCACTTCATAGGCACAGTACTATTATTTCACTTCAATCCTCGTTAATCAAATGGATCAATATATGCGATAATCCATAACTTAATATATTTGAGATCAAAACCATAGTCCATTTGTTTCACTCAATTTTAACTTCTCACAAAAATTGAAAAAATTATTTTAATTTGAAATGTTTTTTTATCAGTTTTTTACAATTATATATTTTCATTTTATTAAATATATTTTTTTACTGGATAGATAGGGATAAAAAAAAGTAGTCAATAGTTAAAAGAAAAAAAAAATATTATCAAAATAGGTGAAGCAGAGAGGGTAATATTTTACTCACATTATATAAAATTTTCCATTTTTAACCATATGTCACGATAACAATAGGAATTGTAAATGAAGACCGCCCTATATGTAAAAATGCTTCCATTCTAGTAATTAGTAAAATTACAATTACCTATATATACAACATCTCATCTTCCATAAACAAAATTATTAAGGATATGACTAGAGAAATAGTTGCCTTTAAAAAAAATAATAATAATAAAGTAAGTTTATTGTTATACAAGAAAATTGAATAGCAATTATTAAGACTCAAGGGTAACTAGCTCAATTGAGAACTTTTATTGCTTCCTTAGGTTGAGGAGAATCATCATGTTGGGGCTGGTAAAGAGTGGGAATGAGATACAAATTGTTCTTTCTGCCAACAGTAGCTCCAAATGCTTCGGTCATGTCAAAATCCTCGGAAGTGATCCCATCAGGAAGTTTCCAATCAAAATGGTAAAGCAATCTCGCAAGAGGAAGTTCCATATTTGCAAGACCAAATGATATGCCTGGACAAATCCTTCTTCCAGCTCCAAATGGAATGAACTCAAAATTCATTCCTTTGAAATCCACTGAATTGTCCATAAATCTCTCTGGTATGAACCTGGCTGCTTCTTTCCATGTTTCAGGGTCTCTTCCTATTGCCCAAGCATTTACTATGATCTTTGTCTTGATGGGTATTTGGTATCCATCGATTTCACAACTTTTGCTGCTTTCTCTTGGTAGCAACAATGGTGCCGGTGGATGTAATCTTAATGTTTCTTTGAGTACTAATGGCAAGTAACTCAATTGCTGAACATCTGCCTCGCAGATCGTCTTCTTCCCTTTAAAAGCTTTCCTTACCTCTTCTTGTGCTTTCTTCATTACTCTTGGACTTTTCATCATTTCTGACATTGCCCATTCTACTGTTGTTGATGACGTGTCTGTTCCAGCTATGAACAAATCCTGCACAGTTCAAACGATTAAGATTTTGATAACTTTTTCAATCGATCAGTATCTGATTCCCAGCCCTCCCTGAAGGAAATTTTATACTTACCAGAATGACAGATTTGAGGTTATTAGTAGTGACAGGACACTGAAGCCTCCCACTTCCTTGGAGCTTTAAAAGAACATCAACAAGATCTTCCTTCTCGGATTCATCAAAATCATTACTGCTCGTCAATTTCTTCTTATGTTCATCTATTATGTTACCAAACACGCGACTCAATTCGTCTCGAACATGCTCCAGTTTACTTCTAAATCCAGTGATTGCCTTAAGAAACTCTACTGAAGGGAACAAATCAGCAATGTTAAAACCTCCGGCCAAAACTGTTGCTTCCTTCGTCAATGCAATAACTGTTTCCTGATCCTTGCATTCGTCGCCGAAAGCTGCCTTGCAGGTTACATCATTAGTGAACTGAAAAATTCTTTCAGTAAAATTCATAGGCTTCCCTGCAGATGATTTAACAAATTGGATGAGCTTCTCAACCTCAGATTCACGAATAGAAGCGAAAGACTGAACTCTTCTGGGACCTAAAAGTTCAGTCAAGCTGACCCTTTTCATCTCCTTCCAGTATTCACCAAGAGGAGAGAAAGCAATATCTGTACCACCATATGTAATGATCTTAGAAGCAAGAAGCTCAGGCCTTTGTGCAAATATAAGATCATGTGTCTTCATAATTTCTTGAGCCATCTTTGGATTAGACACTACAACTGCTGAAATTTCTCCCAGTTGTAGGTGCATAAGAGGTCCATACTCCTTGGCCAGTTGAGCAAGAGCATGGTGTGGCTCTGAACCCACCAAGTTTAGCAAATTCCCGATCACCGGAAGCTTCGTCGGACCGGGAGGTAACTTTGCTGCATTAGTTTTCTGGCTATAAACCTTCAACCTTCCCTTGGGAATCCTAGAACAAGGATGAAGATGAAGAGAGACAGGAGAAGTTGGAGTTCCAATTTTTGTGGAAGGGGGGACAGTAAGTAGTTTCATGTTTGAAGAGGATAAAGTGAGGGAAGCCATCTTTAATTACAACTAGAGAACTGAAAATTAATTGGGTCGAGATCTCTTGAGTTTAAACTAGTTCATAAAGTACCCTTTTATATATATGATCAGCGTAGAAATTCAGAGTGTGGACCCAGGAAATTTCAATTCATCAAATTATATTATATTATTTTCTGAATATGGTTCAAGTTGTCAATCTTTGAATTTCCAAGCTTGACCATGGAGATGCCCTCTGATTACATAAATCTGTGGACTCTGGTTTCCTGCTTTATAAATACTTCTTATAGCCGCCATGACCATCATTTTCTTATATTTTAGCCATACTTGAGCAGTCAATGTAAGCCATTGAACGAAGGTAAAAAGTCTTTTTAAGTTCCTGAATTTTTAGTTTTTTATTGTATTACATTGAGTTTCTATTTATTTTACTATATATTGGATCTAATTTTAGATCTAAAATGTATTTTTCTTTGAATTAAAGAATATTCGTTTTTTTGTTTTATTCAATTGTTCGTTTTTATAGCACACCGTAGACCCAATGCACCGAATGATGTGCTAGTTTCTTAGCCCACCACCGATTATTTATAAATAAAAAATGAGTCGCGTGTCAAAAATTATGAGATTTTTGAATACTTTTCTTTATATTGGCGGTCAACAACGGCAGCAGCTAGGGATGATCACGGGGACGGAAATTCTCCGATCTCGGCGGAGATCCATCCCGTTCGGAGCGAGAAATTCTTGAATTTTTCCTCCGCGGAGATGGGGATGGGAGAAAAAATTTCCATCCTAAAATCGAGGACGGGGATGGAAAATGGAATATCTAGATCTCCGCCCCAAAAAAATATATTTTTTTAATTTTAAAATATAATATTTTATAAATAATTAAAATTAAAAATATAACTTAATTTTATAATTATTAAGTTTTAAATCATATTTAATTTTAAATTTTATGAATGGTTAAAATTTATATTAATTTAAATTATTATTAATTTTAAATTTTTTATTTATTAAATATTATATTTTAATTTTAATTATTTATAAAATATTATATTTTAAAATAAAAAAAAAAGAATTCGGGGGATGGGGATCCCCGTGGGACGGAGAACGGGAGGGATTTTCTCCCAGTTCTGGGGGCGGGGATGGGGAATCCCCGAAATGCATGGGGCGGGGACTGAGGACTCCTTCCCCGCCCTCGCCCCGCCTCGTGAGCATCCCTAGCAGCAACAACTTCAAATGCAGGGACTTTTTTTTTAAATGGATTGTTTTAAAAACTTATTTGAATAGATGGTGCGAGTGAGAGAGAATTTGAAAAAATGGGATGGATACATCTATTTTTGCAATGATAGGTTGCAGGAATAGTAGGCACAGTGGACGATGTGAGGCAGCAGTGGCGTGTGGATCGAGGTGGTCAGATGATCACCTATTCCTGCAACAGTCCACTGCAAAAATAGGTAGTCTCCTGCAACCCAACATGCACGCTAAATAGTAAAATTTGCATGATAACTGATATTTATTTGGTCCTTGTGATGCCTTCATCTTCTCATTTATTTTGAAAGAATTCCTGTGCTCCCAAGTCTTCTTCTCCTTATCCTTCTTCTTCTTCTTCTTCTTCTTCTTCTTGTTTGCTATAGTAGTGCTCTACTCTTAGCAAGGTAAAATATTTAGTAAGTAAAAATAAGTTGTAATTATTTATATGTAAATATATATATATATATATATATATATATTTATTTATTTATTTATTTATTTAATTATTTAGAAAGTGTAATGTCAAATTTATTGTAAAATTATGAAAAATAGTACGTTGATATATTGATTTATTATGTTGATTTTGAAATGTAGATTTAATTTATTATAAGTTTCATTGACTTGCTACTGATTATAGGAATATTTAAAATAATTTAATGTATATTGAATATTTATCATAGATATAAAATAATGATAATAGAAAATATTAATATTCATAACTAAATTTAGTAACATTTAAAATAATCATAAAGTAAGAATTGTTATTCAAAAATTTTATGTTTTTACATTTATATTTTGTTTGTTAGGAAGAAAAAATAAGAATTGCATGTAGTAAGAATTGTATATAAAGTAGTTATATATAGTTAATTGTTATTATAAAATTAAAGTTAATTAAATATTTTAATAATATATGTAGTTAATATTTTAATAATATATTATCATTTTTAATGTATAATGGAATTTAGAAGAAATTTTATATAGTTAAAATTATGTTAACGTATTTATAATTTATAATTTTATGTTAGTTATATTTTACTTTGATATATTATGCCGTTAAAAATATTGTTAATATAATATAATTATTTAAATATTAAATAAAGTTATATTGAATGTTAGTTTGTTGACATTTTGTAATTAAAATTTAATTTTATGTGATATTTATTTAGTTACATATTTATTAATTTTTTTGTTGTTATATTTAAATGCAGGATAAATAAAAATATGGAGCAGTTGCAAAATCAATATTTTATAAATTCAGGACCTCGCATAGATGATCTATTAAAATTAAAAGAAAAACATCGCGCTAATGCAGATTGAAATAACGATGTAATATTCTTGTTTTACTAATTATTTAACTGCATATTAGTTTACATATATTTGTGACGTTTAATTTATATGCATCAGGTAGCACGTAATGTATTATTTACTCGGAGAGCTAGTGTATAGTCCTAGTATATGAACATTGACCCAAGAATTATACTGTATTTGAGAATAACTAGGTTTTATGGAGTGTCTCAGATTGGGATAATGCAGGTAGATGTGAATTTAATGATTGCCCTTGTGGAGGATTTAAAAGAGGTGGAAAATTATAGTTGGGGTTCAGCTTGTTTATCATGGCTGTATAGGGAGTTGTGCCATGGTACACGGCCAAATGCTCATGGGATTGGTGGATATCAACAATTATTGCAGATGTGGGCATGGGAAAGATTGCCCTAGTTTCGTCCCCCATTTAGACATGAAGTTATGCTGGATCAGATGATGCCATATGATTATAGGTAAATTTAATATCTTGTATAATTTAAATAAATAAATTAATTTTAAAATGAATATATATATATTTTTTAAATTCCATTTAATATTATGTTGAAGTAATGAATTATTTCATTTTAGGTGGCGATATCCTATTGATCTAACCAATAATAATAGAAAAGATATGCATAGATTCTGAGTCGAGTTATACGCTCGGCGTGCATATCAGGTAATAATCTGATATTTTTAAAATGTAATTATAATAAATAATGTGTATTTAAATTTATTAAACCATTTTTACTTATTATTTATATTTCTTTAGTTTGATTGGGAACCATACGAGCATGTTATACATCTTTTGCCGTCATATTGTATAAATGGACAACAAATTTGGAGATCAATTGTGCCTTTGATATGTTTTAATATCATCAAGTGGCACCATCCAGATCGTTGTCTTCGTCAATTTGGCATGGATCAACACATATCCGATCCACCATTAATTGATGATAGCCTACATTCAATTGAATTGAGAGGAAATCAGGACCATAATTAGGATATGAAATTTTCTAATTTCATATTCGAATGGAATAAGCGACTGCAAAGGGTTATTAGTGGTCCTATCCTCAGGGCTCCATTGCATATAAGATCACAATACATGCAGTGGTACATACTAAGAATAAGACGATGGATAACCCCTGAAGGAGTGCCTTATGGAGCAGCAGTATGTGAGGCAAATTGAATTTTTAACTAATTTTATGATTATTTAGACTAAATGATTATATTGATAATATTTTTTTTATTGTATGTAGGCTGATAGAACTGAACATCTTTATCATAGTGACATGACATCGTCGTCAATGCAGAGTGGTGATTTTCGATTGACATCGGGAGTGATTTTGGGAGCAGTTGGAGCTTTTCAGAGAACAACTCATGATTATCCATGTCAGCCTGTACTAGATCCAGTACAAATTCGTCCTATGTCTGTACCATTTGTAGATTTTTGACAATCAAGAAGGAGTAGAAGAGGTATGGCAGAAAAACGGAGGCGAGTGCCCTTAATTTTGCCTCCATTAGGGGTCAGCCAGGTCCCTCAGCCCATGTCATGGCCATATGATTATCAGGGGAGTTCCACTTCATTTGGTATGCATGACTTTAGTCAACATTCATTTTATGATACCGAAGCAGGACCTTCAAGATTTAATGTTGATTTAAATGTTAGTGTATCCGAACAAGATCCTACAGGATATGCAGATGTACTTCAGCCGTACAATATACGTGAAGGAATGGAAACTAATGTTGGGCGAGATGAATTTTTGGACCAACTCTTAGTCGATCCTAATGTCATGAAAAGTCTGATTTTTTATGATCAATCGGTATTTGGCAGCGATTTTGATAATTCACAGCCTGATACTACCGTGCAAGACCCTTATAGTCATTTTTGATAGTTTTCTAGTATGGTATTGTATGAATTATGAACTTTTATAGTTGTATAGTGCTCCGACGGAAAGTTAAAGCTAGCATTGTTTGCCTCTCTGCTAACTTGAACTGATGCTCACGGACTGACATATTATGTACCCGAAGATTCATTACCATCATCGAAATCAGAGTCATCACTTTCAACACTGAGGTTTGCTGTAACAACCTCATCATCATCATTAGGTGAGACATAATTATTATTAACTGGACTATCGTGATAATAGTCGTCGCCTGCCAAATCAATTGATATTTCATTTCTGATATCTGGACCATCTTGTCGTCTTACTGATTGTCTGCTCTAACTAGGACCAACTAATTGTCGCTGATAGTTCTATTCTGCAATTTGACCTCATGATTTTCTACCAAATATGGATTTGCTAAAAAAATCACCAACCCTTCAACTGAATGACTGTCTAGATTGACTAATCACTGCATCAGGGAACTTGCTCATTGATCTCCTTGGCTGATTCATACAAACATCAAGCTGCTGTGTAACTGACCTCCTTGGCTGACTCATCCTAGCATCAGGAACATGGCTATATGATCGGCATAAATGACCTTGACCTGAGCTGTCATCTACATCTCTTACAAGCAAGTCACCATCGCGATGACTTACTGATTGCCTTAGCCGACTAGGACAGGCTACTCCTTGGTGGCTAACCAATCGTCGTTGTTCACTTTGATCCATATTTCATACATAATCACCAATAAACTCACAGTAATTGAATTGAGAAAAAAATATCAATATCATGGCCACTAACCGGTTGTGTTGGTTGACTGGGGCCACCATCATTTTCAAAGCATTGTTGCATAGCCTCGACTGTTGCATTGTACAAGTTCTCATTTCTAACCGGATCAGCCATTCCATACGTTGATATATAACATCTTGTATCCATCTCGGTCACTTCAATACATAATTCCATTACATTATAATCATCGTATTCTCTTAATTTTTCATAAATCATGTCCACGTCATCGTCATCAGACATATCCACTGACTTCCAACATAATGATCCTCGGTTGTACAACGAACTCTTGTATATAATTCTTGAAATGACATGATTTACACCTAAACCCAACTTAACATGAATTTTATGGTTCAATTCAGTAAGAGTTGGCTTATTTCTAAGCCTCATTCTCTTTGTAACTGCATTTGGGTCTAAGATGTCATATTGAAAGCCTGTAACTCCATAACTTATTTGTCCACCCATATGCAAATAAAAGTCCGTAGATGCTGACATTTTTAAATTATCTGTAATTGAAATAAATACAACATTTTATCAAAAATCTAAGATTTAAATTTAGATTTAATTAGTTGCATTATTATTCAAATTTAAATGTCTAAAATAAAATCCTTTCTTAATTTATATAACAATTTATGCTATTATAATTATTTTTTAAAAACATATTTATATAACAATTTATGGTATTATAAAAAATTAACAAATTTATCTAACGCACTTTATTTTTTTAAATTTTCTTTGCAAATTCATAATTTCATAACATTTATCTTTTCTTAAATTACACTTTATTATATTATATTTTATTATATTTTATTATATTATGAAAACTTAATTTATTTTTTATAAAATTATAATAATATCTAATAAGAAATAACAAATACATAAATACATTAAAATTGAAATAATATCGTGTTAAAACTAACGTATTTATTTAAAATTACAATATTATTAGTTTTAGAATATTCAACTACTACTTTTTTTATTATTTTCCATTTATATATAATAATGAGAAGCTGATAGGGTTTGTTTAACAAAAGTTAGAGCTTAATGGGTCATAATTTTATTTATTATTCTTACTTATTTTTTAATTATATTATGACAAATTAATTTCTTTTTAAAAAATTATAATAAGTGTCTATTAAGAAATAAGAAATACATAATTACATTTAAATTTGAAAAAATATCTTTCCAAAAATCTTCTATTCATATGTGTTATATTCCTTCTATAGTTTGATATTTGAATTAATATATGCAAAAATAAAATAAATATAATTAATATTAACAAAAAATATATTTACTTCAATAATATTATAAATATTAAACAATATTTTCTTACCAAATATTTTTCGACATCCTCTCTCTTAAAACATTATTTTCGCAAATTTCATTCATCTGAAACCCTCATCTCATAATTTTTTCGATATTCTATCTCTTAAGACATTATTTTCGTGCTTCATTCTTTGGCCAGAAAGGTTTATATAGCCAATGACAAAATATTTTTTCAACGCGGCTATCATGCGGGGTCTGCATTATTCTCCTAATGTCGTAGCCTGTCATTGCAGTAATAGACTGACAGATATTCTCCTATTCCCCTTAATGATAGGCTGCAGGATTAGAAAGTGGACTCCACATAACGAAATTTGATGCTGTCTCATTGTCCGCTATTTTCGTCCACCGTGCCATCCTATTTTTGCAGCCTGTTATTGTGAGAATAGGTGTGTCCACCCTATTTTCCCAAATTCTTTCACACACACACCATCTGTCCAAATAAGTTTTTAAAACAACCCATTTTTTTAAAAGAAGTCCCTCAAATATATAGGTTATTATTATTATTATTATTATTATTATTATGTATTATTATTATTATTATTATTATTTATGGAAGTGGTTTTTATCTTACTTGTCATTATTATAACTGGTCATCTCAGCATGAGGGAACCAAAATTTATCTTTTTTACTTATACAAAATATGACTTTATACTCATTTATTTCTTTCAATTAGTGAAATAAAATTTTGACCCATTGATTATAATTTATAAATGTATAATAATTATTTTGCGACAATTTTTTAAATAATATTTTTATAAAAAAATTTACAAAAATCGAGCATATAAAAAAAGATTTACGAAATTGAAATTGAGATATTTTTAAAATCGTTATGGCAACAGTTTCAAAATTGTGCAGCGGTTTCAGACAATGTCAGAATCCCTTCAAAATTTTCACGATGAACGCATTGAAAAATTAAACATTGAGCACTTATAAATACTGTCCCAAATTGTATTTCACATATTGAAAGTTAAATTAACTTCAATCCGAAATATATCTCTCATATATCAATAGTGTTTTTTCAGTAATATTGATACATTAATAGTATTTTTTTAGTAGTATTGTGTGATATTGGTAAAATTTATACTTGATTGTTTATAATTTTATATGTTCAATTTTAATTTGTACTATAATGACATCTATTTTTTTTATATTGTTTATTAAAATTCATAAATGAATTGAAATTTTCAATAAATAAGTTAAGAAAACTGCAATTATACTAGCTATTGCAATAAGATATTTTATTAATTTTGATATATTTATTTATTTTAATATAAATTTAGATAACTATTGAAAAATATAAATAGATTTGTTATTATTATAAAATATAATTATTGTCAATATTTATATTTTTTATTTGTTATTACTTGTTTTTGATATAATATTGAAATTATAATTATTATAAATATTATTAAAAATTTATAGGATCGAAGCTATTTAATTGCAAACAGTTATTGATATAATATTTAGTTTAATAGTCATTTCACATATTAATTTTGAAAGTCAAAATTTGCTTAAATTCTTAATATATCTTTCATATATCAATAATATTTTTTATACTACTAAAAAAAGGGAATTAGTGACGACAAAAATAGTCTCTAATAATGAAAATTCAGTTGCTAATTACTTTTAGCGATGAAACGACTAAAAATCGTAATTATGACCATTGCTAGCATATATGTGACCAAAACACAAAGCCATCGCTATATATAAGGACGGCAAAATTGTCGCTATAAAAAAAGTCCATTGCTAATTAACCTCTAAAATTGATCGCTCAGAGATTAAAAAAATTATTAGTAAAGGAGTTTAGCATCGCTAAATTACATCGCAATTAAATTTATTCCTATTGCGAGAAAAATTGGTGTAAATTTAACTGTTGCTAAAAATTTGCGACAAAATATAAATTCGTTGCTTGTGTCAATAATATATTTTCTAATTTACGTACATCTTTAGTAATTGAAATTTTTGTTCCTAATTCGTCACTAAATATCAAATTTTAATTTTAATTTTAATTTATTTATAAATTTATTTATATATCATTGAACAATGATTTAATTCATTGTTTGCACAACATTGAGCAATGAACATGCATATGTATATAAATTCAAATTATGATCTAATTTATAAATTTATTATATAAAACATGATATTATTACAAAAAAAAAGGTACTAAAATGCCCTCCATGATGTTCCAGAAGGGCTGAAATGCCCCTAAATATTTTATTGGATAAAAATGCCCCTTAACTTCTAAAAAAGGTACTAAAATACCCCTCCATCCAAATTTCGTCTATGTTAGAGATAACAACGGTGATGTGTCATGTGTGTAGGTTTGGAAATTGATAATGTGGCAAACATGCAGTGGGTTTAGTGCCACGTCATTTTGGGTCCTACCATTAAATTTTTATTATTTTTTTCTTTTCCTTTCTTCTCTCTCCTTTTCCCCCCTCCCTTTTCTCTCTCTACCTTTCTCCAAAGCATGATCTTCTGGGTTCATGAAAACAACAATAATAGCAGTGCTATTGGCATTGTTAAGGTAACAATAACCTTCTTCTTTTATCATAAGTCCAATTTCTATCTTGTTCATTTTTAAACGTTTTGATTTCATCGATTTTTTTTCCTATTTACAACAAAAATTCAAAAGAGATAAAGCATCGCAAAGCTCCCAAAGCGTGGGCTTCATGCTTGGTGACACTGTTATTGTCGACAATAGTTTAGCTGAGATCCTTCCTCTCTCCGACACCCTCGATAATCCATGGAAAGTTTATGGTATGGCCTGTCGTCCACAGCCAAATTAGAATGCTGACCATCTCGTCCAGTATATCTAGTAAGACATCTCCTTCAAGGAGGAAATCGAGTCCAAGCTATCATAGCTCACCGATGTAACTCACATCTTTTATGTAACCTAGATCGGTCGATCATCAGAGGTAGATAACTGCGAGATTAATGGCTATATGTTAAGAAACATCCTTCAATCCATTGTCCCTAATGCCTCTAATCTTTGCCACATCTGCCTCCAAACAAGGACTAAACATTACTTAGGCCCATTCGAGTTGTTTGGCAAGATCCAACTGTATGATTCTTGGAGGATTTGCCTAGATTAGATGCTCCCAATTTTTAGTACACATTAGAGGATATCCTGTTCAAGGAAGTGGCAAAAAAGGAGAGATTAACTTGGTCTATCTGTAAACCCGATAAGATATTTGGGTTTTCTCCTTACAGCTTGATGAATATTATTAGTACACTGTGTGTTTATGCTGCTATATGTAAATATAAAGGATTGCCTTAGCTATTCCTTGGAACTAAAATAGCTTGTAATTGTTACGCTATTGCCTCTGATGCTGATCTGATCACTGAGCATCAAATTTGGGCTACTGTTGACCTGTATGTTAGAAATGAAGCTTTTAATAATAACAATGGAGATGTGTTCAAGTGGAAGCATTTCTGAAAGGTTTTGGCTGAGCAGTTTGGGATTAAGGAATATGGTTTTGAAAAAGGAGAGAAAAGATTGAGCTTGGTTGAGATGATAAAATATAAATGGGCTATTTTTGTTCTTTTTAGATGAACCTAGAAAATCGTGCTTTGGGAGAGAGGTAGAGAGAGAACAAAGAGGAGGAAAAAGGAAAGAGAAAAAAGAAAAAGAAAAAAAAATTAATAGTGGGACCCATAATGACGTGGTGCTTACGTGGCGCTAAACCCATTGCATGTTTGCCACATCACCAATTTCCAAACCCACACACATGACACGTCAGTGCCGTTATCCCTGATACAAATGAAATTTGGACGAAGGGGTATTTTAGTACCCTTTTTAAAAGTTAAGGGGCATTTTTGTTCCAAAAAAAAGTTTAGGCACATTTCAGCCCCTCTGAAACAACATGGAGCGTATTTTAGTACCTTTTTCCTATTATTACATATTGCATATATAATTAAAAGTAACTTGAAATACTTAATGAGTTTATCATCCCACATTGTATATCATCTTAAACAATAAACCAAACTATTAATAATTTCATCCAAAATAACTTTAGTAATAATGTTTAAATAAAACACTAAGGAAGTAGTGGCGATATCAATTTGAGGTAGAATCACAATTACTGGATAGAGAATCATCATGTGGAGAAAGACCTTATGCACCTGAAGGGAAAACATCATCATCATGTGCGGGTGTTGTGACTAGTGTCTAGCAAGTGTACTAGGTTAGCTAGTAATATAGAAAAATATAATTAAGACCACAAATATCGAACCTAAGGAAACATAGATTGCCAAGAATAATGTCTATAATTGAGCTGAAGCAATCTGAGATTATTTCCCAAATTTTTGAATTGAAAGCGAGAACTAAACTAAATTAACAATTAAGCAAAACTAAAACTAGACTAACATAAATTAAATATAGAGCAATAACTAAAACATTTCTGCTAAAGGAACTATCCATCTCAACTTCTATTGCAATGACTCAAATTAAAAGTAACACAAGTGATTATGGAAAAATTAGTTAAATAAAAACAAAAATCTTATTAAGAATATCACTCTAAGCATTAAATCTTCTGTTTAGGAACAATCCAACACTTAGCAAAAATATCTGGTTTTAAACTCCTAAACCTTCATTAGATCTTCTTTTGAGAGATCTAAATCTAGCCCATTCTTAATTCAAAATTCTTAAATTTAAATCAACTCATGAACAATAAATCACTGCCTTAATTCTCAAAATACAATAATATATTGACATGAGAAGAATAAGCTAAGAACATGCATATCCTCTATTAAAGTCTAAATTAGCATTCAACCATCTATTCAAAACATTAAACACTAATCTAACCATGACCAAAGATAAGATTTAGCATAGGAATTAAGAAATAAAAAGTCACATTAAAATTAAGCTCAAACTCGAGTCTTTACAATAAAAGTATGAGGGTTTAAGTTTCCCTTAGCAAAAGTAAGAAAACTACTTACCAAACATGATTGAAATGAAAGAAAAATAAAATATAAAGAGATACAATATTCATGAAGCTTCAAACTTGCTCTTGATGACTCTCTGAATAACAGTAGAAAGCATAAATCTTTTAGACAATTGAGAACTAAGAAGAAAAAAAAAACTAAACTAAAAGAGAAAATAAACCCTAAATTACAAAAGCTAAGAGAAAGAATAAAAACCCTAAAAACTAACCCCAAAAAACTCATCTTCTTCAGAATTCATGCTCCTTTTTATATTGGTGTTTTTATCTACTTAAAATCCTCAAATAGGAAGAAATCTTGTTGAAATTAAACTTCTTGTTCCATATAAAATTAGGATTTCACATGTAATTAGGAAACTTGCCTCGGTAAAGGGAAAACTCCCTCTACCAAGGTGAGCTTTGGTGTGAGTGGCCTTTGGGCTGCCTTGGTAAAGGGATAATTTTCTCCACTGAGGTGGCTTCCTTTGCTCCTTATCTTGACATGCTTGCCTCAATAGAGGGGAAAATCCCCTCCACCAAGGAACTACCTACTGGACTAACAAACGAATTCCTCTCTTCCAAAATCCCTTGCAAGCTGAATTTCATCTTTTGCCCTTTGAATTTTCTCTTTTCTTTAATTAAGTATCTTAAGCTAGGGAAATTACTACTTTCTCCATGAAATTCTTCCTTTTCTTTAAATAAGTCCTTAAAAACACTAAAAATTACAATTAAGCCTACAAATACATAAATTAAGAAATTAAACATAAAATTAAATAAATTAACACTAAAATAATAAAATAAACACATTAAAATATACTTATATTATAGTCATAATTCACAATTATCAAATACCCATACTCAGTCTTTGCTCACCTTCAAGAAAATTTGAACAAACCAATTTCTCAAAAAAATCAAACTTTAACCAAGAATTATGAAATTCAAAATCATGTATAGAAATTTAACAAGAGCACTTAACAAAATTTCAACTAGATTAGATTTAATCGGGTAGATATAAGTTGGTTTTCATGTGTGTGTGTAAGACCAAAATATTTTAAGCATTTTAAAAATTAAAACACTAATGTATTTCATTATTAAGCTCTAGAATTGATGCACACCTAAGTGTATAAGTGGTTTCGCACTTGAAACTCTAGAAATACCATAAGCCTCTCTTATTGCACCGAAACCCTAAGGTCATCTTCGCTAAACAACTCAAAAACAAACTTAGAATCACTTAGGTCTTCAAAGGTTGTAATATAGTTAAGGTGTTGGTTATCAAAGAATGGACAAAAGATAATAAAAAGAATTATAATGTCCAATAACTACATGGTATTCCTCGTCATTGGGTAAATAAATTGTAACATTCAGTCAATTGGTCAGTGATACTTATTATATGAAACCAAATGTTACTATTCATGTGGTAAACATTTGGGCAACATGACGACTTATTTTTCATGCTTTCCAAATACCCGTAATTTAAATTAACACTCCCAAATAATTCTCCTCCTCCATAACTTCAACAAATACTCAAGCACTTCTAATTCAATCCACAATCATAATCATATAACATATATATATTTTCATATATCTATTGACAATATACTAACTTAAAATTTTATTACAATCCAAAATATTTACATAACCAGATAAAAATTTCTAATTATTACAAGAGTGGAACAAAGTCCCAAAACACATGTACATACCATTTTCCATCTTCAAATCCTTATCTTCGTCATCTGTCCCTGCACGTCACAACAACTATGCGCTAAGCAATATTGTCACTTAGTGGTGGATACTACTACTACACAGGATTTCACTTATGATTACAAAATTTGTAAAATTTTCTTTTAGTACCTAATCTTTAATTTACATTTTTACTTTCTTACTAACTTCTCAAATTTATTTCTTTTATCTAATTACACCTTTTATTTCTTCATAGATGTAAAATTTCAATCTATTCCTCAATTTTCTCTACAAAATGGAAGATTATAATTTGGTCCCCGAACTTTTCAAAAATTACAGCTTTGCCCTTTTTAGCCTATTTGTCCCCTTTAACTCCATTAGTCATTTTTTTATGCCAAATTACAGTTTAGTCCCTAATCTCTCACATAATTATATTTTTATCCTTTTTGAACCATTTGACTTGGTTTTTCATCTTTTTTCACATATAAATCATGTAATTAACATATTTACTCATAAAATTTCATTTTAACACTGAATTTTACATAATTATAATTTTTCCTCTAGTATGATCAGTGAAAATCGTCGAACCAGATATATGGAATGAGGACTCCAATGACATAAATAAGGACCAGATCACTTGCCGTGACCCTGCGTCCTAATTTTTAATGTGCCAGCTAATCCAGATATGCATAGGATGATAAATCTCATAGTGTAACCACGATAAACATGTCTCTATGGCTAGCCATTATATCTAATGAGTTCGGATTACCTGCTGACCACTAAGGACAATTCTTTTATGAACTCAATGTCATTTGTTATGCCTTATTTCATGTTGTTCACATCATGTCACATTGTCATATAGCCATATTACATTCATATGGATATAATTCTCATGTTAACATCATGTACACATGCAATTACACATGTATGACATAGAAATACATGATTTTTCATATGGCTACCCTTCGGCCACATTAGGTACACATGCCTATGAGATTAATTTCTCTTCATTTATATGTCATACATGATTCCTACATCATTATTATCATTCTCGTGTGTTTACATCATCATTTCCTTTGTATATCATAAGTTACACATGTAATCACCATTATGTACACACACACACCATTATTTTCTCATGTTATCTTTCATTTTAATCCATTCTACCATATTCCTTCATCATCATATTATGTTTTTCATGCCAGTTATGTCGTTAGTTGTTGATTTAAACTATGTTAAGGCATACTAAGGCATTCAACTACTTAGGGTTTATTCTTTCTTAAATTGTTTTCATCATCAAATCATGTTTCTAACACCTTAAAACATCATTTTACCATGTCATATCAATTAATTTCATCATTTAACCTAAGTTTCCTTAGTTACATAATGTAAAATTTAACTAAAATTCAATAAAACTTGTGCAATCAAGTGTAGAAAGGTATCCAATAACCTCAAATGGCTTGAGAATCATCTAAGTCTCCTTTTCCTTTCCCTTTCCTTCCTTACTTGGCTTGTCCCCATGGTTTCCTCTTTGGGCCGAAATGAAGGAGGAAGAAATTATGAGTTTAAGCTTTAAATATCAATATGTATTTGATGTTAATAAGTCCTACTCATGCTATTCTACATGCCTATATGAAAAATCCCAATTAAAACTAACAAAAAATCATGAAATTACCGAGTTAGGTTAAATTCCTCTCTCCTTAAAACCTTGATTTCTCCACTTTCCTTTGCTTCAATCTTGTTTCTAATATGAAAAGGAAGTCTTTTAGTGTATTTAGGTAAAATTTCAGCTTGGGATTTGGTGGGCATTGAAGAAGAAAAGAAGAAAAATGGTGTGATGGCAAAAATAAGGAAGGTTTAGATTTGGAGGGATAAGGAGAGGAAGATGGCCGAATTTCTCTATAAAATTAGAAGGTTCTAGACTAATTTATGGTGTCTTTTTATACTCTAAATTAAAGGCCAATATTCCTCCATTTGTTGTGAAATTCAAAGGCTCACTTTTTGGCCACTTGTCATCCATTCATCTACTTAGGCTTATCCTACTAATGTAAGATCACTTACACATGATCATGGTTCCATATTAGTGACTCATATATCTTTTTATGGTCAAATTTTTGGATTTGACCCTCTGAATGACCCGATCTTGGTTTTGTACCCTAAAATATGAATTTTTGATCCAAATATCAGATTACCTTGTAATTTTTCTCTGAGTGTCCCTACATACTCAAAAATATGTGGTAAAAATTTTAGCTTATTTCATCATTATTTCGGTATACTTCTGGCCCCGACTCTTTATGTAGCCGCCCCAAAACCTAAAATTTCAGAATCGCCAGAATTACTATTTTTCAATTCCTAGAGTGTCTTTACACTATTTATATGGTGTATGTGAAATATTGGCGCAATTAGATATCTCTAAGTCTCTCAACTACTTGGTCAAAGTTTCGGTCAACCTTGTGCGAAACTGTGAAATTTTTCTTTATTTAGCTATTTGGGGGCCTATTTAAGATCAATTTTTTGCCAAACTGCACCACTAGGCTTTATTTAACTCACACTAAGTTACTAAGTGTTTAACTCATTTTTCTCAGTGATTACTATGCATGCCCTAGAATACATTATGCATGCTAGATGAAAATAAGGGGCGTCACAAGAATAGCCACTATATGTTTGAATAAACCAAATTTCTAAAATTTCAATCTACTAAGTACATACCCTTTTACCATACTTGCTTACTCAATTCCATATTCATTAAGCACTTTAAGAGAAAACATCACTAGAATTCCTCTTAATTTCACAATTCAACCACTTTTAAGAAGTCAAAACTCTTTTTTCCTTGTAAATACTCCACACTTAAAATTTTGCCATATAATGCTAGCTTTTATTTTAAATTTTTCTTTCTCTTTTTCTTTTTTTCTTTTTTCATACTAGCTTCATTGTAGGCAACTAATGATAATATAAGAGTCTACAAGGTCAATTTCCACTAATTTCTTATCTTCATTAATAAGCCTTGACAATAATACCAAAATCCTTTTCTAACTACACCATTTAAGATACCCAACAAAAATTAATCTATCCAATCCTAAAGTGGTCAATTTTAAAAGGAAAGATAAAAACTTTTAAGGCTATATTGTATATAAATGAGTGTAACAAGAAAAATAAACATGACATGCCTTAAACATACCTTATTAAGCTCAAAATGGCTAACAAAAGATAAATATACCAAATGGCTAGGAAATAAGCTAAGATATGGCTAAACAAGAAAAATATTGCCTAGATCACTTTCTAGCTTGTTTGAGTTATTTTTATGCTTTGAAGGGTGATGAGAAAGGTTCTAGTGTCATAAAATTCCTTATTCAACTATTTCAATGCATTTTTTTTCTTTTTTTTTTTCAAAACTAGTCTTAGTGTTCAAAAAGTCAAAACTAACAAATATAGTTCAAGTTAAATGCTAAACTAGCTAAAATTCCATTAAACAATATACTTGCCTTAATGCTAATCGAGATTTTAACCATTGCACATTGTAAGTTAAAGTTCAACAAGTTCAATTTTGAGAATAAATTAGGGCAAACTAAGATAAATGTACAATACATGATAATTGAACTAAACCTACTCAACTAATATGCAAAAATTACAAACCAAACTAAACAAACTAAAAAAAACAACTAAAACAATTCATTAGTAAGATGAAAGGACTTTCCTGAATTGGCATTCAAAATTGAGTTCAGCTGAGCTCTATTCCCCTCTTTAAAATCTTTTTATTATCAACAAAGTAGCAAAAATAACAACTTACTGCACAAGTTTTGATGAAAAAGTAAGTGCCAAAGAGAAATTAAGACTGAAGCAATACCACACTTGACCCAAGGCAATACTATCACAAGTAGACAACCATGGTCAAGCCAAGAAAAAATATGAGACCAATATAAATGCTTAAACAATTCAAACATGCCTTTAGAACCAAGATAGTGTAGAAAATAAGGCTTAATAATCGTGGTGGCCAAGTGAAGAAATGTACCTAAGTCAAAAAATGTTTCAATGCTCAATGCACAATATAAATATGTTAGATAATTGATATCAAGTGTGTGAGTGGATAATCTCAAGTCTAAAGTTAATTGTTGATGGTTTGACTTAATAAGATGAAGAGAAATATTTTTGATTGGTCATGGTAAGCACAAAATAACTAAGCCAATTTTAAATACAATCTCAACCAATATCAAGCCAAAAATTGAAATCAAGGTTCAATCTTAAACAATAAGAAAGCTAAGAGTAAATGGAATGTGAGTGAAACATAACTTAACTTAAAATTAAACTCTATGCAAACATATTTTTAAGAGGAATAAAGCCATACCAATTTCATATGATAGATGGTATATACATAGCTATATTAATTTTAATTTTAATGTATACTTATTTATATTAATTTCATATGATAGATGGTATACACATAGTTACAAGAGCCATGATGTGTGATATTGCAAAGGAAATTATGTCACAAACTCTGCATTTACCAACTGCTTTCCTTTCAGTAACTTTGCTAGCTCCTGCTAGATTATAACAGTCAATTCTAAACTGCTATCCTTACAGTTCTGTGGTTCTTCTGCATCATCGAAAGGAGACTCTGCCATGTTGATCTGTTTATTCTTGTAACCTCCTTTTGTACTTCCTCTTTTTTGTTTTAATTCCTTCCACCAGTCAGGATAACTGTGAAGCTTGAAACAAGTGTCCTTGTCATGACCTTCAGCCTTGCAATGCTCACAATATTTATCTTCTTTTCTCTTTCCATCCTTTTTTTTCCAGTTATTCTTCACTCCAGTTTGACTACGTATCATCATCATAGAAGCATCTAACAGTTCAGAATGTTGCATTTGAATCTGTCTTTGCCTCTCAACCCTAGAGATCATAGAGTAAACCTTGTCTACACTAGGTAACAGTTCAGAGGCTAAAATCTGGCTACGAATATTATCGTAGGAATGATTTAATCCCATCAACAATTGCAAAACCTTATGCTTCATATCAATACATTCTAGTTTTTTGCTTATCTCACATTTGCATCCATTACAAGAACAGATAAGTAGAGGCTCAAGCCGATTTATCTCATCCCAACATTTAGCAAGTTTACTGTAATAAATTGCCAATGAACTATTGCCTTGCTCTGTAAAACTCAGTTCACGTCTAATTTGATACAATTGAGGACTATTATTCTTATCTCCAAATCTCTCCTCTAATCTGTCCCAAAGAACTTTAGAGTTAGGACTATAAATGAAGGAATCAACTATCTCCTTGGTTATAGAGTTCAAAATCCATTGCTTAATCATGCAATCTACCTTCCTCCATCTTTTGTATTCATTACTGTTTTCTTGAACGATAATCGAACCATCAATGAACCCTAGCTTATCTTTAGCTTCCAAGGAATTCATCACTGACATACTCCAACTCATGAAGTTGTTACCAGTCAACAGATTTGCTACAAGAGTCATACCAGGATGATCCGAACTATGCAATCTCAAAGGATCTTCATCACATTCTGGAAAATAACCCCTCGATCGATTACAGAAAGTATTTCCACCATTCAAAGTAGAATCTACCGCTGCTGGTTCATCAAGGTTCGCCATGTTGCTAACACCTCAGATCTAGATCTTAAGGCTCTGATACCATGAACAAATCCAGAAAAAATAAAAGTAAACCAGCAAGAGCAAAAAAACTACAGAGAAGAATGAAGAATAGAAATTTTACACTAAAACAGCAAGTTGTTTTAGTGTAAAAAAATAATAACCAAAATTACACTAAAACAGCAAGCTGTTTTAATGTAAAATAGAAAACCGAAGCTACACATACAACAAGTTGTTTCAGTGTATGTAGTAAAACAACAAACCACTCGAATATTTCTACAGTGATAGTATAAAGTCTGATCGAATTCTTCTAAAATAATGTTGATATATATATATATATATCCTAATGTGAATTTGCTAGTTTCACAACAGTTTTACTATCGCATGAATTTCATAACAAATCAAAAATTTGTACTGAAACTGCTATTTGTATTATCAAATTCAATTGATTTCATAGTAAAGCTTTCCGTTAAGTTAGATTGAAACAATTATTGACTGTAGCATTTTAAGGGGGCACTCATCTCTTTTTCATACTTTTGTTTTATATCAATCACTTTAAAAAACACAACACCTCCACTAAAGAACAATCCTTTAATTGCTTTACCAATAGAGATATTTCACTTTTGTTATTATTTTTTTTTCCTTTTTGGTTCTAATTTTTCTGGTTTCGGTGTGTGTGCAATTTTAAACCGCAAATCAAAATTAAAATTTTAAAATTAACTGTCAAAAATTATGCATAACAAAATACAGCAGATGAGTAGTCTATTTTCCACACCAAAATGCAATAAATGGAGCAATGACCTACTCCTTTAAAAGAGGAAAAAAAAATTGTTCTCACAAAAGAACACTTACGGTCTTTTTTAGTTAATAGTATTTTTTAATTTTTGTTTATCATATCAGTAAATAGTATTTCAAAATAATATAGTATTAATTTGAAAGCCAAAAAATAAAAAATATTATAAATAAAAAAGTATGTTAGCCAAAACTCACAAAAGGGAATGAATTCACAAATTGTGTTTGGAAGTAAGTAAAAAGACAAATCTTCATACCCAAATAGGAAAGGAATACAAATTCCATTATTTTTTGTAATAGAGGCTTGATCCTATACCTATTCTTATTTCTGGATAATCAATTTCTGAATCGGTGGGTTTGATGAATCGTGAATCACGTTCAGCAATCATTCAAATCATCAACTTTAAATGGGTTTGTTTTTTCTTGAATTTTAATTAGAGTTGGTACCCACCATTTTTGTCAATAATGTGAGTGGGATATTTGTTTTTTGCCTTTTTTCTTTTCCAGAATAATTTCTGATATTCACATGTTATTCCTAATTTAATAATGTAAGCACTTACACAAATTACGGGACGTATAACATTTAAATATATCCTCTCAAAACTGGAGTGACCATAAGTCCAATAGAATTTTAACTCCAGCCGATTCAAATAGTAAAAAACCGATCCGACTCCGAATAAATATAGAAGTCTGACCCAAAACTCAATTTTTCTTTTTAGATTGGTCAGGCTCTGAATAATTTGAAGTGTTATATATATATATATATATATATATATATATATATATATATATATATATATATATATATATATATATATATATATATATATATATATATTATTCAAATTATATTCCATCCGTTTGAAACTGACAATTTTATCAAACATTATTAGCTTACTATGATAAATGAATTATCTTTGTCACTAAAGATTCAAACTCTTCTCTTATCCAACAAAAAGAAAGATCATCAATCATGATATTAAATCAGATAATATGCCCAAATTCAGCTCAAATTGGACAAGAAAGTTAATCATTCTATTCCTGAATATGTAACTGTCAACTAAATGATTATTTACATAGTATGTTTTTGTATTAAGATTTCAGAACTTCGTTATATAGATATCCTAGATTAATTACAATTGCACTTCCCACAAACAGTCAAAAATTAGAAAACAGATGGAAAAGAAAAAAAAAATTATTGGTTTTGTGTTGCTTCATCCATAGACTCACATGGGTATTTATTTGCTGTATGCGATGCTTTGATGATGAATCAATCCCAGTCTCCCTCAAAGAACCCAGCATCCTTCATCTCAGAGTAATATGCATTATCAAGAAGAAAATCTTCCTCCTGCATTTTATATGCCAATTTGAAACCAGTAAGGATGATTCGTAATCCAAATCATCCAAAACCACAAAACAAGATTGATTAACAATAAAAGAATGTCCTTTATGGCTCACCTTGAAAAAATCTGCAAGAAATGTTACATAGAGAAAAGGAAGATACAGTGAGTGATAGCAGACAACCATGAACCCGTATAACCTGCACCAGATGAAAGGCAGAAAACCTTATTCTTGTGCCATTATATATTGAAAAACATATTTATTTGAGAGCATATTTTTTGTTCTACCAAATGCCAAAGCCGGCCCCGATCACAGCAAGGCTGCATGCAAGTAATGCCATGGTATTAATGAAAAACATCAAGGTGATGTAGTTGTAGAATGCTGGTCTAACTGCAGAACAGAACGAAAAGAATTATCGGTTGACTTAAAAACTGATTGTATAACAGCATTCTGAAATAAACTTACGAGGTAACTTTTCTCTCCATCTCGAGAAATGCACAAACAAGATGTAGCCATAAGCTACTGTAAGTAATAGCCTATAAATGACCCACATGCCCCACTTCATTCTTTGTGCACTGTAACTGACATCCATGAACAGTGGCACCCCAAATCCAAAAACATAGAGTCCCTGAAAGGATAAAAAGAAAGACACAAAGCAAGACTGCAATCAGGTGGGTGTTCAAGATGGTTGAAACTTTGAAGGACAAATGCACTAAACACAATGTATAGTCCATGTTGCACAACTGCTTCAATTCAGGAATAATATTTGTTTGATTTCATTACATGATTAGAAACATATACCACTGAAGTAACATGCACAGAGCATCCATCTACATATCCCCCTCTTTTTGACTAAGCAAAAATCTGGACAAGGAAAATACGGGCGATTCCATTAAAATGCAATGCACAGATATCTCAAATCTGGCATAAGAATACATATCCGCTCAATCCAATTTGATTGAATTGATATTCAAGCATTTGAGGAGAAATTTTTAATTTCATCCAATTCATATACATGCTATTTTATGAAGAGGCCATAAATCCACAGACAGTACATGCAAATACAAATACATTTCCTCCCTCTTCCTTTATCTTTTCTAATAAATAAAATCTACCTGACAGATTCATTGGTCATGAGTATAAATCCATTTCCTCAAGAGTATAGAATTGTTAGTCAGATATAAAAATGGCAATCCATTGATTAATAACCATTCAGATATAAAAATGACAATACATTGTTTAATAACCATACTTTGCCGTTTCCTGCCTGTAACAGTTCATCTACCCCCTATAGATTCTAACATTTTAATCTAAATGCTTTACAGGCCAGTGATGTCATCAAATTCACAGCATGGCTAATTTGCAACTACTCTGTGGCAATTTTGTACTTTGCAGCTAAGTTTTAGTCTAGTAACTAGCATTGAGTAATATATCCTATCAAAATAGGCACATACTATATCAAGAAGTGGAACGTTAACCAATGAGAAAGTTAGAATGTATCCCATGACAACCAAATCATTGGGACAAAAGGTTAAAAAAGCATACAGCACCTTAAAAAGTATATCAACACCAACAATGATTCCAGAGACAGCAAAAGTACGGGTTAAAGTTTCCAAGTCACTGGCATAACTTTCCTGGAGCAGGAAAGCCATTAAGCTAATTTCCAAGTACAGAATTGCAGATTCTGTCAAAATTGACAGGAAATTCCAAGCAACCTCCTTCCCATGGGAACATTGCCAAGCCTGTTCTTCAGCATCAAGGTTCAATCCAAAAACCATCAGTACAAATAGAGCAAAAAAGTAAAAAAAATTCAATGCATCTCCAAACAACGGAGAAATTCAACAACTTCTCCGAATCCCAAGCCTTTAATTGTACCATTATTTGATCCTATTGGAAAGAAGAAAATGAAAAACCATATAATATCAGCTGCCCCCCTCAGTGAAGGTGAAGCTGTAAGTTAACATATTGGAAAGGAAATTACTTGCAATTCCACTCTACTAAGAGTTTGCTTTTCATGAAATCAAAAACCCAAAAGACTATGTGTTTGGTAACATTTTTTATTTTTTAAAATCCATAAACTATTTTTAATTTTTATTATTTATTTTTCAAAAACTGTTTAAAAACTATTTTTCTATTTAATTTTTTAAAAATATTCTAATACCCATTAATACATATTATACATATATATAATCTAATTATTAATATTAAATAATAAATATTTAATAAAATTCAAAATTTAAAATACATTATATTAAAAAAATCATAATATGGTGGTAGTGGTGGTAGCAACGGTAGAGGCGGCAGTGGCGACGATAGTAGCAGTATGGTGGTAACAGTGACGGTGGTAACAACAACGATAGTCTGGTGGTGGTGGCAATGACAGTAGCAGAGATGGCAGTGCAGTGACAGTAGTAGCGATGATAGCGACGACAGTAGCAGTGGCGGCGGTGGCAGTAGCGATGATGGTGGTGGTGGCGATAGTGTGGTCGTGATGGTGGTGCTAGTAGCAGTGTGGTGGTAGTAGTGGTGGCAAAGATGGCAGCGGCAATGGTGATGGCGGCAGTGGTGGCAACGATAGTGATTGTGTGATGGTGGTGGTGATAGTAGTAGTGTAGTGGCGATGGTGATGGCAAAGATGGTAGCTGCAATGGTGGCGATAATAGTGGTAGTGGTGGTAACGGCAGTGGTGGTGGCAGTGGTGATATGGCGGCGGCGACGGTGTGGTGGCGGTAGCAACGGTGGTGTGGTGGTGGTGGCAGTGGCGATGGTGTGACGGTGGTGGTAGTGATAGTCGCAGCAGTAGTAGTGGTGGTGATGTGGTAGTCGCGATGGTGTGGTGGTGGTAGCGATAGTAATAATAAGGATGAAGTAATTAAATTATTGATAAAAATAAAATCATAAAAACCATATTTTAAGGCTCTGTTCGGTAACATTTTTGTTTCCTGATTTTCATTTTTTTTGAAAAAAAAATAGAAATGTATTTGGCTAGATACATGTGTTTTAGTTTATGCAAGATTCTACCAGAAGTATTTTCCTAATAAAAAACAAAAAGTAAGAATCCACAAAATGTGGATTTTAGGTTTAGTTGTCGAAGAGAGTTTTTTTTCACAGAAACTTCATTATCACCGTCTGCTTCTTGAGTGCCGCCATCATTCGCCGCTAACTGCAGCCATTGTTCGCTGCTAATTGCAGCCGTCTTCCACCGTTCACAACCGCCTGTTGTCTTTCCTTCCCTGCAGGCCGACCATGTCATTTTGACTCCATTCAGAATGGTAGTTGGGCTTTTTCCTATGTTCCGATTTATGATATAATGATTATCATCTTCCTTTTGTCTATTTCTCTCTCATTTTAATTGCTTATTGCTGAGTTTTCTTCTTTTGAACTAGCCTGCTCACGGTTAAGGAGAAACTGCTTTTTAAAAATTTTTAGTATTTATAGCAAGAACCCAGTTGTAAAGGTAAAGAATTTAAGAACTCTCTCGTTTTCTTGGATACCCAGTTCAAATTCACTATCCTTTGGCTAGATTGATGTAGTTTCTAGTGAAATGAACACTCTGCAGCTTTTGTGCTTGTGATTATGCATGTGGGAGCTTTGATTGGTTTGCTACTTATGGAACATCAATGAGCCGTACAAACTTTTTGATAAGTGGGGATAACAAGGGTGCTGCTGCACGATTTATGGACAACTGGTTTGACAAGAATGGCGGTGGAACTCATATTCTGATGAAAATATGGCTGATGGAATCCCACAAAGAGTCTCAAGTATAATTGCAGACAGTGCTGTAGAAAAGCTTGTTTGATTTATGGTTTCTGAGAACATTTTGCAACTGATAAAGAATCAATTTTTAAATGTCTTGAAGCACTACAAAACCTTGACGGAGTAGATCGTCTTTTGCAATTTGAATATTTATGCAATGGTGGTGCTAGTCAGCTTAACATGAGCTATGGTAGCACGACAAGGAGTAATAGCAACGCTGATCAAGTTGCTTTTGTCAGGGTTGCGGTGGGGAGGAAAAGTGAAGAGGCTATTTTACATAATGCTAACATGCACAGATCAATCCAAAGAGAAGCAGCTCTAGCTAAGTTTCGCATGAAGCGAAAAGAGAGATGTTGTGAGAAAAAGGTATTTTCTCATCTTTCCCGTTGTTTTTATTGTCTTCCAAATCATCATAATTCTCATCAGTTCATTATCATCATAAATCACGATAGTAACTAATAATACTAGTGTCTAGTTTCACATTAGAAATACCACTACAGTGCGACTGATGCACATGATTGCACGTGCGACATATTATAAAAAGTTCATGTGGTGAGTTTCTCATGCAAACTTCTTTACAGGTTCACTACGAGAGTAGTAAAAAACTAGCAGAGCAGCGCCCGAGTGAAAGGACAATTTGTTCGACAAGCTCAAACCCCACCTGCAGAAATTGAGCAGCTGCATAACAATTCCTTTGGTTATTTAATATGTTGATACAGTTGGTTAGGCGAGAATCCATATTTTAGATCTCTATGCTGGGCACTGATTGTTTCTACAGTTTTCTTTGTATAGTATGAAAGATGGTAGAAACATGCGTACGTTTTTGAGGTGTTTGTGACTATTGTTGTCTAATTTTTGCATATGACACAGATTGACCCTATCCTTTGTAAAATAGGCTTACTTATAGGCTTTGTTTTGAATACTTTTGGAAGGGTTGTCCCAAGCCTTTGTATTAATTTTCACATTTATTTGTTTGTTTTTTTGGTCAAGAATATATAATAGTTAATTTATAATACATGAGAGTAAACTTTGTTACTTAACTCTACTCCTTATACCAGATTGTATGGTGTAATTTGTAGACGATGCTGATAATTCTTTTAAATTGTTTATAGACACTGTATGAGAACTACAATGCTTGTAAGTTAAAAAGTAGCATATTGAAACTTTGATGCATCTGCACCTGAAAAGGAAGAAAGATTGGGTTTTAAATATTCAAATTTAATTATTATTATTATTATTATTATTATTTTTACATTGTTTTAGTTTGTTATCTATTGATCTATACAAATATTTTATTTGATGTTGGATTTGTTTAATTGACATTGAAGATTTTGTTATTATCAGAAATTGTTGGAATATATTTCTTTTTATTTTATTATGCATATATTATGCCATTGGAAACTACTGATATAAATGCAAGTCAACTTTGTCAAATAAACAACATTCGAGATAAAATAACACAGAGGTTATGGTTGAGTTATAATAATTGATATTTATATTGTTAATTGTTCTTAAAAGGTGATTGATTTTTCTTATTACGATGATTCCTTTAATGTAATAAATTTTAAATTTTATTAAATATTTATTATTCAATATTAATAATTAGATTATATATATATATAAGAATATTTTTTGAAAAATAAATAGAAAAATAATTTTTAAACCGTTTTTTACAAATAAATAACAAAAATTAAAAACAATTTATAAATTTTAAAAAATAAAAAATAAAAAATATTACCAAACGTACCCTAAAGATTTTTTATTTTTGTTTTTTTCATCAAAATTACTTCTTAAATTTTTGTAAAAATTAAAATGAAAACAAATTTATCGAATATATTTTTTATTTTATTTTTAAGAAAAAAATAAAAATTAAAAATAAAATCGTTTCTGAACGCACCCTAAACTTATGTTTTCAAGTTAAAAAAGCAGAGGTAAACAATCTGACAAAAAAAAAATCCATATATGAACCTAACCTGAAGAAAGCACCAAGCGAGATTAAGAGAACCAGCGAGCCAGAGAAGGGCATAATAGGAAATCAAGATCAACGATTTTCCATTCCAGAGCTTTCTCAAATTCTTCTTCGCGTTGATGGCTAAGTACGTTAAGAATATGACAGCCGGCACCACCAAAACGACAATATGCTAGAACCGGTGGCATTTCCGATAGCCAATAAATAGCGCAGAGAATCTCTGACCGGCTTGGCCAACTATTTTCACTGGAAAATCATGAATTTTTGGCGCGAGAGAAGGCGATGTAGCGTTGGCAAATGCTCCACATTCATTGGATTATTAATTTCATTGTTGTGATCGCATACAGAAGAGGATGATTTAGGGACTTCAACCGACAAAGAAATTCGATCACAGTAAGAGGAATAAATGATCAAATTTGATCATTGAATCAATTCATTACCCACGTTTGGTGCGATTGAAAATTGATGAAGTTGATTTAAATTAATTTTATTAAAATTTGATATTAAATTTGATTAAACGCCAAATCTTTTGTCATTGGGGAATTTAAAAAAAGAAAAGAAAAGAAAAAGAATAACACTATATAGATAAAAGAAAATCTACCCACCATCAGCAGCACAACGCCTAACCTTATAAGCTCCAAATAATTAGAGATAATTACCCATATACAATTATTTTATTTTATTTTCAAAATTATAATTTTTAAAATTTTTGCTTTCGAATATACAACTTTTTTAATAAGACAAATTAAGAAAAATTTTGTAAGATTTTCATGTTAGTCCAAAAATAAAACTTTAAAATATAATAGAAAAATCGATAATCGATAATTAAAGTAAGGGAGATATAAAATTAATTAAACAATTAGAAAATATATAAAATACAAATATGACTAATAGAAAAATAATACAAAATATAATAATACAATTAAGTGCAAATACAAAAGAAATAAAAAAATATATTAAGTCAAATAGAAAATGTAGAAACTCTTGAATTAGTAAAATGTGGAATATTTAGTGAATTAAATTTAGAAAACAAACTATTGAATAAATTAAAAAAATAAAAAAATTAATCGAATTTATGGCCTATAAAATGCGATATAATGAATAATATTAAATATGGAAGAGATAAGAAATATACATGAATATACATATGACGAACAAATTAATCAAATAAATAATAACCTAAAAGTTTTAAATAGAAATATAATAAATATGAATAATAGGTCATATAGTTTTACAAATACTTTATATAGAGAAGATAATCATAGTAGTGAAAACTTAAGTTTACAAACTAGTACACTTATGCAACCTAAAAAAGAAAATATAAACGATAAATTTAATAAAATATTTAATATGTTAAAAGAAATTAAAGAAGAATTAGCAAAATTGAGAACCAGAGTAGAAAAAATAGTAAAGGGTAAAGAGAAAATGAAAGAAACCATATAAGAAAGAGTAACAATGTGTCTAGCAAATGTACTAAATCAGTAAGTAATATAGAAAAATAAGATTAAGACTCTCAAATATACTACCCAAGGAATTGTGAATTTCAGATTTTGAAATAAACAACGTGTAAAAGAATTTTTCAAGTTTTAGATGTTAATTATTAATTAAATTAAACTAATTTAAACAATTAAGTAAATTGAACACAAAAACTAACCTAAAATCAATTGAAAACAAGAATTAATTAAATTGGTAATAAAAAAAATTAATGACTTAAAACACTTTTTTTAAGGAAACTATCTACCTCGCCTCCTACTCAAATTAACTTGATTTAAAATAATATAAATTTATTACGAAAACTGAATTAAATTCAGATATCTTATTCAGAATATCCTTGTGGAGTATTAGATTTGCTGGTTAAGAACAATCAAATATCTAGCATAAATTTCTGGTTTTAGATTCCTAAATTTCAGTTAAATCTCCTTTTGAAAAACTTAAGTTCCATCTATTCATAATTTAATTTCTTAAATCTGATATACTTATGATCATAGAACCCTTGTCTCAATTTCCAAAACAAAAGAGTAAATTAGCACAAGCATACAAGAGTAAGGACATGTATATCATTGATCATAAATCAAATTCACATTCAACCATCTATTCGATACATTGAACATAAATTGAAACATAATCAAAGATATAATTCAGCAAAAGAATTAAGAAATAACAAACTTATATTGAAATTAAGCTCAATCGAGAGTTAATACAATAAAAAAAATGAGGGTTCAAGTTTCCCTCAACAAAAGTGAGAAAACTACTTACTGTTCATGATTGAAAACAAATAAAAGAATGATAAATCAAATACTATACTCATAAAAGAAATTCTGACTTAATCTTCTACTCTTGAAAACCAGTAGAGAATAAGCTTGAATAAACCCTAAGAAAGTACTGATGGAATATGACATGGTATAATGGTGATGATAACACAGCAGAAAAACAAAAAAATTTTATCATACATATCATACAATTCCAAAGCAAGAAACGAAACATGCAATTTTAGGGTTGTAAAACTTACAACTTTAGATGCACTTCAATATTTGGTTTTGGTGATGACCAGCAATCAAGAGTGATTTATCAACCTTTGATCTTCTTTGCCAATGCCAAAAGAACAGCTTTTACGCTACTATTCTCTATGTTCACACACAAAATTGCAAAGACGGCTTAAAATCGAGATTGCTAGCTCTCTGTTTAAGTATCGTGTAATGGCAATTGATTGAAGCTAGAAAATTTGATTTTGCACTTCTCTAAGGTTGCTATTACTACCCAAGATCACAAGAGAATGAGGAACAATCATTTCTCCTTGTGAAAATTTGGCCAAAATAAAATTATGAGAGAGAGTTACTATTCATAAGTTACTATTCATGCCACACACAAAATTAGGTTTTGTTTTTTTTTTCTTCCATCCAATATATATATTTTCTTATTTATTAAGTGATAAATCTCAAATATACTACCTTAGGATAATTAATATTAGCTAAAGATAATTAATATTTGCCTTTATCACTTAATTAAAATAAGTAATATTTATTGATAAAAACTCTTTTAATTTATCCAAGATAAAAACAAAAGACATATTAATCAAATTAACCACTTAATTAAATAGGAATATACAAGACATATTAATTAAATAAACTACTTAATTAATATAAAGGATATGCCGAAATTCCTTGATTTCTCTCTAGGAATTTCGGCCAATAGTATTCCTATTTAAGTGATTTATTTGATCATAATTTTTTTAGGCTTTAAAACTCAATTAATTAAATTAATACAAGACATTTAATTAATTAAAATTAAACCTTGTGGGCTGAATTTCTCTCTCTCATGGGTCAAGGTCCAATAGCAATCTAATAATCCATTACACACATTAATTTGACTTTAATTAAAAGCCTAAATTAATGCCCAATACTTAATTTAAATATTTTAAGCCCAATGCTTTATGTGCGATCGTATAGGTCCATTTAATGTTGGCAATGAATTAATAAATTAATTCAAATGCTATAAATATTCTCTAGCAAGATATTATAGCATTCCAAATTAAATGAAAATGCATATGGCATTTTGTGACCTAATGCAATTTTGCATAGTCCCTTACCCAAAAATATCAGAATTAATATAAGGCATGAAACTAGTCACCCTTATATAAATTAATTCCTTTCTTGATATTCCAGTGATACTGAACTCTCAGATAAATAATGATTACTCATTATTTCATCTCGGTATGGCCATACACTTCTCAATTCACTGATCAAGTGGCCAATGATATTTTCTCTCTTATTGAGAGGGGTAATCCCTTTATTTCTCCCATGCTCTCTAACATGAATCAATGTATACCCAAGCATACCCATACTTGTCACTTTGTTACAAGCACGTTAGGTGTATGTCAAAGTATACAGTAATACATAAAGAGTTTCATAGAGATTTTAGGTCTAAGAACTCCAATGCAAAACTTGCATATGAGAAACACTTATGACTTATACCATGTAGTGTTCTTATAAATGGATCAAATCCAGATACCATGTTCTAAACATGTATCTATGATCTCTGATTGACACTCTTGTCCTTATGATCCGTAAGACAGAACTCAACTTATCAGAGAGAGCATACTAGTCTTAATTCATTGTTATTCCTATAACAATGATCGACTAGGGATATTTAAAATGATGTCTCTTTTATTTCAAGGTCTTACAACCATGTGCCTCACACATGATAACTTAAACTGAAACAACATTCTTGGATAGTTTTATCAATTGATATGCACAGGAATACAAAAGATAAAAAAATGCATCATTTATTAATTCAAATGTTTTATTACAATCTATTGGGGCTAGGGCTTACACTAACAATCTCCCACTAGCACTAGTCCCAATCAGGCATTGCCCTAATACCAAACGCTCTCAAATGAGCTTCATGCAGATTTGGACGCAACTATTTCGTCAAAGAATCTGCTAGATTGTCTTCACTTGCTATCTTGCTAACCTTGACGTCCACACGATCAATGATTTCTCTGATCAAGTGATACCTCCTGAGTATGTGTTTGGATTTCTGGTGTGACTAGGGCTCTTTAGCCTGTGTTATGGCCCCGTTATTGCCACAGAAAATTTTTAATGGATCTAGGATGCTTGGGACCACTCCTAATCTAGAAATGAAATTTTTAATCCAAACAGCCTCTTTTGCAGCCTCATTTGCTACAATATACTCAGATTCTGTAGTTGAATCAGCAACGGTCTCTTGCTTCGAGCTTCTCCAGCTGACAGCACCACCATTCAACATAAAAACAAATCTAGATTGCGATCTAGAATTCTAAATGCTGGTCTGAAAAGCAGCATCGGCATAACCTTGTATGACGAGCTCTTCTTGACCACCATACACCAAAAAGTGATCCTTAGTCCTTCGCAGGTACTTTAGGATCCCTTTTATAGCAGACCAGTGCTTCTCACCAGGGTCTTGCTGAAACCTACTGGTTATACTCAGTGTATGAGCAACATCCAATCTAGTACATAACATAGCGTACATGATAGATCCAATAGCAGATGCATATGGGATTCTACTCATGTTGTCCCTTTCATCTTTAGTTTTAGGGCACTGTTCTTTAGTTAAAGGAACTCCCAAAGCTAAAGGTATATACCCTTTCTTTGAGTCTCCGATACTAAAACGCTTTAGTACTTTGTCTATGTATTTTTTTTGACTTAGTCCCAAAAGCCGATTCGATCTATCTCTATAGATTCGAATACCAAGTATTTTCTCGGCTTCACTTAAGTCTTTCATCGAGAAACATTTTCCAACCATTGCTTAACCTTTTGCAATGTTGGAATGTCATTTCCAATGAGAAGGATGTCGTCCATATACAGGACTAGAAATACTACTATGCTCCCACTAACCTTCTTGTATACACAAGGCTCATCTTCGTTCTTGATGAAGTCAAATTCTTTGACTACCTCATCAAAACGAAGATTCCAACTTCGGGATGGTTGCTTTAATCTGTAGATGGATTTTTGAAGCTTGCAAACCTTCTTAGGATGCTTGGGATTGACAAAACCCTCAGGCTATGTCATATACACATCCTCAAGTAAATTTCCATTGAGGAAAGCGGTTTTGACATCCATTTGCCATATCTCATAATCTTGATATGCAGCTATGGCAAGCAAGATCCTAATGGACTTGAGCATGACTACTAGCGAAAAGGTCTCATCATAGTCTATACCATGAATTTATTGAAAACTTTTTGCTACTAGTCTACCTTTGTAGGTCTTATCAGCTTTAATTTTGAATAGCCATCTGCATTCAATTACCTTAGCACCTTCCGGTGGATTAACCAAGGTCCAAACCTGGTTATCGTACATTGATTGCATCTCGGATTTCATGGCTTCAAGCCAATTTTTTGAGTCTGGGCTTTCAATAGCTTCTCGGTAGGTAGTAGGATCCTCACGATCTACTAACTCAATGGTGTCACTGTAAGTGATTAGAAATCCATATCTCTCAATCACCTGACGTACCCTACCAGACCTTCTAGGTTCTTGTGCAATGGGTTCTTGTTTCATAACTAGTTGCGAACTTGATCCCATTTCCAACTCATCTTGTATATGAGTTTGTGGTACTTGAATTTTTGCAAGTTTTACTTTACTCCCACTGTCTTTCTTGAGAATGAACTCCTTTTCCAAGAAAATAGCTTTGCGAGCAACAAATACTTTGTTATCGTCTTGTGAGTAAAAGTAGTATCCCTTTGTTTCTTTGGGATAACCCACAAACAAGCAGATAATTGATTTGGACTCTAGTTTATCAGATGTTAATTTCTTAACATGTGCTTCACAGCCCCAAATCCTGAGAAAAGACATATTGGGTTCTTTCCCAGTCTATACCTCGTATGGTGTCTTCTCAACTGCTTTAGTCGGAGTACGGTTTAATAGAAATACAGCAGTTTCTAATGCATAACCCCAAAAAGAGACAGGAAGATTAGCTTGACTCATCATAGATCAAACCATGTCCAACAGAGTTCGATTTCTCCTTTCGGACACACCATTCCATTGTGGTGTTCCAGGAGGAGTGAACTGTGATATAATACCACACTCCTTTAGATGACTGTCAAACTCTTGGTTTAAGTATTCGCCACCTCGATCTGATCGAATGGTTTTTATACTTCTGCCAAGTTGGTTTTCTAATTCGTTCTTAAACTCTTTAAATTTCTCAAAAGTTTCAGACTTGTACTTCATTAGATAGACATAGCCATATCTACTAAAGTCATCTGTGAACGTTACGAAGTAGTTAAAACCACCTCTAGCTTGTATGCTTAATGGACCACATACATCGGTATGTATTAGTTCCAATAAGTTATTAGTCCTCTCACATTTCTTGTTAAAAGGACTTTTTATCATTTTTCCATGCAAACATGGCTCACATGTATCATAAGACTCTAAGTCAAATGACCCAAGCACTCCAGTTTTGTGCAGTCTTGAAATGCATTTTTCGTTTGCATTTCCTAAACGACAATGCTAGAAGCAAGTAGGGTTCAATTCGTTTGATTTAACCCTCTTCGTATTAATGTTGTATATAGACTCTTTGTTTTGCAAATCAAGGATATAAAGGCCATTTT
The DNA here is from genome assembly GCA_037975025.1 of Excoecaria agallocha. Lineage (NCBI taxonomy): Eukaryota > Viridiplantae > Streptophyta > Magnoliopsida > Malpighiales > Euphorbiaceae > Excoecaria > Excoecaria agallocha. The sequence goes on from CM075809.1 coordinate 17,517,064, forward strand.
GCACTATGGCATTGCCATAAGAAATGCCTTGGGGACGAATATGAGCATTACCATTTTTAATAACAAAATCAAATTCATCATTATCCAAACATGAAACTGAAATAATGTTTCTGCTCATAGCAGGTACATAATAACAATTATTCAAAACAATACAAAGTTCGGAAGGTAAAGTGAGGTGATAGTCGCCTATCTCCATGGCAGCAACTCGTGCTCCATTCCCCACATGGAGGTCCACTTCATTCTTCCCAAGTAACCACCTATTTCTTAGCCTCTGCACATTTGAACAAATGTGAGAACCACAAGTGGTATCCAATACCCAAGTGGTAGAAATAGAAAGGTTAATTTCAACAATAAAAATACCAGAATTGGATGCCTTGGCTCCATTCTTCTTTTATTCTTCCTTGAAAAGAGCGCAATTCTTCCTCCAATGCCCTATCTTGTTGCAATGGAAGCAAGTGCTCTCACTCTCTTTGAGCTTTTGCGCCTTGGGCCTGAGGTGCACTCCGAACAGACTTGGGTTTTTCCTTTTCCTTTCCCTTTCCCTTAGCGGGTCCCTTCTTAATTCCCTTTTGAACCACCAGTACGGGATTGGTCTTTCGAATGTTCTCCTCAGCATTCTTAAGCATCCCATGAAGCTTAGTAACTGACTTGTTCATTGCATGCATGTTATAATTCATCACAAATGGATCATAAGTAGCAGACAATGATCTTAAGATCAAGTTAGTGGCTAATTCCTTTGGCACTTGTACCTCAAGCTTCTCAAGAGTATCAAGATACCCTTTTATCTTGAGTACATGGGTACTAATAGGAGTACCCTCAGCCATCTTACAAGAAATTAAAGCCTTTGTTGTCACGCACCTCTCATGACGAGCTTGCTCTTGGAACATCCCCTTGAGGTGCACAATGATCGCATAGGCCTCTTGGTCTATAAATTGCTTTTGTAATTCAGGCACCATAGTGGCTAGCATTAAGCAGGTCACATCGTTGGAGTCGCTTTTCTTGGTCTCAAAAGTTTCCTTTTGAACCATAGAAGCGTTCTTAGCAAGTTCTTCAGGTAAGGGTGCATCCAAAACATACAACTTCTTCTCTTGCTTAAAAACTATTCTTAAGTTTCGAGACCAGTCTATGAAATTGGTGCCATTCAATTTGTCCTTTTCAAGGACCGATCGTAATGAGAAATTTTTATTTGAAGATGCCATTTTCAATCTATAATAATAAAATTTAGCAAGATTAAATGAGGTCTTATTATAATCCCACAAACCGAATTAATATCCCCTTAAATAATTCGCGTTAGTGATTTAATGTGGGCTAAGATCCACTTTTCATAACAACTTATTAGTCAAGTTGAGCTTGTACACCTAACAAGTTAAATTACTTAGGTAGGAAGACTCCAATCATGTCTCGTACATGACTCTTGAATCAAATGGGCTAACATCTTAAGATGTTATAGCACAATCCCATTTATAAGTTGCCTAGGTTTGGGCATCCCATTCCATGTTAAGTCCAACCTACATCCACAACCCATGCCTCACAAAGATAGTTGGACGCATCTAGGACTCCTAGTCTACGTGATCGATAATCGATGCCTTGACATGTTTTGAATTAGGAAGGCAACATTGTGACTTACTATTTTGGGGATTCATTTTATTACGTCTTACATGACATACGCTTTGTCATCCATCCATAACATGCATATATATATAATTGCATAAAGTAAAGCATGATAAACATGGGCCCTAAAACCTACAACTAAGATTCTATACTATTACATAAGAATCTTCAAGTTGGGCTTCTCAACTCCAGTGGGCTTCATCTTGATTTACAAAATCTTCAAGTATTTTCTATTCTAAGAAATAAATGAAAACTTTTACAATAAAAATAATGGCTCGTAGGCCATATTTAATTACAAAACCCAAGGCCCATGAATGCACCATGCATATCCATTCATCACACCAAACAAGCAAATAAATATACATAACATTCATGGATCAAACAAAGTCCAATTTTAATTAATTTAGCCAAGCTCATTAATGGAAATTGTGTACTTGAACCTTTAAGAGAAAACCCCATGATGGACCTGGGCCAAAGCCCAATGGACTAAATCCTCTTATTGAATAAGTTCTCTTAAAAACCCAAAACACGAATTAGTTAGATTTGTGCCATAAATCCACTCTAGTATAATTTCCAATTTTGCCATTTTTAATTTTATGTCATTTAGCCCATAAACATTAAAAATGCATGTAATATGTACCAACATGAATTAAAACATATAATCATGAAGAACATATAAATATACACGGCATTCATGAAAAACAAACAAACAACAATGAATTAGTTGTTTAATGCTTATATGATGCCACAAAAATGCACAAACACTTAAATCAATTTTATGAGTCATTTAATCATTTAAATAAGGTCATAAACATTGAGTTAATGTTCTGTACCATTTTGATCTAAATGTGTTTATACCATTTTAATTAAACCAAAACAAAAATTGTTGATTAAACATGTAACAAATACAAACTAGTCATAGTTTTAAGCAATTTTAAAATCAATTAATTAAATTGTCATGGACCAGAATTAAAACCAAATTTAAAATATGTTCATACCTGATAATTAATCTTAAAAATCACTTACAAACATGCCAAAATCATTTTACATTTAATTTTGCAAACTAGTTGTTAAACTAGCAATTTTCATGCCAATTAGCACCTAGTTTCGTTATTAACATGTACCATCAGGTATAAATAATTAAATCCGACCATTACCAGCCCTAGTAACATCTTAGGAAAGTATATTAATATGTCATATTAATTATAATACCTAACTAATCAATTAAAATCATTTTTACACCAAAACAATGCAAAAAACTCAAAACGGAAAATTTCAGCATTGCATGTATTTATAAAAACGATTTTTGATTAAATAATTCATGTCATTTAGGACATGCAAACGAAAAATGCATTTCAAGACTCCACAAAACTAGAGTGCTTGGGTCATTTGACTTAGAGTCTTATGATACATGCGAGCCATGTTTGCATGGAAAAATGACAGAAAGTCCTTTTAACAAGAATGGTGAGAGGACTAATAACTTATTGGAACTAATACATACCGATGTATGTGGTCCATTAAGCATACAAGCTAGAGGTGGTTTTAGCTACTTCGTGACATTCACAGATGACTTCAGTAGATATGGCTATGTCTATCTAATGAAGTACAAGTCTGAAACTTTTGAGAAATTCAAAGAGTTTAAGAACGAAGTAGAAAACCAACTTGGCAGAAGTATAAAAACCATTCGATTAGATCGAGGTGGTGAATACTTAAGCCAAGAGTTTGACAGTCATTTAAAGGAGTGTGGTATTATATCACAGCTCACTCTTCCTAGAACACCACAATGGAATGGTGTGTTCGAAAGGAGAAATCGAACTCTGTTGGACATGGTTCGATCTATGATGAGTCAAGCTAATCTTCCTGTCTCTTTTTGGGGTTATGCTTTAGAAACTGCTACGTTTCTATTAAACCGTACTCCAACTAAAGCAGTTGAGATTACACCATACGAGGTATAGACTGGGAAAGAACCCAATATGTCTTTTCTCAAGGTTTGGGGCTGTGGAGCACATGTTAAGAAATTAACATCTGATAAACTAGAGTCCAAATTAACTATTTTCTTGTTTGTGGGTTATCCAAAAGAAACAAAGGGATACTACTTTTACTCATAAGACGAGAACAAAGTATTTGTTGCTCGCAAAGCTATTTTCTTGGAAAAGGAGTTCCTTCTCAAGAAAGACAGTGGGAGTAAAGTAGAACTTGTAGAAATTCAAGTACCACAAACTCATATACAAGATGAGTTAGAAATGGGATCAAGTTCACAACCAGTTATGGAACAAGAAACCATTGCACAAGAACCTAGAAGGTCTGGTAGGGTACGTCAGGTGATTGAGAGATATGGATTTCTAATCACTGACAGTGACACCATTGAGTTAGTAGATCATGAGGATCCTACTACCTACCGAGAAGTTATTAAAAGCCCAAACTCAAAAAATTGGCTTGAAGCCATGAAATTCGAGATGCAATCAATGTACGATAACAAGGTTTGGACCTTGTTTAATCCACCGGAAGGTGCTAAGGTAATTGAATGTAAATGGCTATTCAAAATTAAAGCTGATAAGACCTACAAAGGTAGACTAGTAGCAAAAGATTTTCGACAAATTCATGGTATAGACTATGATGAGACCTTTTCGTCAGTAGTCATGCTCAAGTCCATTAGGATCTTGCTTGCCATAGCTGCATATCAAGATTATGAGATATGAAAAATGGATGTCAAAATCGCTTTCCTCAATGGAAATTTACTTGAGGATGTGTATATGACATAACCTGAGGGTTTTGTCAATCCCAAGCATCCTAAGAAGGTTTGCAAGCTTCAAAAATCCATCTACAGATTAAACCAAGCATCCCAAAGTTGGAATATTCGTTTTGATGAGGCAGTCAAAGAATTTGACTTCATCAAGAACGAAGATGAGCCTTGTGTGTACAAGAAGGTTAGTGGGAGCATAGTAGTATTTCTAGTCCTGTATGTGGATGACATCCTTCTCATTAGGAATGACATTCCAACATTGCAAAAGGTTAAGCAATGGTTGGGAAAATGTTTCTCAATGAAAGACTTAGGTGAAGTCGAGACAATACTTGGTATTTGAATCCATAGAGATAGATCGAATCGGCTTTTGGGACTAAGTCAAGAAAAGTACATAGACAAAGTACTAAAGCGTTTTAGTATGGGAGACTCAAAGAAAGGGTATATACCTTTGGCTTTGGGAGTTCCTTTAACTAAAGAACAGTGCCCTAAAACCAAAGAGGAAAGGGACAACATGAATAGAATCAAATATGCATCTGCTATTGGATCTATCATGTACGCTATGTTATATACTAGATTGGATGTTGCTCATACACTGAGTATAACCAGTAGGTTTCAGCAAGACCCTGGTGAGAAGCACTGGTCTGCTATAAAAGGGATCCTAAAGTACCTGCGAAGGACTAAGGATCACTTCCCTCAACAAAAGTGAGAAAACTACTTACTGTTCATGATTGAAAACAAATAAAAGAATGATAAATCAAATACTATACTCATAAAAGAAATTCTGACTTGATCTTCTACTCTTGAAAACCAGTAGAGAATAAGCTTTGATAAACCCTAAGAAAGTACAACTAAGCTAAAAAAATTGAACTTTAATCAATAAAACTAGGTCTAACTTAAAAGAAATACGTCTCTCTAATGTTCTTTACTTTAGAAACACTAAAAGTCCTAATTTTGTAGAAGTCCAACTTCCACAAGAAGACTTGGTTCTATAAAAAACTTTAATTTTCTCACATTTTGTCAAATAGACTTGGTAGGACCAAAAAGTGACTTAGTAGGGTCACATAAATCTTCCTCCCTACTTTAAAATGACTTGGTGGGACCACCAGACTATCCCAGTTGGATCATATGAATCTAGACTGGAATAATACTTCATCAACTGACCAATATGAGCCAAAAAATTGTCCCAATCGGGTTGATTTCCAATTTTAGCTTTTAAAACCTGCAGAAATAGCACAACTTAACTTTAAACACTAAATTTTCAAAACATAAAAACACTTTAAACATAAAACATCTAAAATAATACTAAATGAACTACACAATGCACTTAAAAACATAATAAAAAATAGGTATAATTTGAAACTATCAAATACCTCACACTTACCTTTTACTCGCCCTTGAGCAAAATTGAACAAATCACATTTTCGAAATCTGAAAACTCTAAACTAAGAATCATGCAATTTAAAAACCAAGATCAACAATCATTGCAAGAAAATACTCAATTAACAATGAAAATTAGCAACAAAGATTTTTGATTTTCTGTTGCTAATCAAAATTAACAACGAAAAGAGTCGTTGTAGATTTGACTGTTGCTAAAATTTACTAATGGAAATAATTTTCTTTGTTGAATTTAACAACGGAAAAAGATTTTCGTTGCTATTTTTAACAACGAAAATTACAAGTTTCGTTGCTAAATTTAACAACAAAAATTAATTTTCCATCAGCAAATTCACTCACCAATAGAAAAAAATTCACACTGGTACCGTCTATCGCTAAAAATTATTACAAATTTTTTTATTAATTTAAAGCTGAAAGGACAAACAAAATTGTAATTTCTATTTTGAACTTGGTAAAAAAAAAGCATACATGAATTGATTGCTACCTATATTTAAATTAAACACAAAATTTTCATAGTCTTTTCCATAAAATCAAGTACTTTCCAGTATCTAGTATTATTGTGTGGAAGATAGCAAATTAAAATTAATAAAATTTGAATGGCTTTTTCCCTTGCCAAAACAAAGTTATCAAATGCAATCCATTTATTCCATAAGAAGATTAAACAAATAGACAGCAAGTGAAAATCAAAAAAGGTTATATGGCTTTCATGTCATTTGTCTAGGTTGGTAAATAGTATACTATGGAATGATAGCTTGTATAAGTTTGATATACACATGCTTAGTAACAAGGGCAACAACAAAAGCTGCAATGTGAACAAGATGGTATTTAGATGTTGTATGCCATACCTGGAGAATATGAATGCATTTTCAACAAAAGAAATTAATAGTTCAGTGATTTCTGGCATAACACCTTCAAAGCAAATGTTCCTTAAGGCCATTTCAGCAACCCAACCACCATTTACCTTGTTTGATTAAAATCATCATCAATAGCCTAAAACAATAATCCACCAATCAGCTCTATTAAAACACGTCCAATCAGGGACAAGTATACAAGTTCAAAACAAACCCCTAAAACACAAAAACCAATCCAAATTCTTAAAAACCATATCATAAAACTTGAGAAACTAAGAAACCTATTTGCCTATAATAATCAATTTAGGTTTCTCCACATCAATGTCATGATATATAAAATTAATATGGTTTTAAAATTTAATTTTCATATATATAAAATTGAAGTAGACGAATATTTTTATTTCATTTTGATTAATATTTTTTTGGCAATTATGAGAAGCATGAACCCACAAGCTCATATTAGCAGTAAGACAAAAAAAGACCAAAATTATGAAAATGGGACATAAAGGCAAAACTATAAAAGAAGAGTATTCTCTCATCATGTGCAGTTGTCTTTATTTTTCTAATGTCTTTACAATGTGTCTTCCTTTTCATTTTCATATTAATTTCATTTTGAGTATATTCTTTGTCTCAGAAGAAAGATGTATTATGTAACATTTGCCAATGTATGCACAATTGAAAAAGAAAAAAAAAGAACATCTCTTAGTCAGTTAATCTCATCATAATAATATTTTGTCCCCATCTTGTACTTTATTGAAAATTTGGTCACTATTGGCAAAAAAGTAAAAAACAAAAATAAAAATAAAATAGACAAGTCAATAGCCAAAGTTGAACAACTAAAGTCATTAGATTTTCAAGAAAATAACTTACCTAATAAACTTAATGCCTATCATGAAGTCATCATCGTAATTTCTATCAAAAAGTGCTTAATGGTCGAAAATGGTTTTGAAGACTTCAAAGATTTATTATTTCCAATATTTTAAGCAAACTTATCACCATTGTCTTCTTCTTGAGATCCATACTCATTATAAAAATGATTAGCATGTTCTACATTAACTTGTGAAAAAAGATATACCAGGAATATATAACACTATTTTCCACGAGAGAGAATTCTTTCATTATACAATAGTTAGTCAAGTAGAGTGCACAAGTTCAACTTAAGTACACTCCTTCACTCTCTCAATGGTAAATCACATCTTAAAATAAGAAAAAAACATATAAAAATCAAGCAATTTCTTAAGATTGCAAAAGGATAAGCCATAATGGTCAAAAAATAACCTTGACACCAATAAGATGTTATACCCAAATTAAAAGGACAAGAACAACTTATTGAATGAAATATTGTACAATATTCTCCCCATATATATAGCCACCTTATTTCTAAAATTTTTATCAAAAAGGAAGCAAATCATTATTGAGAATTTTAAATCTAATCAATTGGTTTATAAAAGAAAACAATCGTTCCTTAAGCAGCAAAAGGAAAATAAAAATGAAAAATTGCTCAGCAGATTTTGTGCATGACATTAATTATAGCAATATAGTGGGTTTGAGCAATTCAGGAATTTTAGGAATTTTGATGAAAAAAAGGATCTCAAATGCTTATAGACACCCACAATAACTTACATATTGAAGAAAAAAGTAAAAAAATAATTTGTGCATATCAAATAGAAAAGATAATAAATAAATAATAAAAAAATGAATATTGATTATTTGTGAAGCAAAATCATAATAAAACCTTAATCAGATGGTATGGAGATAAATCACTAGTAGAGAGATCAATGATACAAAATATGAATATGCAATGTTATGTACTTAATGAAATCGTTATCAAATTATAATTAAGTTGGTAATAATGAATTTGAATAAGGCATCACAAACTTACAAACACAATGTATACCTTGTAAGCGTGAGGAGTCAGCTGTATTAGCTTCTTAACAAGTTGCAGTGTCATATTTCTAAATGGTAACAAGATTAGAACCTACAATACAACATTGAAACAAGTCACATTCAGCGAATGTGTGTAAGTATCCCAATTTTAGAAAAGTGGAGGTTGACATGAAAAATTAGAGCACAAAGTTCAAGCACTCATATCATTTTGATAAATGACATATTTTTATAATGTAAGGAACTAGGTATAGCAAGAACTATCCAGAAAGCTTGTCAAATAGCAACCTTTAAATTTTGGCTATTTGTAGGTTTAAGCCATAAGTCTAAGTGCTTCTCTTAGCTACCGATTTTGATATGCTTGATCATATTCCTAAGTAATTTTGCGGACAAGTAAAAAACAACCACATAGAAGTTCAATAAACAAGATTATAAAAAAGTTTGAAAATATATAAATAGATTAACTTAGTAATCTACCTGCACTTTTACAGGAATTCCCATACAATAGGAGAAATTACATACAATAAAAATAAAACAGCCAAAGTCAATAGCCAAAAATATATAAATAGATTAAATAGTAATCCATCCATAAATCATTTATCCAAGACAAAGGTTTCCAAGAAGGCAATTTCGTGTAGTAAGGAAACTAATTATATCCCTAAGCCTAATGTAGCATTTACAAAGACTAGGCATTGTGCTTCTAATTTCACATCTTATTGTTTTAATTCCAATATTCCATAGCTATAACTGCATTCATCTATCAAACCTCAACAAAATTTATATTTAAGCTACCATAGAGAAATGAGATCCAAATTGGACCCAGGACCCCTGTTTCTTTTACCAATAAGCCATACATGCTGACAAAATTAAAAAGCTTTGGTTAAAGATTTTAACAAAAAAGAAAAACTATACAGAATCGTAAAAGTTCCTTCATTGGAATCTCCCTATGAACGATTCAACAATTGTGTTTGCTCAAAAATTATGTGAGCAAATGTTTGAGGGCTTTAGTTTCCTATATTTTTTTATCTGAGAAATTAACCGATGAAATCATAAAGGAAATTTCAGCATCAAAAAGAGTCGACAAGCATAATTCGATTGCATCATCCAGCTAATTTGTTTAGCATTTTCTTCGATAATTGACTTAAAAGTACATAAAATAATAAAAAAGGAGATTATAGGAAGATTAAAAAGAAAGAAAACCTAATGCTAGGGACCTTGCGAGCAATAATTAAAGAGGTATGAAGTTTGATGTAAATACCACATATATCTGATGCTCTATGAAGCAAATGCATTCCCCACAAATAGGGACATTGTACAAGAAACAATATATTTTTGTGGCTTAAAATAGCAAAATACACAAATAAGTGAAGTTTGCAATAGCGGCAATGAAAAGAGAAGAGAGGGAGAAGAGAAGGGGATGGTTGTGAGAGAGAGGAGGAAGAAGAGAGGGAGCAAAGAAGGGGATGGTAACGAGAGAGAGGAAAGAGTAGAAGAAATTGAGATCGTAGATAATGACGAGGCAGAGCAATGGGAAAGGAAAGGCACCGACATCGAAGAGGAGAGGGAGAGAGGGATGGCAAAGAGAGGGAGAGGGTTACAGCAATGGAAAAAAGATGGCACCAAATAAAATATGGACTGAGGGCTAAGGTTTTTTTTCCTAAATTCCCAACGAAATTTGTAATGCCCCTAATGGTACCCTAAGAGGAATATATGGTCATCCTGCATGAGATAGAGGTTGATTATGTGGCTAATTAAGGGGAAATTACAAATTAGGGACTTAATTGAAAAGTAAAAATAAAATTTTTGAGGTTGAAAAGTGAATTGTGAAAAATGAGAGACCAAATTAAGAGGCATAAATTGAGAGATGGACCAAAATGAAACTTTGCCAAGATTTTTTATGAGCAACCAATGGGATTAAAGCAAATGGAAGGCTAGGAAAGAGAGAGACAAAGATGGTTTTCTTCTTGTGTTGGCCGGCCATTCTTGGCCTAAGAGCATTTGTCCTCTTTTCTTTTCTTTTCTCTTTTGCTTCTTCTCTTCTCCTCAAACCTAGGATGTTTTTGCTTTAAGTGGGTAGAGTTATAGATGGTAGAGAGAGAGAGAGAGAAAGAGAAGAGGATTTTTTAGCAACCTAAGACTAAGATCAAGAAGAGATGAAGAGCAAGAAAAAGGAAGGAGAAAATGAGGAAGAGAGAAAGATTGATGGAGTCTTTAAAGGTATAGGAAATTTTCTTTTATTGTGTGTATGTTTGATATGTATATGATATGAGATTAGTAATATGTGATGTTATAGTAAGTGAATATCATGAAAATTAAGGTTAAACATGATTGAACTTCGAAATTAGGAAGCTCTTTTCAAGAAAGTGAAAACTGTTTTAGAGTTCATAGGCCCAGTCAGCACTATTGTAATGATATCTTGAGTTATAGTGATTGGAATTGCAAAATTCCAGTTGGATAAGAAAATGGACTCATAGATCTTCATTTCATATGAGAACATGAAATATGAATAAATTTGTAGGATAGAGAAAATTTGGCTTGAACCCGAGTTAAGACTGCTGCCCTATCATTGGGAGCAGTCGGTGGTTTTTATGGGATATATTGAGATTTAAAGCTCTGCATGCATTTACTTTTGATGGTTTAGAAACTAGAAATACATATCTACATCTTTGGAGAAGGAACTTTTCCTTAAAAATGACTTTTTATAGGTCAAAAATGGCATAGAAGTCGAGATAGAAAATCTGTCTTTGGGAGATTTGGGCCTCATGGTTACTAGGCTTTTCATAGTAACTGTGAGGTACCCCAATTTCCAGTCTAGACCCTAAAGATGACCTATCTCACTGTTATTAAGCTTTTCATAGTAACTGTGATCCCCTTAAAAAGTATAGACTATGATTATTACTCATCCAGTAATGACCGTGAGGTAGTCTGGCATAGTTTAGACCCGAAAAGTAACCTAGGTCACGGTTACCATGAATTTGGTAGTAATTGTGACCCCTATTTCATGTCTTGGGCCACAGTTACCATGAATTTGGTAGTAACCGTGTCCTTCCTTCGTAAGTTAAAACTTGAAAGTTAAGACCCTATATGAGGCATAAGATTAACTACTCTTTTCCTAAATCTTATAAACTACCTTAAGCATAAAGTATATGGTAATGTATAACAATAAGCATATGAAATGTATAAGTAATATAAGAATATAGTTATAGTAATTAATGCATGAATATATCTACTTGAAAATGATTGTATTATATTGATTATCTATATATATTTTGATTATGACATGATAGTTAAAGACTAATACTATAGCATTTGAGTTAACTTCTTATATGATGAATTGAATGGTATAAATCAATTTCCATATGAATATGATTCTTTTCCTGCACATAGAACTTGGTTGTGGATAGATAAGCATGCCTATAGGGTTACAGTCGCAGCTGCTATATGTTTGACCTCGTTCTGGTCCCCAAGATTCGGCCTGTTGTAGGTCCCCATGATTCGACCTCATGTAGGTGCCCATGATTTGGCCCATTTGGGTCCCCATGATTGATACCTTCGGATATCTTTTCGTACCTACGAGTACTATAGTACATTATAGTAACATCCGTTATCCATACCCATAGGACTTTAGCAGGCATTTCACAATATATAATGAATAGTATATGTGTAATGTTGGCAAGATTTGTTTAGTCTATTATGTTTTAACATTATACAGTAATGTTATAAGATTAAATATGATATGTGAATTTATATTATAACCCTTGCATGTTGATTATAATATCAATAATATTTGTTGTATGCTTGGAAACAATCACTGTGAGTGGTTGTTTATATAGTATTGTTCCCCAGTAAGCTTTATAGCTTAGCACGATGTTTATTCGTGTAGGTACAAGACATGTCATTGCTTCAGGGACAAGGCCAACACCAGTTAGGAAGAGAAGTTAGGATGTCTAAAATGTACTATTTTTCTCTTTTTAATTTGTGTAAATCTTATGAAAATAATGTAATGAACATGTTTTGTAATTATTAACTCAAAATATGATTATGATGTAACAAAGTATATGTTTATGTAACTTTTTCTAATGTATGAATTACAAAGTCAAAGTATAACCAATGGAATGACAAATGAACACCTTATTAGTATTACATGTATTGTTTATTAAAAATATTTGAATGAGTAACAGGAATTCTGATAGTTAGTATGGTCCTTACAGAATTCATCAACACCATTGCCAACTTTTTCATTTTACAATGGAAGAACTTTTTCGTTGGAAAATATTTGGCATTTATAATTTCCCAACATAATTGTAATTTTCTGTTGTTATTTTTTCCAAAAAAATTAATTTTTCTATTGTTAAATGTACAATTCCCAACAACATTTATTTTTTGTTGGTAAATTAACAACGAAAATAGAATTCCATTGCTAAATTGATAATGGAATTTAATTCTGTTATTAATTTATCAATGAAATTTTATTTTTATTGTTAAATTACCAACAAAATTTCATTTCAGTTGTTATTTTTCGTTGAAATTTTTTTTTACCCTTTTTAACGCCTTATTTTACGACAGTATCAATATTACATCGTAAAATTTTGGCGCTAAAAGTTTCCTACATTTTTAATGATAGAAGATAATAATTTTCCATTTCCATCATTAAACCAAAAAATTCCTAACAATTTTACCAATGGAAATATATTTTTGTTTGTAATTAGCAACAAAAATCAAATTTCGTTGCTAATTTCCAATGAAAATAAATTCCGTTGTTAATTTTTCATTGCTAATTAAGCATTTTCTTGTAGTTAATTGACAGTAACACTCGACAACACCCCAACCAAGATAAATTCGAATAAGAGAATATAAGAAAGTTTCCATGTTTGTGTGTAAGACCAAAATATTTTAAGAATTTTTAAAATCAAAACTCCAATGCAATCTAGCAACCAAGCTACATAATTACTTTACATCAAAATGTACATACGATTTCGCAATTGAAACTCTTGAAATGCCATATCCCTCTCCTTTAACACCGGAACCCTAAGGTCATCTCCACTAAACAACTCATACAAGATAGAATCATTAGGACTTTAATATGGTTATAATGTGGTCAAGCTAAAGGCTAATAAAAAAATGGTTAAAGTTAAGCATAAAGAATAGCCACTCTCTAATTGATAAACCAATGTTCTCCTCCTAATAGACTTTACCCATAATAGTATTACCTAAGTTGTCTAAACTTGATTACATAAGAATGCAAAATATTAAAGCACAAAAGAGAAAGGCTTCTTGGAATTTCCTTTTATTTTCACAAACTCAATCAAATTAAGAGTTCATAGCCTTTTATTCTCTTTTGAAAGCACACCACACTTAAAAGCTTGCTATACAATGCTAACTTTCTGTTAGAGAGTATGCCCTAGAGCCCATGTAATAGGGATGTTTTTCATATGTATGAAATTTATATTCTTAATAAAAGGCATCATTCATTTATTAATGCTGTGTTTGAATACATGAGTTTGTAAATCTTAAATTAATAAATGAAGTCCTAGATATTATAAACACAGTGCAAAGGCAATCATGAAGGTGTTCATGATGTGAGATGTCTATCGCATGCAACTGTGTTAATATCTAAATATCCCTAGTCATAGAATTAACAAGATAGGACATTGTTAATTCGAATAGACTAGCACATGTTATGCTTCTTGAATGGTTCAAGCAATGGTTCTCATAATTGTGATTCTGGATGATAATCAAAGCTAACATGTGGATGCTTGTTAGAGGAACAAGTTCATTGGAGACCTGCAAAGAGAATTCTCATATGGATATTAAATCTATGTCAGTGAGGAATCTCTTCATAGCGGTTGTTCAAGTATCCTTAGACTTGAGATCACCAAAGTTATCTTAAGTAGCAAGTGGTATACTTTGACTCCATAACTGATTACTTCCAACTGGGAGTGAACATAGTTAGGAGATTGGGTATATCATGACCTACTTGAAGATAGTTGAGTGATTGACAAAGGATTCACCATCCCATATTTAACAAGGGAAGTTATCTTGCATGATTCTATAATTGCCTTGTTCAGAGAATCTCTGGCCAGAGTAATATGCCGAGATGGATGGAGATCCATGAAGGGCATTTTAGGAACAATGGTTAAATTAATAGAACATACATAATTAGATTTATATGAGTTGACAGAAATCCATACTCAGAATCTAATTGAGATAAGAGTGGTGAAAGGAGTAATTGCACGGTAACTGTTTCTATGGAAGGGTACAGTCAAACCACATGACTTTCCTGACATTTGGGTAGTCATGATGCCTAGCTAGAGGCCAATTATGACTTGTATAATGATGTATCAAAATATCAATAGAGATTGATAAAATGATTTAAAGGAGTTTAAATCATGTGAGTTTTGAATAGAACTCACGATTACATATTATATTGCCAATATGGACAGGAACCCAATAGGTCACACACATATAGAGAAAAGGGTAAAATGATAAAATGACAAGGATAATAATATTTGATATTATTATAAAGGTAGAGAGGAGAATATGATAATAATTAATTAAAGAGTTTAATTAATTATGATCAAATAAAATTGTCCGCGGAACTTTTGAGAAATATTCTGTAAATTGGACCTAAATGAAATAATGTATTTCATGATTAATTATTATTGTCTTATAAGTGTTATAAGACTACTATAAGTGTTATAGGACTGATATAATAATTAATAGGACCATTGGAGAAATTATAAAGGGCCAAAGGAATGAAGAAGTTGGAGGAAGCCCTCCAGAAGAGGGCTACACGCCAACTCCATACAGAAGGGCTTAGAGGGCATTTTCTTGGATCAAATTAATTTATATATGTTACATAAGTGTTATGAAACTCACATATTTAATTTGGTTGGATTTGGAATCCATTTGGGTATTTAAATCCAATTAAATGCATAAAGGGCCTAGTTTGTGGATTTTGTGCATGGTCTTTTATGAAAGGATTTAATTTGGATTTAATTAAGCCCAAATGATTATAATTAATTCCAGAGGCCCAATTAATAATTCTCCAGCAATTTTAAAGAGCCCAATCTCATTAAGGAGTTGAAATTTTAACCTAACTATAAAAGGCCAACTAATGAGAATTAGGGTTAAGTGATTAAAACAAAAGGAAAGTCTTTTTCTCTTAATTCTCTCTCCCTTTTGCACCACTTCCATTGCTAGCCTCTTGGATTTCGGCCAGCCCTAGTTGAACACCAATTTGTTGGTTCAATTTACCCCTCTCTAGTGTGGATTACTCATTGGAGGTGTTCGATTTTGGACACTGTGGTTTGCGACAACCTGGTGCGAAGTAAAATCAACTGTTCAACAAAAATCAAAGGTGATTTTTCTTATTCTCATATAGTTATATTGTGTATTCATGGCAAGATCAGATCTTATGGTTAAAAAAATTTAAAATTCCGCTCATGTATGTGATGCATGTAACCATTAAATTCCAACATGGTATCAGAGCCACGGTTTTGCCATGGATATACAATTCTATATTTTTTCTGCGGAATAAGTTTTGTTTTGTTTTGAGTTATTTATTTCATGAACTTTAAAATATTAGATTTGATTGTTCATGAATGAGAAATATTGATTTCTGGTTGTATGTGTGATCAAATAAATTTGGTGGAAACAAAAACGAAATTTTTGAAGCATTATGATTTGGGTTTGGCGTGAAACCCTAGGTAATGTAGGGTTTATGGATCCATTTAAAAATCATTTAGATGATATTTTATGTATTTAATATGTGATATTAAGCCGTAGGATCGAACAGAATTAAAATCGAACAAGTTTTGCATGAAAACTAGTTTTGTCGAAAAGTTCGATAAATTGGTGTTCTTCGTGTGTTCTTGATGTGTTCTTGGTTAGAACGAATTTTGATCTTCTAAATCTGATATATATGATATATTAAAGTGTTTTTAGTTAATTGGATTAATTAAAATGGGCCTTAAATTAATTTGATTAATTTTAATTCATTAAAACCACTTAATGGGCTTAATTATGTTTACGGACTTGGTTTAAATTAGTGAATGACTTGGTAGGCCCAAGGAGCTGATTTAAATTAACTATTATAAACATTAATTAAGTTTATTAATGGGTTTTAAGGGCTGGAGTGGGCTTGGCTCATTCCAAAAAGCCCAAATGGTCCAAATGACACAAAACTAGTTTGTGTGTGAACACACTTAGGGTTTTTCTTCTGTGGGTTTCGGCCTACACTTGTTTTAAGCCCAAAATTGATTCTTTTAATTATTTAATATGATTAATTAATTAAATAATCAATTTATAATTAATTAATAATCAATTTGATTGATTATTAAGGCAAGAACACATTCATGCAAAAAGGTTTCCTAAAATGAAAGTTTCCAAAATGGAAAAAGTTTCATAATTTGATCACATCATTAAAATAACTCAAAATATAGTTTCAAAGGTTGAAACAAAGTTAGTAATCCATTTCTTTATGCATTAGAAAGGCATATAAGGGTGTATGATTGGCATGATGGATAGTTATGGACAAAGCCCAATGTGATTGAGCATTATGCATGTTTTGGCCCAATGAGGACTTTCATGTCCCGGCCACTTGTTTTTGGTTTGTATTTCATTTCAAATTGTAATATGTAATTAGATTACTTAGATTAGAATTAGAAATAGAGATGGAGACCATTTTTAAGGAGCAAGATGGGCCGGATGGAGATCCAACAAGCTTGAAGATAATGTAATTATTTTTCTTGTTTGAATCATGCATACTACCTAGGTGTGACCTTTTGATTTCCCTCTTGGCTCGGGGAAATCAATGTAGTGAAGTCCATAACTATACCATATTTGTATGCTTATATTTATGTGATAGATATAGAATGCATACCAATGTATGCCAACTATGTATGATGAGACTTAATTAACTAAAACCCTCAAACAAATACTAAGGTATATAAGCCTTCCATTAATTTGAGGAGAACCAGAGTTCTTTATAGTGTGGGTTGTTGACCACAGTCAAGCTCACATTATATCGAATATGTTCAAATCTAATTAAATGGGTCATCTTAGCTAGCCCATTAGTTTGTTGACCACAGTCAAGGCTAATGGTTCTAGAGGCAAGATTAGGGAATGCATATATGATATGCATGCATCAAGAGTTGATAACCTAATGATCCAATAGTTGTGTAGAGACACAATTGGTATATGGATACCTACCTTTCAAGGGTATGGAATTTGGCTTGTTGACCACAGTCAAGGTCAAATTACATATCAAGGATTGGATATTGGCCTACTAAGAAAACCATCGGGTTTTCTCGGATTATATAGTGAGGGCTATTAATTCGCAATAAAATAGTGGGAGTAAATGGATTAATTAAAGACCTTATTAATGCATACATATATATGAACATACTCTCATATCTTTTCTTTTTCACATCTAGGTCATCATTATGAGCACATCAAACATTAATATACGATCAATCTTAAATAACAAGCTGGTTGGCAACAACTATTCTGACTGGATCAGGCAAGTGAGAATTGTTCTCAGGGCTGAAAAGATCCATTATGTCTTGGATAAAGATCCACCACCACGTCCATCAGATGATGCCATTGATGAGATCAAAGGCATTTATCGAAAATACATGGAGGATAGTGAAACAGCAGCATGTCTGATGCTGGGTGCTATGTCCTCGGAGCTTCAGAAGCAACATGAAATGATGGATGCTAGAACCATTGTTTTGCATCTAGAGGAGCTTTATTCTTCTCAGGCTAGAACTGAGCAATATGAGATTGCTCGAGCTCTATTTAGTTGCAAAATGGTGGAAGGCACTTCAGCTACTGCTCATGCATTGAAGATGTATGGGTATATTGAGCATTTGAGTAGACTTGGCTATGTTATGGATAATGATCTATACATAGATTTAATCTTGTACTCGTTGGCTCCAAGTTATGCACCTTTTGTGCTTAACTTCAACATGAACAAGATCTAAGTATCTATTCCTGAGTTAATCAACATGCTCAAGACAGCTGATGGATCATTTAAGAAAGATCCAAAAAGTGTCATGGTTGTCACTTCTGCTAAAGGCAAGAAACAGAAGAAGAAGATAACCAAGGCGCAGCCAAAGAATGGTGGGATCTCCAAGAAGAAGGTTGCCAAGAAAGAGAATCCCAAAGGAACTTGCTTCCATTGTGGAAAAGATGGTCATTGGAAGCGTAACTGCAAGGCCTATCTAGATTCTCTTAAGGAGAAGAAGCAAGCTGTTGCATCTACTTCAGGTATTCATATGATTGAAATTAATACTTATTCTATTGCTTCAAAACAATCTTGGGTATTAGATACCGGATGTGGATCTCATTTATGTAATGATCTACAGGGGCTTAGAAGCTTTAGAAGAGTTGGAAAGGCAGAGATATGTTTACAGTCAGCTACTGGATAAAATATCTCTACAACAGTTGTGGGGACTTACTATTTGCCTCTTCCTAGTGGATTAGTACTGGAATTAAATAATTGTTATTATGTTCCAACTTTATCCAAAAGTATTATTTTTTTCAGTCATTTGATGAACGATTATGATATTTCTTTGAAGGACAAATGTTGTTACATTTTTAAGAACAATATGTTTTATGCAAAAGATATCATTGAGAATGGTATATTTGTTCTTGATTTAATTAAAGAAGTACATAATGTGAATACCAAGAGAATGAAACATGATAATCTTAATACCTCATACTTATGGCATTGTCGTTTAGGCCATATAAATGAAAAACGCATGACCAAGTTACACAAGTCAGGTGATTTGGGATCATTTGATTATGAATCATTTGATACATGCGAATCTTGTTTATTGGGAAAAATGACAAAAGCTCCCTTTATTGGTAAAGGAGAACGAGCTAAAATGGTTTTGGACTTAATACATTCAGATGTATGTGGTCCAATGACTATACATGCCAAAGGAGGTTAATCCTACTTCATTACTTTCATAGATGATTATTCCAGGTTTGGATACATCTATCTAATGAAATATAAGTCTGAAGCATTTGAAAAGTTCAAAGAATTCAGAAATGAAGTAGAGAAACAACTTGGCAAAAGTATTAAAACACTTAGATCAGATCGAGGTGGAGAATACTTAAGTCAAAAGTTTCAGGATTATCTTAGAGATAATGGGATTTTATCTCAATGGACTCCTCCATATACACCACAACACAATGGTGTATCTGAAAGGAGAAATCGAACACTATTAGATATGGTTCGATCAATGATGAGCCGAGAGGACTTGCCTAAGTATTTTTGGGGATATGCACTAGAAACTACTGTTTATGTATTAAATAGAGTTCCTAGTAAATCGGTTGATGTTACTCCATATGAGATGTGGAATAACAAGAAACCCACGCTTTCTCATATGAAAGTATGGGGCTGTCCTGCTTATGTGAAGAGGACAATGTCAGACAAACTGGATGTTAAGTCTGATAAATGTTTATTTGTGGGATATCCAAAAGAAACATTTGGATATTATTTCTATCATCCCTTAGAACAAAAGGTGTTTGTTTCAAGGCATGCTGTCTTCTTGGAAAAAGAGTTTCTCCTACGAGAAGACAGTGGGAGTAAAATTGAGCTTGGTGAAGTTCAGGACCCACAAATAGAAGTAGATCAACCGATTGAACCCGAAACTGAATTTCATAATGATGAGATTACAGTTGAACCTGATTATACACAAAATCCTAGAAGATCTACTAGGATGCGTTCTATCCCTGTGAGATATGGATTTCACGTTGATTCGGATAGAGGCATAACTGTAGTAGAGGACAATGAGCCTACAAGCTATCAAGAAGTTTTGAACAGTTCGGAACGTGATTTATGGCTTAAGGCTATGCAGTCCGAAATGGACTCCATGTATGAGAATAAAGTATGGACTTTAACTCAACCACTTGAAGGGATAAAGCCCATAGGGTGCAAATGGGTCTTCAAAAAGAAGACTGACATGGAAGGTAATATAGTTATCTATAAAGCTCGCTTAGTAGCAAAAGGTTATCGTAAAAAAGAAGGTATTGACTATGACGAAACTTTTTCTCCTGTAGCGATGCTTAAGTCTATAAGAATACTTTTAGCCATTGCAGCTCATTATGATTATGAGATTTGGCAAATGGATGTGAAGACAGCTTTCCTTAATGGAAATCTTTCTAAGGATGTGTATATGACACAACCAGAAGGATTCACATCTGGAAATGGCGAAAAGGTATGCAAGCTTCAAAGATCCATTTATGGATTGAAGCAAGCCTCTAGGAGCTGGAACATACGATTCAATGAGACAATCAAAGAGTTTGGTTTCTCACAGAATGAAGATGAACCTTGTGTGTATAAAAGGGTCAGTGGGAGTGCAATTGTCTTCTTAGTTCTATATGTAGATGACATATTGATCATGGAAAATGACATTTCTCTTCTCCAATCTGTTAAAATATGGTTATCCAAGCAATTCTCCATGAAAGACCTTGGAGAAGCATCCTATATTCTGGGAATAAGGATCTATAGAGATAGATCCAATAGGTTGCTAGGTCTTTCTCAGAGTACATATATAGATAAAGTATTGAAGAGGTTCAATATGGATCTCTCTAAGAAAGGGTTTATACCTATGGTGGATGGGAAACACCTTTCTAAGTCTATGTGTCCATAGACACTGGAGGATAGAGAGAGCATGAATAGAATACCATATGCATCTGCAATTGGTTCTATCATGTATGCTATGTTATGTACACGTCCAGATGTAGCATTTGCTTTGAGTGTCACAAGCAGATTCCAATCTAATTTTGGAGAGGAACATTGGGCAGCTGTCAAGAATATTCTTAAGTACTTGAGAAGGACTAAGGATATATTCTTGGTATATGGAGAGGGCAGTTTGGAAGTAAACGGGTATACAGATGCCAGCTTCCAATCCGACAAAGATGATTGTAAATCACAATCTGGTTATGTGTTCATAATGGGAGGAGGAGCAGTTAGTTGGAAAAGTTCCAAACAAAAAACAACTGCTGATTCCACGACGGAAGCTGAGTATATTGCTACTTCAGAAGCAGCCAAAGAAGCAGTCTGGATCAAAAAGTTCATAACCGAACTAGGAGTGGTGCCTAGCATTGTTGATCCGATTCCTTTATATTGTGACAACAATGGAGCCATTGCGCAAGCAAAGGAACCACGGTCTCATCAGCGATCCAAACATGTTCTCAGACGCTAGCATCTCATAAGGGAAATAGTAGCTAGAAATGATGTGAAAATAGAAAGGGTTCCCACAGATGACAATGTGGCGGATCCCCTCACTAAAGCACTTTCCCAGATAAAGCATGATCACCATATAAATAGCATGGGTCTGAGACATATGAGTGATTGGCTCTAGTGCAAGTGGGAGATTGTTAGAGAGTATGCCCTAGAGCCCATGTAATAGGGATGTTTTTCATATGTATGAATTTTATATTCTTAATAAAAGGCATCATTCATTTATTAATGCTGTGTTTGAATACATGAGTTTGTAAATCTTAAATTAATAAATGAAGTCCTAGATATTATAAACACAGTGCAAAGGCAATCATGAAGGTGTTCATGATGTGAGATGTCTATCGCATGCAAATGTGTTAATATCTAAATATCCCTAGTCATAGAATTAACAAGATAGGACATTGTTAATTCGAACAGACTAGCACATGTTATGCTTCTTGAATGGTTCAAGCAATGGTTCTCATAATTGTGATTATGGATGATAATCAAAGCTAAAATGTGGATGCTTGTTAGAGGAACAAGTTCATTGGAGACCTGCAAAGAGAATCCTCATATGGATATTAAATCTATGTCAGTGAGGAATCTCTTCATAGCGGTTGTGCAAGTATCCTTAGACTTGAGATCACCAAAGTTATCTTAAGTAGCAAGTGGTATACTTTGACTCCATAACTGATTACTTCCAACTGGGAGTGAACATAGTTAGGAGATTGGGTATATCATGACCTACTTGAAGATAGTTGAGTGATTGACAAAGGATTCACCATCCCAGATTTAACAAGGGAAGTTATCTTGCATGATTCTATAATTGCCTTGTTCAGAGAATCTCTGGCCAGAGTAATATGCCGAGATGGATGGAGATCCATGAAGGGCATTTTAGGAACAATGGTTAAATTAATAGAACATACATAATTAGATTTATATGAGTTGACAGAAATCCATACTCAGAATCTAATTGAGATAAGAGTGGTGAAAGGAGTAATTGCACGGTAACTGTTTCTATGGAAGGGTACAGTCAAACCACATGACTTTCCTGACATTTGGGTAGTCATGATGCCTAGCTTGAGGCCAATCATGACTTGTATAATGATGTATCAAAATATCAATAGAGATTGATAAAATGATTTAAAGGAGTTTAAATCATGTGAGTTTTGAATAGAACTCACGATTACATATTATACTGCCAAAATGGACAGGAACCCAATAGGTCACACACATATAGACAAAAGGGTAAAATGGTAAAATGACAAGGATAATAATATTTGATATTATTATAAAGGTAGAGAGGAGAATATGATAATAATTAATTAAAGAGTTTAATTAATTATGATCAAATAAAATTGTCCGTGGAACTTTTGAGAAATGTTCTGTAAATTGGACCTAAATGAAATAATGTATTTCATGATTAATTATTATTGTCTTATAAGTGTTATAAGACTACTATAAGTGTTATAGGACTGATATAATAATTAATAGGACCATTGGAGAAATTATAAAGGGCCAAAGGAATGAAGAAGTTGGAGGAAGCCCTCCAGAAGAGGGCTACACGCCAAATCCATACAGAAGGGCTTAGAGGGCATTTTCTTGGACCAAATTAATTTATATATGTTACATAAGTGTTATGGAACTCACATATTTAATTTGGTTGGATTTGGAATCCATTTGGGTATTTAAATCCAATTAAATGCATAAAGGGCCTAGTTTGTGGATTTTGTGCATGGTCTTTTATGAAAAGATTTAATTTGGATTTAATTAAGCCCAAATGATTATAATTAATTCCAGAGGCCCAATTAATAATTCTCCAGCAATTTTAAAGAGCCCAATCTCATTAAGGAGTTGGAATTTTAACCTAACTATAAAATGCCAACTAATGAGAATTAGGGTTAAGTGATTAAAACAAAAGGAAAGTCTTTTTCTCTTAATTCTCTCTCCCTTTTGTGCCACTTCCATTGCTAGCCTCTTGGATTTCGGCCAGCCCTAGTTGAACACTAATTTGTTGGTTCAATTTACCCCTCTCTAGTGTGGATTACTCATTGGAGGTGTTCGATTTTGGACACTGTGGTTTGCGACAACCCGATGCGAAGTAAAATCAACTGTTCAACAAAAATCAAAGGTGATTTTTCTTATTCTCATATAGTTATATTGTGTATTCATGGCAAGATCAGATCTTATGGTTAAAAAAATTTAAAATTCCGCTCATGTATGTGATGCATGTAACCATTAAATTCCAACATGGTATCAGAGCCACGGTTTTGCCATGGATATACAATTCTATATTTTTTCTGCGGAATAAGTTTTGTTTTGTTTTGAGTTATTTATTTCATGAACTTTAAAATATTAGATTTGATTGTTCATGAATGAGAAATATTGATTTCTGGTTGTATGTGTGATCAAATAAATTTGGTGGAAACAAAAACAAAATTTTTGAAGCATTATGATTTGGGTTTGGCGTGAAACCCATTAGGGTTTGGCGTGAAACCCTAGGTAATGTAGGGGCTGTTCTAATTTAATTTCTTATGGATCCATTTAAAAATCATTTGGATGATATTTTATGTATTTAATATGTGATATTAAGCCGTAGGATCGAACGGAATTAGATCAAAAAGGGTTATTAGATCATTCAAAAACTTCCTAAATCACATAGGAAAAAAAAGCTCAACTGAGCTCTAACCCCCTCTAAAAATCTTGTTGTCCTCAGCAAGGTGGCAATACTCTCAGCTCACTGTGGTGGTTGCGAAAAGGGTGGTGGTGGTGGACAATGCTTTGAGAAATGCTAGATGACATGCTCTTGATTAAGGTGGATAACCTCAATGTTCTCCTGCAATTTATCAATTTGTCCTGCTTGAACATCCAAGCATGCTTGAACACCATTCATAAAATCCACCATCTGAGCTGTTGGGTGTGCATCGAGCTCCAGAGTAATGGCCTCTCCCTCTTGCTTAACCTCCTTATCCTCTTCTAAATCATCCACCAGTGCATCTAGCAACAGTTGTGTGTGACCTCTGGTTACCTTAAAGATGTACTCAACATGGATCGTCTAGTATCTGACATGATTTTTATATTTTTAAACAACTTGTAATCTATGCAGACAACATGACCAATTGATGGTCCTAGTTGATTGCCTTAGCTAGAACTTTGACCATGCCAATATATTTTTCTTCATAAGCCTTGGTCTTCTTTGGAGGTCTTCAATCTTCCCCCACAGATAATAAGCACCATTCAGCTTAATGCCCTCCACTATACACCTTAAAATTAACACCTCTACAGAATTAATATGTAATGGCCAAAAATTTTAGTTTTTGTGAATAGTATTTTTTGGATACTGAATAGTAATACCAGGATAGTATTGGATGCAATCATATTAGCATTAATATACTAAATCCTTAAACAACCTTGGTGTTGAACGTGTTTGGGCTACAGAAATACTAGGATGGGTAACCTACGGAGAAGTTTGGTGATCAACCATTAAATTAGATAGTGTGGATTAAATGGAGTCCAGTGGAATAATATAAGGTGAAATTGAGGTCAAATAGGTTCTCAAAATATACAGTAAAGAATTTTTCTGAATTATTATTAGGGTTGATCACAAGTTTGACTGGGTTTAAAAATATTTTACAGACTTTCCAAAATTATCTTGATTACATAAACCTATTAGAAATATTCTAAATGAATTTTTGAAAGTGAAAAATAATTTTTCTGACAGCTTTAAACTTTTAGGTTCGAACTGGTGAATTTTTCCACTGGAACTAAAAGTATATTGAAATGATGCCAGAATAAACAAAAATTTTAGAAACATATTAATAGATATATTTTTGCACTTGGGGAAAATTTGTAGAGAATTTTGAAAAGGGGGACATTGAAATTTGAAAAAAGGCAAAAAATTAAGTTTTTGGATCAGCCAAAAATGTTTTGGTACCTTGAAACCTATCGAAATGACCTTTGATTGGACCAAAATTTTACAAATTCACTAATTATAATATTTAGAAATTTTTGGAATAAATTTTGTGGAAAAATAAAATAACAATGGATGAGCCAATGAGAAATTAACAATTGGCACAATTATGTCTACATAAAATGGTTTGATTTGTCCACCTTTTAAACCAATGATTTTGCGGTTGATTTATGAGTATAATATTCACTCAAAATTCAAATATTTATGGAAATGATGAAATAAATTAAGCCCAATTAATAAATTAGTGAATTAGCATAGAATAATTGATAATTAGTGGAAAAAATTAATTTATGGTAAAACCCATTACGGCCAAATGATGCATCATGTGAAAATGGCATATTTTAATCATATTTAGATGATGTTAATCATGTATACCATGAATGTATTTTTATGAACACAAATGAATGGAAATTACCCAAGTGTATATATTATATAATATGAAAATTATGTTGAATCATATGAAAAGTTTGAATAAGATGAATAAATGCATTTGCCCTTAGTGTACAATGGTTAATTCAAGATTTTAGGATATAATAGCTAGCAATAGGAACATATACCGTGATAGAACCATAAGATAATTGATAGTTGAGATGTGCATATTAGATTGACAGTTGAGGCGTTAATCATGCCAGATGGTCACTTCAATGCATTTTAAAGGTGTTGATCACGCCAATTGGTCACCACCACACATTCTGGAGTAGTAGATCACATCAAGTGGTCACTTCAGTTCATTTTGGACCATTAGAATCCTTGTCCCGCATATTCGGTTTGAGAGTGTCCATTAGGCACTACTAAGGGGCAAAAATGTAATTATACAAGAAAATAAGAACTAAATGGAAAATAAAGCATAAAAATGTCAATTATATAATAAAAGAATGAATAAAGTGAAAATATAATTAGGCAATTAATAAGGAAAAAATATAATTACATGAGAAATAAGGGGTAGAAATGTAAATTTATGTTAAAAATATGATTATAAGAGTTAAAATGGTAAAAGGGGTGAAAATGTAATTAAGGAATATTTCAGGGATCAAATTGTAATTTGCCACTACATAAGGAAACATAAGGACTAAAATGTAAATTTTGGACATAAAATGGAATAAATACTAAAAGAAAGTAAAAAAAGGATAAAATTAGTGTGAAATTAGCTTAAAATGTACTAAAAATAGAAGTTTAAGGACTTAATTGTAATTTTTCACCTTAGTTGAGAAATAGGTGAGCAAAATAAAAAAAATAATCAATGGTAAGAATTAAATGGCAAATTTAAGGAATTAAAAGTATAATTCTAAGATAAAAAGTAATAAATTATAACTAAAGGAAAAATGGCAATTTTGTAAAAATAATACTTGTGCGAATGAAATTTACCAATGTATCAGAAAGTATTAAGGATTAAAACATAGTTGAGAAGTTCAAATGAGATAAAGAGTATAAATAGAATAAAAGGGATAAATTGGTATTATAATTAGAAAATTATGTGATGACATGAAATTTAGGAACTGAAATGTAATTGTCATCTGAAAATGGAAAATAAATAACTAAAAGATAAAAATAGTGATAAAAGGACCAAAAGGTAATTAAGCAATTAAAAATGTAAATTTAAATTGTTAAGATTGGAAATGTGTAAAGAATAGAATTAACTAGGGCTAAAAAGTATTAAAAAAAGGCACAATTATGTATAAAAAAATATAGACAACCCATTATAATGAATTAAAATGATAATAATAACTAGTTACAAAAAAAGACCTTAACTATGAGGTACTTTTCAATGTTTGAACTCATTTTTAAAATGTTATAATGTTAGATCCCAATTTAGAGTTCCCTTTCAATTAAAAGACTCCATCAATTAATCCGTTTAAACTAACAGATTGTGCTGACTAGGATGCTTTATTGGACCTAATGTGGCAACAAGGATGCCAAGTATTCTTTATTAAATATGCCAGCTGTGTTTGACTTATCCTAAATGTTAAATTGGTTTGACTCGAACAATCCCTAAATTTTCTATCTCTCTTCTTCGATTTTCTTCTCTTCTTTTCTCTACCTCTCTTTGACTCTCTATAGCAATCACTGTAAATCAAACTAACATCGACTCTCCAATATTTTAATGCTTTAAAAACCCTAAAATAGAGTTGGTAAATGCAAATTAAAAGAGGGATTTTTGTTATCACAAAAGGCATTATTTAAACAAAGGGAATCGTTCGGAGCCAACATTTTATAGAAACCTTTTCAAATGCCAAAATTCTTAATCCAAATGCCTTGATGTTAGATCCTTTGCTGTTAAGCATCCTTTGAGCTTGTAGTTCCAATTTTATAAATTGGTAAAACACCAAAAGCCACTAGATCTTGAATGAATTTGGTTGAATCAAAATTTGATAACAATTCGGAATGAAAATCGGAGTTTGGGTTTACGGCAAAAGAAAGAGAAAGTGGGTAAGTTGCTGATGGACAGGTAGTTATTGGGTTGCTCTCTTTAGGCTCTTCAGTTTCAATGTGCCATCGCCCAAAGTACCGACCTTTCTCCCTTTTCTTTCTTCTTAAAAATAAAAATCGATTCTTTCTTTCTATTTTGAGTGTGTTTTTGTATGTTAAAATAATGAATATCCAACTCACGGTGATGAATTGCATGCTAATTAAAAACTAGCAAAGGGTGTTAATAGTTTAAGAGAGCAGCATGGTAATGGTAGTCGAAAGAATAATTGTTAAAATTTTGTTGTTTGGTTGAAAAGAAATAACTCTTTAACTCTTAATTAATACTAAGGCAACAACCCAACAACACCATTTCAATAATCAATATGATATTTCCTCTTCAATTCTTTATAAATTAGTCGATGAAAAAGAAAGTTGCATTCTATGTGCTTCCAATGATCTCAAGTAGAAGTTTTTGGTCTGTTTAGCTACTAGTATATCGCCATAAGTACTCTATAATCAAAAACATTCTGTCAGGTCAAAACTAATTAACATGGCATCCTTATTGGCATTTTGGGTCCCATAAAAACATCCTACTTAGCATAATCTATTAGTTTAAATGGATTAATTGACGGAGTCCCTTAACTGAAAGGGAACTCTAAATTGGGGGCTAACATTGTAACATTTTAAAAATGAGTTCCAACACTGAAATTAATCCATAGTTGAGGTTTTTTTTTTGTAATTAACCCTAATAACTAATAATGAAGCACTTAAAAATCGATAAATGGGATAGAGGGAAAGAAATATGAGATTAACAAATAAAGAAAAGCAATTCAAACGAACTAGAATGTTAGATGATATTTAGAAAAATGAAAAATTTAGGCTTGTGTAATTGTAATTGTAATTGTGGAATTTGTTAGTTAAGTATCCACCACTAAGCATTATATGTTTAGCACGTTGCTATTTGCTGCGTACAAGTTGTGTGGAAGATAGGTCGATACTCGAAGGGACAAGCATTAGACTTAGACAATGATGCGTAATGAAGCAAAAAAATTTATTGTGCTTTGCATGTGCCATGTATGAGTGGATCGTACTTTTTATATGTATTACACTGTAATTACTGTTATATTGTATTATGGTATTTATGGTATATGGGTGTTACATTTTGTGGTATTAGAGCCCAGTTTAGACAACCCTAAGATCGGAGTGGGTGAAATGATTACATGCCACAAGCATATTGATAATTGAGATGGTGTAAAAAAGGTAAAGCAACCTATCCCTTCTAATATCAGCTAAGAGATAAATAGGATTTTATATTAGAACAACAAAGTATGATGGAACATTAGTGTTTCCAGCCATTTAATGTGAGTAAATTTCGAGAACGAAATTTTTATTAGTGGGAGAGAATTGTAATGGCCAAAAATTTCAATTTTTATAAATAGTATTTTTTAGACAGTGAACAGTAATACCGGGATAGTATTATGTACAATTATATTAGCATTAGTACATTGAATCCCAAAATAACTTTGGTGTTGAACGTGCTTAGGCTAGAAAAATACTAGGATGGGTAACCAACCAGGAAGTTTTGTGGTCAACCATTAGATTAGATAGCGTGGATTAAATGGAGTCCACTGGCTTAATTTAAGGTGAAATTGAGGTCAGATGGGTTCTCAAAATAAACAATGAAGAATTCTCCTAGACCACTATGAGGGTTGACCACAAGTTTGATCGAGTCCAAAAATATTATACAGACTTTTAAAAATTACCCTGATTGCATAAACCTATTAGAAATAACCTAAATGAATTTTTTGAAGTGAAAAATAATTTTTCTAATGGCTTTAAATTTTTAGGTTCTAGACTAATGAATTTTCTTATTGGAGCTGTAAGTATATTGAAATGATGTTAGAATGATCCAAAATTTTAGAAACATCATAACACATATATTTTTGCACTTCGGGCAAATTTTTAGAGAATTTTGAATAAGGAAAAATTGAAATTTGAAAAAGGGCAAAAAATGGAGTTTTCAGACCGGTCAAAAAAGTTTCAGTGCCTTGAAAACTATGGAAACAAACTCTGATTGAACAAAAATTTTAAAAAAATACTAATTATAATATTTAGGAATTTTTGGAATATTTTTTATGGAAAAACAAAATAAGGATGGATGATCAAATGAGAAATTGACAAGTGATACAATTATGTCCACATAAAGTGGTTTGATTTGTCTACATTCTAAAACATTGATTTTGGAGATGATTTTTGGGAAGAATATTCACCCAAAACCTAGAAATTTCTAGACAAAAGACGGATATCTCCCTATCTCCTCCAAAAATATAACCCAAGACTTAGTCAAATTCCACCATTTTCACTTGATTCAAGCTCTCCCACCATATTTTTTCATGCTCTATCAATTGGAATCACTCTTACCAGCCTCAAAACCAAAAAAAAAAAATTTGGAATAGAGAAAGTGGATGAAATCATGAAGAGAAGTTTGGAGAAAACATTCAAGTAAGTTAATTTAGTGATATTTTGATGAATCTAATAGATTTCTAGGTAGATTTTGATGTGGAGATTTATATTTTTAGTTTATTTTGAATTATGGATGAAGAAAAATTGAGGAAATAATTCATGAAGAATTCGGCCCATATGGATATTCAAAGGGAAACAAGTGGAAACGAGGAGAAAATGGAAGAAAAAGATGGAAAATGAGGAGAAATCATAGATATAGTTTAGAAAATAGGTAAGTGAATACCTAAACTAATTTATTCCATGTAAATCTAAATTATGTAATTTGGGGTTTTAACGTATGTGATGTTTATATTTAAATTAAAGGTCGAATAATGAAATAGAACGTCAAAGAATTGATTTGGCATGAAAAATTGCATAAAAGAATGAGTAAAAGCGAGAAATTAGTTTAGAACCCTATTATGTTACTTAGAGAAAAATTATTAAATATAGACTATAATTTAAACTAATGATAAATTGATGTAATTAGATGATGGGTAATGAAATATATGATGTTAAACACTTGAAATTATGACTAAAAATGGTATATTTGTGATGGAACCTATTATGTAAGTAAATGAAATTGAGGTTGAATAAAAAATTAAATTAATTTAAGGTTAGATTCATGTTTAATATGCATGAAAAACATTATATAAATATGTTTGATGAATTAAACAAATTTATGTACATGACCAGTAATAGCCGAATGGTAAAGTATAGGATTGTGAAAGAATAAATGATGGAAATGATGAAATAAATTAAGATCGATTAGTAAATTAGTGAATTAGCATGGAATAAATGATAATTCGTGGACAAACAAATTAATTTATGGTAAAACCCGTAATGGCCAAATGATGCATCATGTGAAAATGGCATATTTTAATCATATTTGGATGATGTAAATAATGTATACCATGAATGTATGATTGATGAACACAAATGAATGGGTATTACCCAAGTGCATATGTTACATGATATGAAAATTATGTTGAATCATATGAAAAGTATGAATAAGATGAATGAATGCATTTTCCCTTAGTGTATAGTGGTTAATCCAAAATTTGAGGATATAATGGCAAGCAATAGGAACATATACTACTATAGAACCATGAGATGGTTAACAGTTGAGATGTGCACATTAGATTGACAGTTGAGGCATTGATCACGCTAGGTGGTCACCTCAATGCATTTTGGAGGTGTTGATCACGCTAAGTGGTCACCTCTACACATCCTAGAGTAGTAGATCATGCCAAGTAGTCACTCTAATTCATTTTTTACCATTGAAGTCCTCGTCTTGCATATCCGGTTCGAGGGTTTCCATTAAACACTATTAGGGGCAAAAATGTAATTATACATGTAACACCCTAAAATTTGCATCTGACTTGCATGGTGCATTTTAGAGCATGAAAGATAACCTTAAGATAGTTTTTGGAGTAATTACAATAGAATAAGACAGGAAAATTTAAAAGTAAATAAGGGTTTAACGTGCTCAAATTAGGGAAATCTAATAATGGGTGACCCCGCGGGCATTTTGATCTAACACTGGAATATGAAAATAGGTGTTAAACAAAGTTTGATGATACAATTTGAGAAGGAATTGAACTTAAATAGACCCTTAATTTAGACAGAGAAGTTTTTACTTAGAACCATAAACTCGGTTGACCATAAGTTTGACCGAGCCTTAAAATATTCTAAAGACCACCAAAATTTATTCCGATCAAATAGACATATTAGATATGACTTTAATTAACTACTAGAAGTCAAAAATAATTTTTTTTGGTAGTTTTAAAATTTTGGGTTTTGGATCGGTTGATTTTGCTTCTAAAGCTGGAAGTATATCGAAAAAATGTCAGAATGACTTGAAATTTTAACCACATGCTTCTTCATATGTAAGTGCACGCGGCAAAAAAATTTCATAGCATTCTAACAATAAAAACATTAATTTCAAAAAAGGGTAAAAATCGAGGTCAATTTAGTTGGAGGGCTTAAAGGCCATATTTAATTCATATAAGGGTATAATGGTTAATAGAAAAATGAGCCTTGATATCCTACATGCATCAGCATAGTAAAAAGAAGTGTAGGAATCCATGAAAGTTTGACACGTGGCCTAAAATTAAGCCATTAGATGAAATAGTAAATTGATAAATTTGGGTCATTAATTTGATGGGATTGTGGGCAGCTTAGAGGGGTCTAGAATTATCTATAACTCTGCCCAAATATCTGCCATCTTCCTCCTTTTCTCCTTAAAAATTTGACTAGCCCCTTTTACTAGGCATCCCTCATTTTTTTCTTCAATTCTCTCTCTTCCCACCAAATCTCAAGCCTTAATTTCACTTAAATATAATAAAAAGCATCCTCTTTATCTTAGAAACTTGATTAGAGCAAAAATAAGCTTGAAAAATAAAAAATCTTAGTGAGAGAAAGTTTAATTTGGTAAGACATGATGTTTTAGTTAGTTTTACTTGGAAATTTTTATATAAGCTTGTAGAGCATCTCTAGCATGATCATGTAGTAGCATCTAGGTGTTGAAATTTAGAACATAAATTCATGATTTTACCTCTTTAAAATTTGGCCTAAAGGTGGTACACAAGAAGAAGAAGAGGACAAGGAGGAAGAAGGCCGAGAAAAGCAATATTAGGTGATTTCAAGCTTTATAAAGGTTACTGGATACATTCCCTAAACTTAATTTCATTTAATCTTTGATTTTTTCATAAGAATTACATTATGTAACTAAAAAAATTAGGAATATTGAGAAACTATTTAAAAGACCTTGTAAAATGATGAATTAACATAGAATAAGTATGAAATTATAAAGAAATCAAGCATAAGTTAGGTGAACTACTTATGGCTGAATTGTACCTTAAGTTACATAATGCAATATTTTGATGATAATTCATATATTATTCACAATTTGAGTATTGTATTAATGAATAGGTACATTATGCTAGATTTGTGCTAAAAAATACTATGTGAATATAATAGTTAGTATAGTAACATAATGATATATTTATAAATAACAAAAAGATATTAAGGTAAAATAAGTACAAATTAGTATAAGTATACATAACTTGATGTTAGAAATATGTTTGGCATAAAATGGAATAAGAAAACATATGGTAGGCTTGATGTCACAATGAAGCTGAATTGGTTACCCAAAGATAATGACATATTTTTATCATGTATATATGTTATTTCTTATGTACGTTATTATTTTGTATAAAATGTGAATGAATGCATAAATAATGAAGGTGCATAAGATGATACATAATGGATATACTATGATAAACATAATGGAAATACAACATAATGTACAACATTTAGTTGCCCTCAATATACAGTGGGTGATCCAAAACCCTAGGAGGGACCCATATACCATAGTAGAATCCTACAATAATTTATTATTGAGGAATGACTACATTTAAGTTGTCACCTCAATCATACAATCATACAGTATACTCACACAGTCATATAGTCTTCTTCTCGCATATTCAGTTCGAGGATTTTCACCGATCACTACTAGAGGAAAAATGGTAATTATGCAAGAAAATAGGAACTAAATGGCAATTTTACATTAAGGAAATCATAAATGTAAATAAATAGGAAATAATGTGAAAAAATGAGATTAGTATGTTCAAAAGGGGTAAAGTGGTAATTACTCAACAAACTAGGAGTAAAATAGTAATTTAGCAGCAAAAGGTAATTTAAATAAAAATATGATTATTAAATGAACTTTTTTTTTAGTTGTATCTACCACTAGGCAATATTGTTGCTTAGCGTGTGGTTTTTGTTAACTACACGTAGTGATAGATATATTTTGGACTCTAAGAAGATACGGCAAGTTGGCATATACATGTATAGTTTTGGATGGAATTTGATATCTTTTGTAGTAAGACTTTTGGAACTATGGCATGTAATATATGTATTATATTGTATGAGAAACACTATATTATAGTAAACAGGTGAACATTTGAGAATGTATGATTGTGCTATGATGTTAGATGATGGTCAAATATAAAGTGCTATGTATATAAATGGAGTATTAGAGGAGGATATTGACTATTGGGAGTGTTAAATCTTTAATTTATAGGTTTGGGTAGTACGATCTACAAACCATTATGCTGCCGAATTATCAAGTAAATAATAACCTAGAGACCATAACTATAAATTAGAACCTAAGGAATGAAATCTAAGATGCTAATCACCAAATTGCACAACCCATTACTATAATAGTATACATCGTCACTATGACATATATACCATGTACAAAAAGCATAAATGTTAGTAGGGTGTTACAATACAAGAAAATAAGGACTAAATGGAAAATAAAGCATAAAAAGATGTCAATTATGTAATAAACGAATAAATAAAGTGAAAAATGTAATTAAGCGATTAATAAGGGAAAAAAATATAATTACGTAAGAAATTAAGGGTAAAAATGTAAATTTTTATTAAAAATGTGATTATAAGAGTTAAAATGTTAAAAAGGGTTAAAAATGTAGTTAAAGAAAACTTTTAGGGAATAAATTATTATTTGCCACTATATAAGGACTAAAGTGTAAATTTTGTGCATAAAATGGAATAAATACTAAAATAAAGTAAAAAGGATAAAATTAGTATGAAAATAGCTTAAAATATACTAAAAGGGAAGTTTAGGGACTAAATTATAAATTTTTACCATAGTTGAGAAATAGGTGAGAAAAAGACAAAAATAGGCAATGGTAAGAATTAAATGGAAAATTTAAGGAATTAAAAGTATAATTCTAAGATAAGAAGTAATAAATTATAACTAAAGGAAAAATGGTAATTTTGCAAAAATGATACTTGTACAAAGGAAATTTACCAATGTATTAGAAAGTATTAAGGATTAAAACATGGTTCAGAAGTTCAAATGAGATAAAGAGCATAAATAGAATAAAAGTGATAAATTGGTATTATAATTAGGAAATTGTGTGATGACATGAAATTTATAAGCTAAAATGTAATTGTTATATGAAAATGGGAAATAAAAAAGTAAAAGATAAAAATAGTTATAAAAGGACCAATAAGTAATTAAGAAATTTAAAATGTAAATTTAAAATGTTAAGATTGGAAATGTGTAAAAAACAGAATTAACTAGGACCAAAAGTATTAAGTAAAGGCACACCTATGTATAGAAAAAAATGGACAACCCATTACAAGGAATTAAAATGAGAATAATAACTATTAATGAAGAAATTAAAAATCAATAAATGGAATCGATAAGGATGATCATGGGGTAGGGAATACCCGACCCCAATGGGGACCTAACCTGAACGGGGCGGAAAATCCCTAAATTTTCCCCCTGTGAGGACAAGGATGGGAATAAAAAAATTTCTATTTTTAATTTTGGGGCAGGGAATGGGGCATCCTCCCCACGTGGATCCTCGACCCAAGGTGTTATTACAAATATATCCTTATTTTTTTTAGTTATTTCTAAATGTGCCATGGTATATAAATAGGCAAGCAAAACTCTAACTTCACTCTAAGTCTCCACTCTGCCCTTTTTTCTCTTCTCCATCGTAGTCGCTCCTCTCTCCTTCACAGCTGGTGATCTTATCGAAGGCCAAAATCTTCACCGAATCTCAGCTATTTCTAGTTAACTAAGGTGATGGCTTTCTCTCTTTCTTCCATTTATTTTGTTTGAATTTTTATTTTTATCAGAAATTTTTTATTGTTTCTTGTTTCCCTTTGCTGATGAATGTTGTTTTTTTTCCCGAATCTTGATCTTTTCAATTGCTGTTTAAAGTAGTCTTTTTCTATTTTTGATTTTCAAATCTGTCTCCTATTTCTTGTTTCCTTTTTGTAGTCTTTTGCTTTCTTTTGATTTTCAAATCTATCTCTTTTATGTAGATTTTCTTATTGGTATATAGTATTCCCTTTTCTTTTTAGTATTTTTATTTTTTTCTAACTAAGGATTTGTTCTTATTGGTATATGGTATTCCTTTATGCATATTTTTTTTCAAATCAGTCTCCTTTATGCCATTACTTTGTTAATCTATTTAGCAGGAAATAGATTCAAGTGAATTTTGATTTCTCTCACTAGAAAAATAAGATGCAATTTTCTTCATTAAGATATTTGTGATCAAATTCTATTGAAATACAAATATCAAAGAAAGAAAAATACTTGAACGATTGAACCTAGAAGACAATCCAAATATGCATTGAATATGACTATATTTTCTTATATAACTGGATTTCTTCTTTCTTTCTATTTTTATTTATTTTTTTAATTTTGTGGTTTGTTGATTTTTATTGTCGGTGATTTTCTATTTTTGATTATGTAATGTGGTTTGATTTAATTTGGAATTCAGCTTACTTTTCTTTTGTTATTGTTAGAGTATTCATATGGCTCTACCAGTGAGAGAATCTGACTTGTGCATTTGGCAGTTCTGTTGCTGTTGATGATTTTGATTTCTTGTATTATTGTAACTTGATTAAGTTTTGGTTATTTGTATTTAATTTTAGGTTTATTAAGTTTTAAATTATATTTAATTTTAGATTTGTCAATGGTTAAAATTTATGTTAATTTAAATTGTAATTGATTTTAGATTTTTTAATTATTAAATGTTATATTTTAATTTTAATTATTTGTGAAATATTATTTTTTAAAATTAAAAAATTATTTTTTCTCAGAGGTCGAGGTTCTCCATGGGGGTGGGGATCTGTGCGGAGCAGAAATGGGGGAAATTCCCTCCATATTATTAAATTAGGGGTAGGGACGAGGAATCCCCGCCACTGGCAGGGCAATGAGTAAGGGTGTAACCCTCGGCCTGCCCTATGATCATCTTAGGAATAGAGAAAAAGAAATATGAGACTAAGAAATAAAGAGAAGCAATTCAAATGAACTAGAATGTTAGATAATATATAAAAAATTGAAAAATTTAGGCTTGTATAATTGTAATTATAAAATTTATTGGTTGGATATCCACTACTAAGTATTATATACTTAGCATGTACCTATTTACTGTGCGCAGGTTTTGAGGAAGATAGTTCGGTACTCGAAGGGATAGGCGTTGAACTTGGACAGTGATGCATAACAAAACAAAAAATTATAGTGTTTTGTATGTGGCATGAATGATTAGGACCGTACTTTGTATATGTATTACACTAAAATTACTGTTATATTACATTGTGATACTTGTGGTGCATGGATGTTACATTTTGTGGTATCAGAGCCCAATTTATATGGTTCTAAGATCGAAGTAGGTGAAACGATTACATGTCATGAGCATATTGATAATTGATGTTGTAAAAAAGGTAAAGCGACATATCCCTTCTAATATCAGATAAATAGGAAATTATATTAGAACAACAAAGTATGATGGAACAGTGGTGTTTCCAGCCATTTAATGCGAGCAAATTTCATGGATGAAATTTTTATTGGTGAAGGAGAATTATAAAGGCCAAAAATTTCAATTTTCATGAATAGTTCTTTTTGGACAGTGAACAGTAACACCGAGATAGTATTTGGTGCAATTATATTAGCATTAGTACATTAAATCCCCAAAAAACTTTGGTGTTGTAAGCTTGGGCTAAAGAAATACTAGGATGGGTGACCTATCAGGAAGTTTGGTGCTTAACTATTATATTAGATAGTGTGGATTAAATGGAGTCCAGTGGTATAATTTGATATGAGATTGAGGTCAGATAGATTCTCAAAATAGATAGTGAAAAATTCTCCTAGATTACTATGAGGGTTGATCACAAGTTTAACCGAGCCCAAAAATATTCTACAGACTTCCAAATATTATCCCAATTGTATAAAACTATTACAAATAGCCTAAATAATTTTTTTGAAGTGAAAAATAATTTTTTGATAGCTTTAAATTTTTAGGTTCTAGATCAGTAAATTTTCTCGCCAGAGCTGAAAGTATATCGAAATGATGTTAGAATGATCCAAAATTATAGAAACATCTTAATAGATATATTTTTGCACTTTAAGAAAGTTTTTAGAGAATTTTGAATGGGGGAACATTGAAATTTGATAAAGGGCAAAAAAATCAAGGTTTTGGACCAGCCGAAAATATTTCAGGTGCCCTGAAACCTATCAAAACAAATTTCGATTGAATCAAAATTTTAAATACATACTAATTATAATATTTAAGAATTTTTGAAATATTTTTGGTGAAAAAATAAAATAATGATGGATGAGCCAATGAGAAATTGACAAGTGCCATAATTGTATCCATATAAAGTGGTTAGATTTGTCCACCTTTTAAACCACTGATTTTGGGGCTAATTTTTGGAAAAAATATTCACCCAAAACTCAAAAATTTTTGGACAAATACAGAACAAAAAGAAGCTCTCCCTCTCCTCAAAAAATATAACCCAAAACTTAGTAAAATTCCATCATTTTCACTTAATTCTAGCTCTCCCACCATAATTTTTCATGCTTTATCAATTGAAATCACTCTTATCACCCCCAAAACCAAGAAAAATTTATATTTGGAGTGGAAAAAATGGATTGAATTGTGAAGAGAAGTTTGGAGCAAAAATTCAAGTTAATTTAGTGAGATTTTGATGAATCTAATAGATTTCTAGGTATATTTTGATGTGGAGATTTATATTTTTAGTTTATTTTGAATTATGTATGAAGAAAAATATAGGAAATAATTAATAAAGGATTCAACCCATATGGAAATTCAAGGTGAAACAAGGAGAAAATGGAAGGAAAAGATGGAAAAGGAGGAAAAATCATGGATAGAGCTTGGAAAATAGGTAAGTGGATACCTAAACTATTTTATTCCATGTAAACCTAAATTATCTAATTTAAGGTTTTAGTGTAGGTGATGTTTATATTTAAATTAAAGGTAGAATAATGAAATAAAATGTCAAAGAATTGATTTGGGATGAAAAATTGCATAACAGAATGAATAAAAGTGAGAAATTAGTTTAGAACCCTATTATATTACTTACAAAAAAATTATTAAATATGGATTACTATTTCAGGATTTTAGGATATAATGGCTAGAAATAGGGACTTATACTGCGATAGAATCATGAGATGATTGACAGTTGAGATGTGCATAATAAATTGATAGTTGAGGCATTGATCATGCCAAATGGTCATCTTAATGTACTTTAGAGGCTTTGATCACACCATATGGTCACCTCTACACATCCTGGAGTAGTTGATCATGCCAAGTGGTAACTCTAATTCATTTTGGACCATTGGATTTCTCATCCTTCATATCCAATTCAAGAGTTTTCACTTGGCACTATTAGGGGCAAAAATATAATTATACAAGAAAATAAGGACTAAATGGAAAATGAAGCATAAAAAATGTTAATTATGTAATAAAATAATGAATAAAGTGAAAAATGTAATTAAGCAATTAATAAGAGCAAAAATGTAATTATGCAAGAAACTGGGGGTAAAAATATAAATTTATGTTAAAAATGTGATTATAAGAGTTAAAATAGTAAAAAGGGTTGAAAATGTAATTAAAAAGTTTTAGTGACTAAATTGTAATTTGACACTAAATAAGGAAACATAAGGACTAAAATGTAAATTTTGGACATAAAATGGAATAAGTAGTAAAAGAAAGTTAAAAGGATAAAAATTAGTGTGAAAATAGCTTAAAATATACTAAAATGGAAGTTTAAGGACTAAATTGTAATTTTTTACCTTTGTTTAGAAATAGGTGAGAAAAAGACAAAAATAAGCAATGGTAAGATTTAAATGGCAAATTTAAGGAATTAAAAGTATAATTCTAAGTAAGAAGTAATAAATTATAACTAAAGAAAAAATGGTAATTTTGCGAAAATGATACTTGTGTGAATGAAATTTACCAATGCATAAGAAAGTATTAAGGATTAAAACATAATTGAGAAGTTCAATTGAGATAAAGAGTATAAATAGAATAAAAGAGATAAATTGGTATTATAATTAAGAAATTGTGCGATGACATGAAATTTAGGAACTAAAATATAATTGTCATCTAAAAATGGAAAATAAATAAGTAAAAGATAAAAATAGTGATAAAAGGACCAAAAGGTAATTAAGAAATTAAAAATATAAATTTAAATTGTCAATTGGAAATATGTAAAAAATAGAATTAACTAGGACCAAAAAGCATTAAGTAAAGGCACACCTATGTATAGAAAAAAATGGACAACCCATTACAAGAAATTGAAATGAGAATAATAACTAATAGTGAAGCAATTGAAAATCGATAAATGGAATAGAGAAAAAGAAATATGAGACTAAGAAATAAAGAGAAGCAATTTAAACGAACTCAAATGTTAGATGATATTTAAAAAAATGAAAAATTTAGGCCGGTTTAATTGTAATTGTGGAATTTGTTAGTTAGGTATTCACCACTAAGCATTATATGCTTAGCTCGTAGCTATTTACTGCACATAAGTTTTGAGAAAGATAGGTTGGTACTCGAAGGGACAAGTGTTGGACGTGGACAGTGATGCGTAAAGAAGCAAAAAATTTTATTGTGTTTTGTACGTGGCATTTGTGAGTAGGATCGTACTTTGTATGTGTATTACACTAAAATTACTATTATGTTAGTGATATTTATGATATATAGGTGTTACATAATACCTCCAAGACCCTTAATGTGTCTATAAAACAACAAAGCTAGGAATAGGTGAAGAATATGCAATGCGTGATTCTTGAGATGGTGGGCCTTTGTCTTTTTTTCCATATAAGTGGTTGGCTCCACATTATTGTGAATCACCACTCAATTTTGTCATGGTTTGAAGTCAGGCAATTCTCTAACACCATCAAATGGAAACCCAAGATACTATGTAAATTCCCTAAAGGTGATCTTATGC
The DNA here is from genome assembly GCA_037975025.1 of Excoecaria agallocha. NCBI lineage: Eukaryota > Viridiplantae > Streptophyta > Magnoliopsida > Malpighiales > Euphorbiaceae > Excoecaria > Excoecaria agallocha. Next base: position 17,558,466 of record CM075809.1, read on the forward strand.
TTCTTCCTACCTAATTGGAATCTTATAATCCCATAATTGTCGTTTGCATCTTCAAAAGTGCAACTAAAAGTGATCAGAAAATCTCTAGTGATTTCTAGATGTACCTCACCATTCTTCTTGACAAATTTCGTCCATCTGATATTAACAATCAATTGATTTACTTCCTGCTTCATATTTCCACCCACTGTGTCTAGAAAAGAAGTCTTTTAAATAAGCGAGCTTCACATATTTTGCTCCAACAAAATACTCATACGTCTTCTTATAGCTTGGATTTAAATAGCTAGGCATATGAATCCTAGTTGAATGAGAGCTAGCATCATTACGAGCACGTTTTGGAGCCATTGCATAAACTAAAAATATCATGTAAATGCCAAGGAATGGCTCAATCTAAATAAGGAAAGCACAACACAAATTCTCACGACATTGAAATTAAAAATAAATCACAATAGATCTAAAATGAACTCCAAGACTCATATTGTTTACAAGGATTGCAAATGAATAACAAAAATATTATTTTAAAGGAAATTTTATAGCCAATAACTACCATCAAAATAGTCAAAATAGAGCATGTGAGACTCATTTTTCATGTCAATATTTTTAAAATAACTATTCATGTGACTTGTCACCTCATAGAGGAAAATCAACACTAAGAACAAGAAATGTATAAAATAAACAAAAGGTGTAAATTAAGACAAAAACCATAAGCAAAACATATCAAGTCTTCGAAAGCAAGATATGACATCATTGTATAGCATGCAATCAATCCACATAATTATGTTTTAATGAACATTGAAAAATGATTCCTAGGGTATATGACCAATTTGTGAGAAAGGATTTTAAAGAAAAGAGGTAAAAACAACTAATAATTGTCACTTAAACATTTTAGCAAACACCCAGTATGCTTGGTGAAATGAAGACCAAATGCAATTAAATTGAAACCACGATCATGCCCAAAGGCAAACAAATAATATACTACTAAGAGAAATGCCCATACATAATATCTCAACATAAAATGTCATCTATTTCAAACAAAGAAATATGCACAAGATAACCCTAAAAACCGTTCAAAAAAGATAAAATTGCATAATCAAATTAAATGAAGTATATATAAAAGAACAATAATGGGGATAAAAACTTACTTAAATGGGATGCCTTTTGAAGAGGAGAAGAATTGCGGGAAGTGAAAGGGAACAACCAAAATATGAGAGATAAAAGGAAAAAGCAAAGTGGCAGAATTCAAAACATCAAAGGTATTTAAAAACTTATAGTGACCTGGTGGGGCCATTACATTCTATCCTATAAGTGCCTTAGTGACCCGATGAGACCAAAAGTGGCCCAGCTAGGTCGATTTTCATATAGGAAAATTTTAATTAGCTTTTTATCAAAAATTCCCTTCCTTTGTGAACTCTCATCATTTGTTTTTCTATCAAATTAAACCCCTTCTATCATATATTCTCTTCAAATATACTAGAAAAATATGCGAATCTCAATGCAATAATTGAGCACCAAAAACATTAGATTTAGCTACATTTTAATTTTGAACATTTCAACCTCTAATTTAACACCTTAACATCTTAAACTCATAAATTGACTTGACGAAAACACAATGAACCCAATGAAACATAAGGATACAAATTGACTTAATTAAGATATCCAGAAATTAACTAGATCAATAGTAGGGGTAGATTGAGTTCTCAATTTAGATCTCCAAAATTAAGGCAACCAATTTATTAAAGGCACACCTAAAATTCATGAATTGAATGTGTAGACATCAGGTCTTGAGATAACCTAGATCAGAGTTACTTGATGAGGAAGCATTTTTTGTGTTACAGATGGGGAACGAAAACTTTAAGTCCTATCTTTGATTTCTAACAAGTTCTTAAAGGTTTTTATCAAGCTTTGTCTTTTTGTATTTTTCTGAAGCTAAAACGAGATTTTAATGGCAAAATTCACCTTTTTTTGGTTGACAGATAGGCTATCCATCTGTCACTACCCGTCTATGGTGATAGACACCCTTCCTGTCTCTTGATATACGCTTGAAAAGCTCATAAATATTGTGTGTTAATGTGTGGTTTTGTGTCGTATTGTGTTTATTGTTTTAGTATTTTATCTATATTTTGTTGCTTTTATGTGTTTTATGTGTGTGTATTTGTTTTATTTGTTTTATAGGAGAAGGGAATGACTTGAAGATTAAAGGAGTTAAGTGGAGGAAAGAAATCCAAGTGAGCTGCATTGGAGGTGTCGCGAGCGCAACGATGTCACGAGCGTGACGGAAGGCGGTGAAGAAAGTAAGCTGAGGCGTGCCATGTCGCGAGGGTGACAAAAAGAGAAGAGCTCGCGACAACCAGCGAAACCAGCCAAGCAGAGGCGTGTCTTGTCGCGAGCGCGACAGTGTCGCGAGGTTGCGATACAGTGCGGATGAGGAGTTCAAATTTATGAAGTGATGCACCTTTTCTCAAAACAATACAACTCTTGTGAAAGGATTCTTGAAAGAACATACCTTTTGGATTGGCATATATATGCCAAGTGAACAGAATTTTAGAGAGGAATTTTGAGAATTTGATTTTGTGATCTTAAGAACATTAATTTCTTTTAGTACTTTAGTTTTTATTTTTCATGTTTTGAAGAGGAGACAAAAAGCAAGGAAGAAGACATCTTGTGTGAAAGGAAAAAGGGTTGAGAGATCCCTTTCTCCTTGTTCTTATTTCTTATTTTTCTTCCTTGTAATCTTTACATGAATATTATGTTTGCATTTGATTATATATGAACAAATTTCTATTTTCATTTATAATATTGATCTTTGATTGTAGTATTTTCTATTAAAAGTTTATTGGTATCATTATAAGTTAAGGAAGACGACCTTCAATGTGCAATTCCTTTTCTAAAAATTAACAAAATGGTCATAAATAAGAGAGTTAGCGAGAGCAATATCTTATTGAAAGTTAATAGGAAATTCATTATCAAAGCAGAGTTAGAGAGATCACATGTGGAGATAATTGCTATAGGTTGGTGTTTAATCTTAAAATGTGTAATTAAAAATCCACTAGTTCATTAACGAGAGTTGAGAATTAGTACTTTAATTGCATGTCTTAGGCAATCTAATTCATGTCGAGAGAGTGGTTTAGAAATATATTCCAACTTGGCTTACTAATAAGATTAAAAACTATAATTAAAATAATGGTATCAAATGCACGATTATTTAATTTCATAATATTTATTATCTTCTTTGATTATTCTATCTAGGATTTAATTAATTTATGCAATAGAGTAGTTAGAATTAACTTCCACTTTTGAACATCGTAAACAAGATTAAAATTGAGTAGTAATAGTGGGTGATTAAAATCAACATTTCCTCGTGGGATCGATATCTGAAGTACTATAACCGATACACCGTATACTTGCGGTATTTTAGCTTCTAGAAAAAGCATATCATCTCTCACTACCTATCTATAGTGACAGACACCCTGCTTGTCTGTGATAAACACCCTACCTTTCTATCACACAATTTCCATATTTACTTCCCATGTTTTTTGAGACAGAAATGGGGAATTGTTTGGATGATTTTTATCTAAAATTTGATCTGATCTCTTAGGATCAAATTAGGAATTTAAACCTTAAAAATAAAATTTTTAAGGGGATTGAAATCTTAAAAATAAAAGTTTTAAGGGGACTCAAGAACTCTCTTAAATAAATAAGAAAAAACCTAACATTTTGGGGATTTTCTTCTTTTTATTCTTTTTGGTGACTAAAGATTCATCTTTTAATTAAGGGAATTTTAGAGAGAGCCATTGCTTCTTGAGAATCAAAAACTGATTTTTATCTCTTAAGAAATAAAAGGCTTCTTTACATCTTTTCACAACACTAAAACAATTTATTTTTTTAAACAATAGAAATCAATCGAAGAGGAACTTGGAGCATAGTTCTCTAACCTTCTCAAAAGGCAACTAAGGAATTTTGGAGAGCTTGGAGGGTGTGCATTATTGCTGGACTTTATTCCTTATATTTTTATTTATTTATCTCTCTTGATTTACTTATATTTATTCCTTTTGTATTTTATTATTTATTTGGATTTATTTTGAAAATGTAATAAGCAGTAATAAAATGGTTTTTTTATCCAAGTTTTCATCCCAAAACCTCACATAAAAAGAACAGTCTTTATTTTATCAAATTGGAATCACCAATCCCACGTTTCCTAAAATCACAAAGATTTTTCACCTTGTGTAAATATGTATGAGTGAACTAATGTTCCCAAAATAGCAAATATCCCAATTTATGTATGTATTTTAATTTTCAGTTGGATGATTTACTTTCGTAATAAATTAAAAAAATTGTTTCATTTATTTTACTCACTTTATTTTTACCTAATTGATTTACATTTTTATTAAATCGCATAGCATCGTGTGAGAAGGGATGTAGCAGATTAACAATAAAAGCCTAATTATAAGAAATGCCTAATTGAGATGCCAAGTAAAAGTGATGTTCCAAACACCGATCTCTGTTTGGGCATCAAAAGGTTGAGATTCATTTTCAAATATTCTGTTGGGTGGCAACTCCATAAAACGTACCTTTTTAGGCTCTAGCGTGAGTCGCAGTAGTGACTCCACTAGGGACTAAGAGACCTTACTCCTAAAAGCACTTGGTTAAGATTTTTATAATTAGGTTTTTCTTATTAATCCTGCCTTTTTTTTGAAATTGCATCTTTTACATACATGCTAAAGCTTTAGAATTAAGTTAGACATCATTTTTTTAGCCTCGGTGATATCCTGAAGCATGTCCTATGTTCACTCAATGTGGGGAGGTGTCAAGGAGACCCACTAGCCCATGTCTAATACCAATTGGTATATTAAATTATGATCCATTGATCGTTATGCTTGTGATAGGCTAGAACTACTGGCAGGGACAATGCTTGGGGAGCCTTAAAGTTTCATCACCCGACTACAACCCATGTAATGATAATAGCTACTTCCTCTAGGTTGTATAACCATAACCATTCATGCTTGCTATGTGGCCCCTTATGTATTGAACAAACTCAAACAAATTAAGAGGATACCTAGAACACCTTATACCCAACTCGATATTAGAATCGGGTACGGAATGGGACACACGATCCTAAATCCCATAAGTTGACCAATTACAAATTTTCTCATTAAAAACCTTATTACTTTCACTAGCAGGGTTCATTTTACAAAAATTTTGACAGAATTTCGCCTATAATTATTTAAAAACCCTTTGCACAAACAATCGCAATATACTTCTATATATTTCAACTATCCTACCATCCATCTCCATTTCAAACTCCATCATAGTTACCAATCCCGTCCTCTATATATCTCTTATTCATAAGAGAGTTCAACACTTTTTATAAATATGCCACAATATATATATATATATATATATATATATATATATATATATATATATATATATATATATATATATATATATATATATATATATATATATATATATATATATATATATATAACAACCTAATCAAATCACCGTTTACAACTTAATTACATAAGCAACTCTCAAATTAAATCTACATATCTCCAAAATTTATCTATTAAAAATATGTATGCCAGACTAATGAGGTGAATCCAAAGCACACAATAAATTAGCTCTTTCATAACATTCACCTCTCTATAGCCTTGATATGACTCAAGATGAATGCAGATTCCATTGGCATTATTATCGAATACTATTTTCAACCTGTGCACGGAAACACCCACGCGCTAAGATAAAAGCTTAGTGAGAGTGTTATACTAATTTTACTTCACACCATATATCACATATTTAAGGATAATGTGGACAATTCATTCAAATAACTTAAATGAGATGTGAATTCTAATTTAATAAATAATTTAAGATCTGTAAAAAAATTGTGTTATAAATATATTTAAGTTATAATTTTAGCACACTATGAAGTAACATTTTAGAAAATATTCTCAATTTATGTAAATAAATTAATTAATTTCATGATACATGCATAATCCTTAAGGCACATAAAAGTTCCACGATAACAATCAACATACTACTTATTATTTATTATACATGTTAGGTACTTACTTTGTATTTTTACATTAATTTATCATGAAATTCATAAACAGTTTAATGCAAATAAATACAATATTTAAATTTTTATACACACACCGTCAATCATCTTATAAGTAACCTTTAAGTCTTACAAAGTAACTTTTAATCAATTATTGCTTCCAATCAAAGTTCTTTAACTATTAATTATGTATTTATATATTTTTCTATCATTGCCCTAAGTAAAATCCGGTGGAATTGCATCAAACTATATAAACAAGATTCAAATATAGGACTGAGCTCTCGGAACCATTCGGTTCATTCAAATTTTCTCATTATTGACATTTATACTATTACCACTACACATACACACACACACACATACATACATATATGGACTGAGCTCTCATAGTCATTCTATCCAAAACTCAAATTAATTACATTCACTGGAAAAGCTCTTGGAGCCATTTAATTCGGTAATCACATTAAGATGCAGTATTGCAAGACTTGCCTAATTGGCATGCCAACCTTATCCTATTACTCCAATTCTTATCTAATTTTACTAAGGGCAATTATAATTAGATTTTAAGTTAAAAGCATCATTTCATCACATTATTATTGAACACGTATAATCACATTTAACTCAATTTTTTTTCTAAACCAATTGAACTCTATTTATGGTACCATAGTGCTTTTCTTATTCTTTTCCTAGTCACACACCCATTACAATTTATGATTGAATTCAATCATACTTTTTGTGCATATACGATAATATTCAGGACCATTTGACATAACATACAAATTTGACCATAACTATACATGTAAGTATCTTCGTAAAAATTCACAAACATAATATTTTCTCTATTACCTTCATAAGCAAACAAGCAATAACCATATAAGTTGACAGCCCTTTTATTACCTTTTTCAACCAAATAGCCATGCCTAGCAATTTAGCTATACAAGTTTGATCATCAACACAATAATTACCTTAAAGCTATATTTTTCCAAATCAAATACATCACAAGAACAATAATTTAAATAAAGCAATAAACAATTCAAAGAATTTAAAAGAACATGGTCAATAGCACATTAGTACTAAAAACTTTCTAACATGTTAATCAAGAATTGGAGACAACTCCCAACTTCTAAAAAGAAATATTTACACACTTACATCAACCTTAGATTATCAATTACTCACTTATAATTTCACTTTCTCATTTCATTTAGCATAAAAGCATAGTAAAATAGGGCTGCCCCTTTTCGATGATTTCGAAACACAAACACCCAAGCATCATTTTTATAATAATAATGATAATAAAATAAATTTTAACTTCAAAAATTTACAATAAATTAGTATAGAAATCTATCAAGAAAATAAATATTTTTCCATCAGTACTTAAAATGGGTTCTAAAGTTAAATTTTCTCAATTTTCTTATCAAACTCATGTATTATAACTTAAGTTTGATTCAATTTATCTCATTTTCAAGTAAGTTTTTCAGGCATAATTCATACTTATACCTATTCTTAACTCAACATAATATATATAAAAATAAACAAATCAAAACTAGTAAATCACTTACTACTATGACATCATGTTCTTTCAAATTTAGTTCAAACAGCCAGAGTCAATAGTATGTCTGCCGGTTACTAGTAATCGGAGTTCATTAGAGCTACACTACCTAAGCGATGTGAAGCTAGGGCAACAGGGACTTGTCGTCAGTAGTCACGCGCCCTAAAGAGCCTCAGTTTGGTTGAAATCTATGTCAAAATTTTTTAGCCTCCAAGTAATTGATCTACCATTTTTTGATAAGTGAAGATTGAAAAAAGGTGCCATCAAACCCGTATCATCCCCAAGAGCTTACCGGTGTAGGTCATATCGCCTCGTGACACCAGAGTAGATTGAAATTGAGCTCGAAAGCTCTCGATTGGAGAAAGAAAGCAAGGAATGGAAAATAAAGATAGAAAAAGAGAGAGAAGTAGCTGCTGTTGGATCTCCGGTGGAGGAGCGGTGATGAATGCATGGATGGTGGCAATGGAGGAGCAAACGTAGTGGTTTATTTCTGCCTCTTTTCTCTTTTTTTTCTCCTGATTTTTCTACCTTTCCTTTCTTCCCCCTCTCCTCCCTTTTCTTTCTTCTCAATTTTTTTGTTCTTTTTTTTAATAACTTTTTCTTTATTTCTTATGGCCCACACTCATTTCCTAGAAAAAAAATTTAAGGTCTTCTCATCCGGGGCATTACAATTCTTCCCTTCTTAATAAATTTTTATCCTTAAAATTCATTGGAACTTAAGCAATAAAGCATAATTCTTTCTCATATATTCTTCTAGCTTCTTCGTGACTTCCTCGATCCTAAGGTCGATTTTAACCATTTTCACTAATGGAAATCTTAACTTCTTTACTTAATCTTCATAGAAACATATAATAGTTTCGTATCGAAAGTAATTTCTAATAAATTGTAGCGATCCTTATATATTGATCATTGTTAATTATACTATATTTTTAGTATGTTTTTATGTGTTTAAGTTGTTTAATTTAGTTTTAATCTGGTTGATTTCATGATTAATTAGTTAATTTAGGTGTTTGTAGGTTTAATTGCAAGTTTTGGTGTTTTCAAGGGCTAAATTGAAGAAAAGGATAAGTTAATTAAAGAAAAGAAGAGTTTTGGGGTAATTTTGTAATTTAAAGGCAAGAAAGCTTCATTGAGTATAGAGAGTAGGAACTCGGGAGAGTGCTAAAACACCTCAACCGATTTCCCAAACAACTCACCTAAGCTCTAAACACCTCACCCAAGCTAAAAGCCCTCTTTTGAATTTTTAAATCACCTCACCCAAGCTTAAATCACCTCTCCTGAGTTGGAATCACCTCAACCAAGTTGATCAAGACCTCACCTGAGTTTTATTGGACCTCTGTTAAGTTAAGAATTCCTAAACACAATAAAACTCTATTCCTCTCTAGTTTAGGAAGTTCCAAGGCACCAAAACATCTTATTTAGAGGCTATATAAGTAAGACAAAGCACCAGAACTTGGGAGCAGTTAGTGAGATGTAGAGTAGGTTTAGAATTATGAATTTTTATTTAGTTTTTGCCCTAGTTTTAATTTTCTCAATTGTACAGTAGTTTTTAGTTTAGTTTTCTTGTTTTCTTAGTTTTCAATTCTCTTAAAAATTTAAGCTTTCTACTATTGTTCTAACAAACTATCAAAATCAAGTTTGAAGCTTCATGAGTATTGTATCTCTTTATTTAAGTTTTTTTTCTTTTTAATCATGTTCGGTAAGTAGTTTTTCTTACTTTTGCTAAAGGATACTTAAACCCTTATACTTTTATTATGTATAATGACTTAGTTTGTTAATTCAATGTAAGTTTGATTATTTCTTAGTTTTTGAGCAAATTCTTATCTCTAGTTGTATTGAGTTAATGATTAACTTATTTGATAAATGGTTAATCATTGATTTCAAGTATGATCTATGATATGCTTGTTCTTGGGTTAATTCATTGGTATTGATGTATGATTATATTCTGAATTAAAGATAATTATGTGTTGGTAAGAGTGGATTAAGACTAGGAAAATTTAAACTAAGAATAGATTGCAGTTAAGTTTGCTTGAAAAAGAATTTAATGGATGTTTAGGAGTTTAAAATCGGATCTTTATGCTAAGTGTTGAATTGTTCCTACTAACAAGGTTTAGTACTTATAATGATAGTCTAAATAAGCTATCTGGCTTTATTTAACTAGTTTTTCCATAATCACTTGTGTTACTTTTGATTTGAGTCATTGCAATAGAAGTTGAAGTGGATAATTCCTTTAGCAAAATTGTTTTAGTTATTGCTCTATTTTTAATTTATGTTAGCCTAGTTTTAGTTTTTATTTTGCTTTATCATCCATTTAGTTTATTTCTTGTTTTCAATTCAAAATCTTGGAAAATAATCTCAGATTAATTTAATTCAAATATAGATATTTTGCTTAGCAATCCATGTTCCCTTGGGTTTGATATTTGGGGTCATAATTATATTTTTCTATATTATTAACCGATCTAGTACACTTGCTAAACACCGGTCATATATTTTCTACCACATATCACTTACGTGAGTGGAACAAAGTGTCAAAAAATATCAACTATTGGCCACAATTGTCAACATGTTATCACTCCAACATTAAATCTATCATTATCATTTACCAGTATCTAGTAAGTGTACTAGATTGGCTAGTAATAAAGGAAAATATAGATTAAGACCCCTAATATCGAACCCAAGGGAAATTGCATAAGTACAAAAAGATTTTAGATTTTTAGAATGAAAATTTATATGTAAAGAATGAGAGAAATCCCAAGTTGTAATGATAAAAAGAGAATTAAACTAAAAATAAAAACTCAAATAACTTAAAGGATAAAATCAATGCAATTAAATATAAACTTAAACAAACAAGACTAGACTTAGACAAAACAATTAATAAAAGTTGGTAAAAATCAATAATAAAGAACACAAGTGATATTGCAATGACTTAATTGGAAAAGAACACAAGTGATTATGGATAAACTAGATTAAAAAAAATCCAAATATCTTAGTCAAGAATATCATTCTAAGCATTAAACCTTCTTGTTAGGAATAATTTAATACTTAGCATAAAAATTCAGTTTTATACTCCTAGATATTCATTAAATCCTCTTTCAAGTAAACTTAAATCTAACCTATTCTTAGTTTAACTTTTATAAGTATTAATCCACTCTTATCAATACATAATTATATCTAAATTAGAGAATAATTATGCATCAACATTAATGAACTAATCTAAGAACATGCATATTATAGATCATACTTTAATTAATCATTAACTATTAATCAAATAAATTAATAATCAATCTTAATACAATCAAAGATAAAAATTTGCTCAAAACTAAGAAATAATCAAACTTGTATTGAATTAAGCACAAACTAAGTCATTACAATAAAAGTTTAAGGATCAAGTATCCTTTACCAAAAGTAAAGAAAACTACTCACTCTTCATCTGAAAAATTGAACAAAATAAATAAAGATGATACAAACTCATAGAACCAAGAAGCTCCTTTGATAATTCTGCAGAACCCCAAGCATAGCTTTAAAACTCTAAGTATTTGTCTCTTGAATACTAAAATAAAACTAACGTGAAACTAAAAGAATAAAAATTCATAATTAAAAATAGCTCTCCGAGTCTTGGTGTCTTCCCTCCTCTTTATAGCCTCAAAAAGGAGAATTTTATGTGCCTTGTGACTTTTTAAATTGATTTACAAAAGAGTTTCTACTAAACAGGAAGTCTTTTATTGATAAAACATATCACACACTCAGGAGAGTGGCCTTGGTCACTCGGTTGAGTGATTGAATGCTTAAGAGAGTGATTTACTTACTCGATAAAGTTGTTCTTTCCTGGATTGAGTGTGTCTTGGCCTTTAGGTGAGTGACTAAAACACTCAGAAGAGTATCAAGGCACTTGGGAGAGTGATAAAATCACTCAGTCGAGTGACTTCTTGCTGTTATTTATGATTCAATTGCCAATTTTCCCAAAATTATAGCTTTTGCCCCTTAACATCTCCTTTCTTCAATTTAACCCTTTTTCTTTTCCATTTAGCCCTGAAAAATACCAAAATTAACAATTAAACCTAAAAACACATAAATTAATAAATTAAACCTAAAATCAACTAAATTAACTCAATTAAACACATAAAAACACACTAAAAATATAGCATAATTCACACTTATCAATCATAGAGAGATTAAATTCTAATCGTAAGATTAAACGGTGTGATAAAATTTAACAATGCTTTCTTTCTTAACTCTACTTGAGAGTAGGTGCTCCAACTTTGTGCTACACTTCACCAAAAATAGGTCTACTCTAAAGTCATATCACATCTTTGTTTACACATTGACATGTACACTTATCCTATCACTTACTTTCCATATTCTTTGCTTTACTTTTATTAGTCCCAATCTTTTATTCTCCTTATGTAATTACATTTACTTTCACTTCACTGTGCTCAAAATGCATCTCTTATCAGTACACTTTCAATTGAGGTATAAGCATATGATCTGGTGTTCATCATGATCACAAATGATGCTGATGCAATAAATGAAAAATATTTCATATATGCAATGTTGTGCAAAAGTACATCTCAAGTAATGGCAATGCATATTACCCACCCCATGTGATAATATATTTAAGTGATTGAACCACTATCAAGGGTTACTGATATAGGTACCTAAAGTGCCACAACCTCTTAACTTCTTAGTCACATTCTATTGCTTCATACCTAGAAATGCCTAAACCTATGCTCTGATTCCACTAAATATAACACCCTATACCCAGCTCAATATTAGAACCGAGTACAAAATGTCACACATGATCCTAAATCTCATAATTTGACCAATTACAAATTTTCTATTTAAAAACCTTATTACTTTCACTAACATAATTCATTTAACAAAAATTTTGACAGAATTTTTCCTATAATTGTTTAAAAATCCCCTTTATGAATAATCTTAATATACTTTTATATATTTCAACTATGCTACCATCTATCTCCATTTCAAACTCCATCATAAATACAAATCCCATCCTCTATATATCTCTTATTCATAAGAGAGTTCAACACTTGTAATAAACATGCCGTACACAAAGTCATATATATATATATATATATATATATATATATATATATATATATATATATATATATATATATATATATATATATATATATATATAACAACCTAATCACATCACTGCTTATAACTTAATTACATAAGCAACTCTCAAATTAAATCTACATATCTCCAAAATTTGTCTATTAAAAATATGCATGCAAGACTAAGGAGGTGATTCCAAAGTACACAATAAATTAGTTTTTTTGTAACATTCACCTCTTTATAGCCTTGATATGACTCAACTTGAATATAGATTCCATTGGCACTATTTTCGAATACTATTTTCAGCCTGTGCACGAAAACAACCACATGCTAAGCTAAAAGCTTAGTGAGAGTGTTCTACTTATTTTACTTCACATCATATATCACATATTTAAGGATAACGTCGACAATTCATTCAAATAACTTAAATGAGATGTGAATTCTAATTTAATAAATAATTTAAGGTATGGAAACAAAATCTGTTATAAATATATGACTATAAAAAGAATGAAAGTTACTAATTAATTTATAATTTTAGCACACCATGAAGTAACATTTTAGACCATATTCTCAATTTATGTAAATAAATAAATAAATTTCATGATACATGCATAATCCTTAAATCACATAAAAGTTCCACGCTAACAATCAACGTGCCACTTACTATTTTATCATACATGCTAGGTACTTACTATGTATCTTTACATTAATATATCATGAAATTCATAAATAGTTTAATGCAAATAAATACAATATTTAAATTTTTATACACACACCATCAATCATCTTATAAGTAACCATTAAGTCTCACAATATATATATATACACACACGAGCTCTTAGAGCCATTCAGTCCAAAACTCAAATTAATTACATTCACCGGAAGAGCTCTCAAAGCCATCCAATCCGATAATCACATTAAAATACAGTACTGCTTTTCCCTAATTTGAATGCCAACCTTATCCTATTACTCTAATTCCTGTCTAATTTTACTAAGGGCAATTATAATTAGATTTTAAGTTAAGAGCAGCATTTCATCATATTATTTTTGAACACATATAATCACGTTTAACTCAAATTTTTTTCTCAAAACCAATTCAACTCTATTTATGGTACCATAGTGCTTTTCTTATTCTTTTCCTAGTCACACACCCGTTACAATTTATCATTGAATTCAATCAAACTTTTTATGCATATACGCTCATATTCAAGACCATTTTGACATAACATATATATTTGACCATAACTATACATGTAAGTATTTTCATACAAATTCACAAACATAACATTTTCTCTACTACCTTCATAAACAAACAAGCAATAACCACATAAGTTGACAGCCCCTACATTACCTCTTTTAACCAAATAGCCATGCCTAGCAATTTAGCTAATAATTCAGCTATATAAGTTTGATCATCAACACAATAATTACCTTAAAATTGGATTTGTCCAAACCAAATACATCATAAAAACAACAATTTAAATAAAGCAATAGGAAATTCCAGGAATTTAAAAGAGCATGGTTAATAGCACATTTCTAATATGTTAATCAAGAACTAGAGACATCTCCCAACTTCTTAAAAGATATATTTACATGCATATATCAGCCTTAGATTATAAATTACTCACTTATAATTTCACTTTCTCATTTCATTTGGCATAAAAGCATAGTAAAATAGGGCTGCCCCTTTTCGATGATTTCGAAACACCTAATCATCATTTTTATAAAAATAATAATAAAATAAATTTTAACTTCAACAATTTACAATAAATTAGTATATAAAGCTATCAAGAAAATAAAATATTCTTTTTTTCAGTAATTAAAATGGGTTCCAAAGTTAATGTTTCTCAAATTGCTTGTCAAACTCATATATTATAACTTAAGTTTGATTCAATTTTTCTCATTTTGAAGTAAGTTTTATTTTTTCCTAATTTGTTTCATACATAATTTAAATCAATATAATATATATAAAAATGAACAAAGCAAAATTAGTATATCACTTACTACTATGGTATAATGTTTTTTCGAATTTAGTTCAAACTTTTGGGGTTAATAGTTTGTCCGTTACTTGTCAATCATTGGAGTTTACTAGAGCTACATTGCCTATACCAATGTGAAGCTTAGGGTAATAGGGACTCTTCGCCAAAATCTATGTCAAAAGTTTTCGACCTTTAAATCATCGATCTCCCATTTTTTGGTGAGTGATGACTGAAAAAGGGTGCCATCGAACTCATCTCATCATAAAGAGATTATTAGTGTAGGTCATGTTGCCTTGTGAAACTGAAGCTGACCGAAATCGAGCTCGAAAGCTCTCAATTAAAGTGAAAAAGTAAGGAAAGGAAAAATAGAGATGGCAAAAGAGAGAGTCAGTAGCTACTACTGGATCACCGATGTAGGAGCGATAATGGCGGCTTGGACGATGACAATGGAGGAGCCGGTGTAATGGTTCATTTTTGCCTCTCTTCTCTTTTTATTTCTCCCAATCAGTCTACCTTTCCTTTCTTCCCTTTCCTCTTCCCTTTTCTTTCTTCTTGATTTTGTATTCTTCTTCTTTTTTTAATAACTCTCCCTTATTTCTTATGGCCTACACTTATTTCCTAGAAAAAAAATATAGGGACTTCTTATTCGGGGTGTTGCAATACCAGTCAAAGGTTGCCATGTCCTGGTGGGCCTAACCCGATCTATCTCACTTACTTAAATACACAATGGCCAAAATCATATACTTGTGCTTTCAATTAAGAGAGGTTATGCTATTGGCTTTTCACCGTGCACTATACACATCCATTGGGTTCCCTACTAATCCATAGGCTAAGCCTACCCAAAAAAGAGATTGCACAACCTCTTGTGTGGGATTAATAAGGTTGAAAGGCTATTTCTTGCTTAGATGTGGTTGTGATTGACACTAACACACTCATTCCATGATGCATCAAACATGTATCATTCATACATCATCATGCATTGATTAAATCACACATCATTTTAGTTACATGTATTACTATACCATTCCCACTCACCATATGTACACTCATGCCATACATTGTAAGTATACCTAGTATACTCACGCATTATCTATCATATGTATGCCATGCATTGCATATATACCTAACACACTCATAAATCGTGCATTATGTGTATACCATGCACATGTACCATTTTAACAATTGACTCGTGAATCATATGTACCCTTAACATGTATTATACATCATATGTATACTATATACCATATGCATATCTAACATACACTGCGTACCATGTGTATGCCATATTTATACTTTATATATTGTATGATCCCAAACATATGTCATATATATATGTATATCATGCACTATATGAACGTTTATACCATGCATCATATGTATGCTTCTAACCCATACATCATGCATCCTATGCATACCATACACATACATCACACTTGTGCATTATATGCACACCATACTTATGCATTGCTTGTATATCATACATCATTATGTATCATGCTAACAATCAAGTCATGTATCATATGTATGTTATTCACCTATATCACACTCCCTATGCATCATATGTATATCACACTTCATACATCATGTATCAAATATACCTGCATCATTATCACACATCATTCTAGCAATTAACTCATGTATCATATGTATGTCATTCATGTGCATCACCCTCGTACATCATATGTATAACACGATCACATTCATATCATACACATGTGTAATCACAATAGTGTGGATCATTTTAACCCCTCGACTTGTGCAACCATCGTAGACTATTTATCCAGGTGGTTTAGGGGATAGTTTTAAGCTTATACTAAAATCAGAGATGGATAAAGAAACACAACAAACACAATAGGAATTAGGAAGGGGAATGGAGGAGTTAGAAAGGAGAATGTTAACTATAAAAGAAAGGCTGGCTTCCACTTTGATACTACCCTCTATGCCACAAACACTTGATGATTTGGATAGGAGGTTTGATATAAAGTTCCAAGAGTTCAAGGAAAGGATATTGGCCATGATAAGGGGATTTCTTGCTCCACCCACTAGGGCCCCATCAAACCAAACAAGGCTAAACACTACTGAGGGCACCTTCTTGGCAGGAGCTGGACAAAGGGGGAACAATATACCTGCTCCCAAAGAAGATTTCATAGAAGATGAGGAGGATAAGCCAATGGTGATAAAAGATAGAGGTCCTAAGGTTAGATATGCTACCTTTAAGAAGTTAGAAGAGAAAATAGAGGCAATAGCACACCTGTTGTCAACTGGTAAATGGATTGACTTGGAAAACTAAGACTTAGATAGAGAGCAGCTATTACCCTAGAAGTTTGAGATACCTGAGCTACCAAAATTCGATGGCACATCTGACCCCTCAGTATATATAAAGCAATACACTTTTGTGATGAAGGGGACTATGCTAATAAAGAAGCAAAAGGTAGAGTACTTCTGCCTTAGCTCAGTGGGGGCAGCCATTGACTGGTACCATGGGTTAAACCATCGAACCAAAGAGGATTAGGACCTCCTAACTAAAGAATTCCTAAAACAATATGATTACAACAACCATATAGAGGTTACATTAAAGGATTTAGAGTTACTTCAGCATAAACATGGTAAGTCTTTCCATGAATACCTAACTCAGTAGAGGAATAGGGTTATGGAGACGAAGAAAAAGCCCAACACAGCTAATCAAATAAGGTTGTTCACAAGGAATGCTAGCTCATATCTAAGAGATTTTCAGAAATTAAAAAGGCTTAAAGATTGGAAAGTTATTAAGGACATTGTCGTCGAAGCCGAAGGGGAGTATCTAACAAGGAAAATAAGCAATTAGAGCCATGGGCAATGGCCACGAAACCTGAGGAACAGGAGAATTGTCAGTAGGTATAATGGCTCAGAGACAATATTTGTCTTGGGTCTTTAAGTGATTAGTTAAAGAACGAAAACTACAGCCCCTGCCATACAAGTCGGCTAAAGATCACAGCAAGCCAGGTCATAAGTCAAAATAATTATGTGCTTTCCACTAGCACACTGGCTATTTGATAGATGATTGCCAAATTCTTAGGTATAAGATCTAGGACCTTATTGATAGTAAGTAGATCCTAGACCCTAAAGAGAGGTAAAGAGGCCACAATGCTGTTTGAGCAACCATGGGGGCATCATAGAACCTAGATGTTTTTCTTTATGCTCTAATAAGTGTCTTTAAATAGTGAACTTTTCTTTATATATTTTAATTACATTAGTCTTTTTTATACTTGCAATATCTTATTTTTTTTGTATCATGCATGGTAATAATTATAGCATCTCCAAAGCATTAATTCAGTAAATGCAAATTTTTATTCACTCTCAAAAAGGAACATCTTGAATGCATCCATTAAAACTCTTGAAGTGAGGTTTGAGAAAAAAAAAATAAAAAAACAAAAAGAAAAAAAAGGAAGGCAAAAATAATAAAAATAAAAAGAAAGAAAAAAGGAGTCTTCACTTAAACCCAAAGTGGCACTAATAAATCCTGAGAACATAGACACTGAACACGGTATAAGACTGAAGCACACTGAAAGAGATAGGGTCTAGAAGGTTATTTTAACTTCTAATAATGAGGGAAAAGATTATGCTCGGATCACCTCCAGTGTATCAAAGACAAGTTCCTTACTGTACAAAAGTAAAAGATGCTCTAGTTTATTTTTGCAATCCTAAGAGAACTACCCTTCCACAAGAAAGGGAATAGTTCCTAAGATTGTTACAAAAACACATGTTTTTCCTTCAAGTCAAAAGGAGTTATTTGTGGTGGCTAAATGAAACATGCCACTCCTATCTCCACTCTATCAGTTGAAACGATCATAGGACAACTTCATAGGGCCAAATTTTCTCTGTGTAGAAATATAAGGGCCTACCATGGGTATACTGGTTAAATGGTTTATTTTCTCATCTTTATAGATTCAACATTCTACCAATGATTGATCTATATGGCTAAAGACAAATTGAAATTTTGCAACACTGGACCTATCCGCACACTCCCAAGATAGTTAATTTAAACCATAAGCAATTTGGTGGCATCAAGTTGGCAAGATGGAGTGTGACCACCTCATAGCTCATGGTGCATCTGTAAAGCTACAAAAATGCTTTCTCACTCTTAGTAACTCCTTATGAATTCATATTTTTTTGTAATGCCAGAACATATCAAATATGATTCGATGGGCAATGCCTGGTAGCCACAAGATTAGGGGTCTCTATTATCACATTTGCAAGTCTGTAGTTGATATAGTGCAAGTTAATGTACCTTATAGTGGCAATCTATTACACCAAAAAACTGAAGAAGGTTCCAAGGTTGAAACCCAAAACCAAAAAAAAGAGAGAGAAAAAGCCTTACAGGTCAAAAATCAAAAAGGCGGCCTTGCTAAAATTAGGCAACCCTCTAGGGTGAAAACCAAAAAAGGCACCTTAGAAAAAAATTAAAGGTTGAGAGAAAATGTTCAATCAAGAAAATATTAGAGGGCTAATTGATAATAGGAGTCAAATGCACACAAGATGTTCTCCTCAAGATTAAATAAAACAACTATTTTTTGCATCACATGGCTGGTTGTGCCTATTATTATTGCTATAAGATGGATATAGATAAGAATGCATAATAAGCATAATCATATGATTAAACATCCAGAGAAACCTGTTAAAAATACAAGATCACATGTCAAAAAAAAAAGAAAAAAAGAGAAAAAAACAATTAGAGATGAAAATCGAAATTGGCTCTCTAAGCAAAAGTTAAGCCTAAGGGCAAGGTGAAAACCTAAAAGTAGGCAATCTGTCCAATGAAAAGAAAGAAAAGAGAAAGCTAGTGTGAAAATCCCTAAAGAGATGCATCTCTCGCTAAGAAAAGCTAGTGTGAAAACCCACTAGGGGCGCATTAGCTTCAAATAATGGCTACAAAAACCTAGAGAAATAAGGGATTGTTAGTTGTAAAAACATCAAGGAGGCTTCCATTCAAATAAATAGCTCACAATTATAGGCTTGAGATAGGATCCTAAGGGGTAAAAGATGTAAGCAAGGTGCATGATCCTTCCTATATTTAGAATCATGCACCATGCGACCAATCAAGAATCCCCAAGGCACAAAGAAAAAGTCAAACCAACACTCTCTCAAGCTCTTCTAGAAGGCATTAAATAAAGCTTTGAATGGCTACCTACTAAAGAATAATAGTCAAGGTGAGTTTCAGCAAGCTCCTAAACTGCCTAAAATGTAATCTATTACATCTTTACATGCATCATTTCTTATGATAATTGTGAATTATACTATGTTTTTAGTATGTTTTTATGTGTTTAAGCTATTTAATTTAGTGTTAATTTGGTTTATTTCATATTAATTAGTTAATTTGTGTGTTTGTAGGTTTAATTGCAAGTTTTGGTGTTTTTAAGGTATAAATTGAAGAAAATGATGTCTTAATTGAAGAAAGGAGAAGATGTAGGGGTAATTTTGTAATTTGGTAATTTGAATGCTTGTTTCTTTTGAAGAGCAGAAAGAAGGAACTCAGGAAAGTTGAAAACACCTTAATCGAGTTCCACATCAACTCACCCGAGCTCAATTCACCTCACCCAAGCTTAAAACCTTATTTTGAATTTATAAATTACCTCACCCGAGCTTAAATCACCTCTCCTGAGTTGTTTATGCCTCAATTGAGTTGTTAAAGACCTCAACCAAGCTCAACAGGCCTCACCTGAGTTATATTACACCTTTGTTGAGTTAAGGATTCCTAAATATGATGAAACTCTGTTACACTATGATTTAGGAAGTAACAAGGCAATCAACTTCCTCTTTTGGCAATATAAAAGACATCTTAAGGCACCAAAATTGGGGGCTTACTAGTATTACGAATTTTTAGTCTTAGTTTTCACTTAGGGTTTAGAGGATACAATTGTAAGTTCTGATAAAACTTCAAAAGCAGCTGAAGGGTTCTATGTGCTTGTATCATTTTATTTATTTTCTATAGTTTTTATGATAAAGTGTGAGTATTTTTCTTTACTTTTGCTAAAGGATACTTGAATCCTTAAACTTTTATTGTAATTACATAGTTTGAGCTTTAATTCAATACAAGTTTGATTATTTCTTAGTCCTTGAGAAAATTCTTATGATTAACTTATTTGATAAATGGTTGATGATTGATTTCAAGTATGATCTATGATATGCATGTTCTTGGGTTAATTCATTGGTATTGATGTATGATTATATTCTGAATTAGTGATAATTACGTGTTGGTAAGAGTGGATTAAGACTAAAAAAAGTTGAACTAAGAATAGATTGAAGTTAAGTTTGCTTGAAAAAGAGTTTAATGGATGTTTAGGAATTTAAAACTAGATCTTTATGCTAAGTGTTGAATTATTTCTAATAAGAAGTTTTAGTACTTAGAATGATAGTTTGAATAAGCTATCTGGCTTTATTTAACTAGTTTTTCCATAATCACTTGTATCCTTTTTAACCGAGTCATTGCAATATTAGTTAAGGTGGATAGTATTTTAGCATAAGTTGTTTTTATCATTGAATTTTATCATCTTTTATTACTCACTTTGTTTAAGTCTAAGTTTATTTATTTAAGTTTTTGTTTACACACATTAGTTTCATTACTTTAAGTTGTTTAAGTTTCTGTTTTTAGTTTAGTTAACTCTTCATCACTATAAACTTGGGATTGCTTTCCTTCTTTACACACAGTTTTCATTCTAAACTTTGAAATCTTTAGCACTTACACAATTTTCCTTGGGTTTGATATTAAGAGTTATAATTATATTTTCCTATATTACTAGCTGATCTACTACACTTGCTAGATAGTGATCAAGTTTTTGCGCCGTTACTAGGGAAATTGGCATTTGTTTGTTTGTTTTTAGATTTCAAAGTGAATTTCGTGTGTTCTTCTTCTTCTCTTTCTATTCTTTATTCTTTTATTAATTTTATTCTTTTATTCTTTGCATGTGTCAATAGTTTATGGTAAGAGGTGATCCATTTTTACCTATTGGCCCTGAAATTAAGAGGACATTTCATAAGATTAAGAGATTAAGGCAAATTAAAATGAATCTAGAAGATCAATGACCTTAATAACCCACCTCTCTATGACCCACTTATAGATGATCCACCTCTGATAAAAGAGTAAGGCATGAATAACTAAGTTCAAGGGAATGGGTATAGGCATAAAACCATTAGAGGTTATGCTACCCCTAGGTGGCATAAGGAGCGTAGGACCATTAGGATACCTCATAACCAGCACTTTGAGCTAAAACTCATGACCATCACTATGGTCTAAAAGGATTAGTTTTCAAGAGAAAAGATTGAGGATCCAGGTCAGCATTTAGATATTTTTCTTAGAGATAAGTGATACAGTTCAAATACCAAATGTGTCTATAGATGCCATTAGGCTTAAGTTATTTCCTTTTACTCTCATTTGTAAGGTAAGAGACTGGTTGCAAATGTTACCAAGTCAATCCATTAGATTATGGGAGCAAATGCAAGAAAATATTTTATGTCAATTTTTTCCACCCACCAAAATAACCACTATTAGGAACAATATTCATAGTTTCCAATAGTTTTATGAGGAACCATTTTATGAGGCTTGAGAAAGATTTAGGAGACTTTTAAAGAGTTTCCCACACCATGAAATTGATGTACATCAACTAATGTCTACTTTTTATGCAGGTGTGAATCAAACTATAGGGTCTCTCCTAAATGTAACTTCTAATGGAAGTTTCATGAATAAGATACCTAAAGAAACTTTCCTACTCCTTGATGATATGGCCATGAATGATGTCCAATGAGCAAGTATTAGATCCACGCAAAAGAAGCAAGGAGTATAGAGTGTAGATGAGGCAGCCATACTTAGGGCACAAATGGAGTTAATGAAGAAGGAGTTTTTTAATGAGTTAAATGGATTGAAAGTGCAAAATATGTTTGCTTTAGGGAGTGACATGTATGGAGGAACACAAGGGATATATGAAAATAAGATGGGAGAAGGCTTAGGTCCAGTAGTGAAAGATGTGAATGTTGCAAACCCTTATAGTAATACCTATAACCCAAGGTGGAGAAATCATCCTAATTTTTCATGGAGAGAAGGAAACCATCCTTCTACATCTAACCTTTAACCTAGGGCCCCTTTTAACTAGAATGTAACTCTCCATAGCAATAATCATCAACCATACCAAACTTAAGCCCAAACACACTACCCATATACATATCAATCCCAACCTTATCAGCCACCAAGATTTCGACAAAAACCTTAACCCCCACAAGAAAGGAAACCTAATTTAAAAGAGATGTTTGTTAGCTTTATAACCACTCAATCCATATTTATGGCTAGTCAAGATGCTAGATAAAAATCTAAAGATGTTTGGATGAGAAATCAAGATGCCTCTATTAGGAACTTAGAGACTCAAATTAAGCAACTTGTAAATTCTCTTTTCAACAGGACACAAGGCACTTGTCCATCTAATATGGATTGAAATCCAAAGGAAGAAGAAAAAATAATCACCTTAAGAAGTGAAAAAGAGGTAAAAGAAGCTGAGAGTGCTAAGAATTCATCTGAATTGGTGGAAACAACAATGAAGGTAAAGATAAGAAAAAGCTTATTTCTATTGTACTTGATGAGTCTAAGTTGTCTTATCCATCTCTAGCTAGGAAAGAAAAGCATAATGAACAGTTAACTAGATTTTAAGACATATTTAAAAATTTGTATGTAAATTTACCATTTGCTAAAGGTTTATCACAAATGCCTAAATATGTTAAGTTTATGAAAGAGTTATGTTCTAATAAGAAAAAGCTAGAGGGTGTAGGAACGGTTAAATTATCTAAAAATTGTAGTGCAATTTTAATGAACAAAATTTTAAAAAAATTAAAAGATCCTGATAGTTTCACTTTGCCATGTGAATTAGGATAAAATTTGGTTGTGATTTGGGTGCTAGCATAAACTTGATGCCTTATTTAATTTGCAAGAAATTAAACTTGGATGACATCGAGGAGACCCGAATGATACTATAATTGGCGAATAGGTCCATGAAGAGGCCTAAAGGCATATAAAGGATTTATTGGTAAAAGTGAAAATTTTCATATTTCCAGTGGATTTTGTAGTAATGGATATGGAGGAGGATCGAAAGGTGCCATTGATAGTGGGAAGGCCATTTTTTAACATAGTGAATTTATTAATACATTTACATGGGCAAATGATAACTTTGAGATTTAATGATGAAGAGATGATCTTTAACATGAATAAGGTGATGAAACACCTTTTGTACGATTTTGAAGAGTCAGTTTGCTTCATGGGTAGTGTTTAAGAATGTGTGAAAGAGAATTAAGAAGAGATTTTATTGGATGATGTGCTTCAAGATTGTTTGATGCATCCAAAGAGTAAGGAGGAAGCTGGAGAGAAAGAAGAAGAGCTAATAAAGGAGCCAGAAAAAAGGCATGATGAGGAAGGAACAAAGGAGGATAAACTGTCCCCTCCAAAGGAAAAAAATAATTCTAAACTTAAAACCCTTTCATCACATTTAAAATATGTATTTTTAAAGGATAATGCAAAACCAGAAATTATTTCTTCACTTTTGATAGGTTTGGAGGAAGAAATGCTTGTAGAAGTGTTGAAGAAGCATATAAGAGCTATTGGTTGGGAGACATCCAACTTAAAAGGAATTAGCCCCAATTTTTGTACACACCAAATATCTATAGAGAGTGATTTCAAGTCAGTGGTATAACCTCAAAGGAGACTTAACCCAATGATGCAAAAAGTGGTGAAAAATGTGGTACTCAAACTCCTCGATGCAGGTATTATTTATCCCATTTCTAATAATAGTTGGGTTAGTTTGGTCCAATGTTTACATATGAAGGAGGGTATGACTATGGTAACTAATACGAAAAATGAACTCATTCCAACACACACGGTGACGGGATGAAGAGTATGTACAAATTATACGAGGCTAAACAAGAAATGATCTTTTTCCTTTGCCTTTTTTAACAAAATGTTAGAAAGATTGGCCAGGAATAGATTTTATTGCTTTTTATATGGTTATTCAGGGTATAATCCAATACTTGTAGCCCTAGAATACCAAAAAAATACCACATACACATACCCGTATGGTACATTTGCATATAGAAGGATGCATTTCAGTCTATGTAATGCCCCAGTCACTTTTCAAAGGTGTATGATGGCCATTTCTCATGATTTTATGATATTCATGGATGTTTTCTTGGATGATTTTACTTTGTATGGTCGTGATTTTGAGGTCTTGATTGTCTAACCTTGCATGGTCTTAGAAAGGTGTCAAGAAACTAACCTTATCCTCAATTGGGTAAAATGTCATTTTATGGTGAGGAAAGGATAGTTCTAGGGCATAAGATCTCTAAGAAAGAAACTAAAGTAAATAGGGATAAAGTATATGTGATTGCTAAATTAGCTCCCCCTACTAGTGTTAGAGACATTAGGAGTTTCCTTGGTCATGCCGAATTTATCGTCGGTTTATTAAGGATTTTTTCTAAAATTCCTAAACCACTTTTTAATTTATTAATTAAAGAAGCTACATTTAACTTTAATGACAAGTGTATGCAGGCTTTTAAATTATTGCAGTAAAAGTTAATCACAACACTGATCATAGCATCACCGAATTAAACTTTACCATTTGAAATTATGTGTGATGCTAGTGACTATGTAATGGGAACAATTTAGGCCAGAGGAAGGAGAAGATTTTTCATACCATATACTATGCCAGTCACACACTGGTTGGAGCTTAAGTGAATTATACACCATGGAAAAGGAGTTATTAGCAATAGTATTTTCTTTTGAAAAATTTAGGCCATATCTTTTAGGATCTAAAATCACAGTGTGGTCGAATCATGTGGCTCTTCGACACCTCTTTGCTAAGAAGGACTCCAAACCGAAGCTTATTAGATGAGTTTTGCTATTGCAGGGATTTGATGTGGAGATTAACGATAAAAGGGAGCTAAAAATTTTGTATTTGATTATCTATCTAGATTGGATCATGCTCATATAGAAAAGGGGAAAATTTTTTATTTATTTTTCGATGAACATATTTGTGCCATTTATTTATGTGAAAGTTCAGTTCCTTGGTACACTAATATTTCTAATTATCTTGCAGGAGGTTACCTTCCAAAGGATACCACTTGGCAATAAAAAAAGCTAAAAGCGGATGCAAGGCATTATCTTTGGGATGATCCTTATTTGATCAAGATATGTCCAGATCAAGTGCTTAGGAGATGTGTCCCAGAGGAGGAGCAAGAGGATATTATTAGACAATGCAATGGAGGAAAAGCCGGTGGTCACCATTGACCAAATCGCTCAGTGCAAAAAATTTTACATTCAGGTTTCTATTGGCCTTCTTTTTTTGCTGATGTTAAGTCTTTTATAGGGTTATATGATAGGTGTCAATGTGTAGGAAATATATCTTAAAAGGGATGAGATGCCTATGAATAATGTTTTAGAAGTTGCAATTTTTTATGTTTGGGGTATTGACTTATGGGGCCATTTTCGAACTCATTTGGGTTTGAGTACAGCCTAGTTATTGTGGATTATATGATTAAATGGGTAGAAGTGGTAGCTATTAGGACATGTGATGCTAGAGTTGTGCTTGAATTCCTAAGGAGGAATATTTTCACTCAGTTTGGGCACATGGAGCTATTATGAGTGATGGGGTCAAGCATTTTATCGACCATCAATTAAAAAAAATTGCTAAGAAAAGTTTGGTGTAAGTATAAAATAACAACCCCATATCATCCTCAAGAAAATGAGCAAGTGAAAGTGTCTAATAGGGAGTCGAAATAAATCTTAGAGAAAACAGTGAATAGTGCTTAGAAAAGATTGGTCTCACAAGTTAGAAGAGGCTATTTGGGCCTATATAATTACATATAAGACCCCTAGAGGCATGTCTCCATTAGGTTGGTTTTTGGAAAAGCATGTTATTTGCTGGTCGAATTAGAGCATAAGGTATATTAGGCAACAAAACTGCTTAACTTTGATTTGAGATGTGCAGAAGAAAAAATTAAGTTTACAGCTCAATGAACTGATGAGTTTCGATAGTGGTCTTGTAGCACCCTCTAGCAAAACCCTATTTAATTGATAATTTGATTACTATTAATCATGGCATATGCAATATATTTGTTTAACTATCATTTCCCTTAATCATATCATACGGGTTCATATACTTATATATGTGCTACTAGTTTATTCTTGTATTGCATTTCATACTTAGTATCATACATACTATATTATACAAATATTTCTTATGTATATCACATGCATGCATACTCTTCTTAGTTTTACTACTTGTGAGTTACAGCATCTCTCATAAGTTATATACATCTTATAACATAACTGGCCATAAGCAAAACATATGATAATACTGTTACAAATACATCCTACATCAAGATTAACAGTCGGTAGTTGGCCCTTTCTGATGTAGAGATCGTCCCTGAGCAAAAGTCTTGGTAGCAGTACCTACACGGATGAATAACCCATGCTAAGCTATAAAGCTTAGTGGGGAATATCTATAGATGGATGACCACTCACAGCGGTCATCAAAATATACATACAATGTGTATAATAAATAACATGTACAACATATCATGTCATTAACAACAAATACTTTAAAGCATAAAACATATTCTCATGTACCTAAACATTGTACCCAAAATAAAATGATGACAAGTATTCTCATTTCATAATTCATATAAACATCAATTTCCATGTAAACATATTCAAATGAAACATATTACCTGTGGGCAAGCCAACAATGTAATCCACAATATCAATCTTCAGTCCAATAACTTAAACTGTTTAATTTTTTATCAATACTATGAATAATGTTTAGCCTGCCTTTGCTTTATCTGTGGATAACAGGAACTATGGATACACATTGGTAATCAAGAAGAAGGATATCCGAAGATATCAGATCTATAGACCCAAATGGGGCCAAACTGTACTATGGACCGGTCAAGCAGACCCAAACGGGTCACCTATCAACCCAAACGGGGCTGATCATGATCCAAACGGGATCATATATACTATGGACCCAATTGGGCCAAACTATTGCAGCTACAATTTCCCTATAGGAGCCTATGTATCTACATCTAAAACTCTATCGCAGGCAGAACTATATTCGTGTTCAATTCACATATTAATACTGTATTCATAGTATACTGTTTGTACATATATAGAGTCTTGTAAAAACTATAAGTTGTCTGGTGCATAAACAAATATATGCACATTTCATACGTCAAGTTATTCATCTTGCTCATCCAAATCTGTATGACTAAATCATTTGCATCATAACATATAAGCATGACTTATAATCATCATATCATATACTTGATCATGTTCTCATTAGCATATCATATGTCCATAGTCATGCTAAAACATCTTCTATCTCATAGGGCAATTACATGCTCATATACTCATATACATAATCATAAATGTACATACCTGTGGGTATATTCGCATATAGTTGACTGATTCTTATGAGCATGTTACCAATATATATATATATAATACCTTTATCATCATTCAAATCATGTACTATACAAAATATCAACATGTTTCCATATGGGCATATACACATGCCAAGGTCATACTATTATAGTCCCTATTTCATAGCATAAGTATATGTCGAAATGTGCACTTTCATGCCATAAGATTTACATGTGTATATATATCAATTGGCATATGACCATCATGCACAAGCCTAATTACATGTATAGGTTAGATATTTCATCACTAGTCTTTATTCATATACACAAATTGAATGCATATGTATTCATATAAATCCTTCATTAATAGCCATATTACATGCTCTATCCAATTAACTTTACTATCACATAAACAAATATTTGTCTCAATTTATTAAAAATCATATTATCAAGTGTAGCAACAATCTGCACGTAATAGTAAATTATGTTTCTGTGAGCAGTTTGGAAAACTAGTCCAAACTGAACCCTAGATTCCATGTACTTAGAGATAGATTTAAGGTTAGGTTTCTTCATATGAAATATAGGTATGAAAGTCTATTTTTCAATGCAAAAAGAATCACTCAATTTTCTATTCTGTAGCTTAATTTATGATCAAAACAATCCAGATGGTTCATTCAATCGTGAAGGGCCGTTCGACTCGTGAAGAGCTTCATGAGTGAAGCAAAAAGGGCAAACCTCACGACTCGTGAAGGAGTTCATGAGTGGAGAATAAAGGCATATATTACGACTCGGACTAAAATGCACGAGTGACCCAGGATAAGGAAATGCATGACTCCTGAAGAGCTTCACAAGTCGGACAATAATTCACGACTCGTGCAAAACACATGTTGTTCTTCAACCTTTCATCGATAAAATCCAACAAATGCAAACTTAATTTCTGTCAATCTTAACAAAATTTAACAATTGATCCAACATGCAATATGATCAGCCTAATTCCTATACCTTGGCTGAGAAATCCTATATCTTCAATCTCTAGCAATATTCTTTCCTTTGCTCCTTCTTCCCTCCTCTTCTCCTTCACAAATATCATCATCAGTTTCCAGTACATTTACATTTTCCTCAGTCAATGTGAAAAGAAGAAGAAGATGAAGGGCTACATTAAGAGTTTAATTACCTTAATTTACTGCATTATACTCTTGATTAACCCACAACATTATCATCAAATTGCTTAAGGTAATTCAATGAAAATCAAAAGGATGAAGAAGATGATTTTTCTGGTTTTTCTCTCACAATTGCCGATCTCAAAGTCTCACACAGCCACCTCCACATTCCACTAACTTCTTTCTATTTATATAAGTGGTAAAATTTCCCTTTTACTCCCTCAACATCTTGCATGCCACAAACCTTTATGCATGATAGACTTTAACCCCTCCACTAACTCTTTTTCAAACATTAACCTATCCATTTAAGCATTCTTTCAAATTAACCTTGAATTAAATGCTTCTATTCACAATTGGCCACTAATATGCCACAATTACAAATTTACCCCATATTAATACCTTTTACTTCAATTACACCCTCAATTAATATTAAACCATACTCTTTTATTTTATTTTCATGCAATTAACATAATAACATGATAATTTACCCCCTTACTTAAACACAAAAATATGCAAAGTAAATTAGGGTCATGTTAGGGGCCTTACAGGTCTTACAACAATGCAGCCCTTTACAAGGATAAAATGAAGTGTTGGTATGACAAGAGACTAAATCCGAATGAATTTGCTCCCGAGATGTTGGTTTTACTATACAATAGTCAATTGAGGTTATTCCTAGGTAAGTTGAAATCCAGATGGCTTGGACCATATCAAGTATTGTCCAGCAATGAATTTGGAGTGGTGACTATCAAGAGTTCAAAGGATGAGCATGAATATAAAGTCAATGGTCACAGGTTAAAGCCTTATCATGTTGGGCAAGTAGAGATTGCTAAAGCAACCGTTGTTTTTTGAGACTAGTAACAGGGTTCTAAAAGGCTAGCCGAGGACTTTCTAAACATAAAACTAAGCTCTTTTAACTTTTGATTTGGTTTCTTGAGTGAATATCTTTAATTTTCATTTTGCTTTGTTTTTACATTTCTTGAGTGTTTTCATTGTTTAGGTGTGAGTTTGATTTTGGTTGCTTGTTGATACACGAATTAAAGGGGAGACTTATATATTGCTTAAGTTAAGTGCGGTTGTGATATATAATTCCATTTGTTTGTAGGTTTGCATATTGTTTTGGCATGGTTTAAAATTAAGTTTTGAGAGAAAATAGATTGATTGTTAAAGGTAGAGATTTATTTGAGTGAGTTATGATTCATGTTATACTTGATTTATGCTATAGTTGTTTATAGGCTTTCATATTAATTATTCATGGTTTTAGGAATGGAGAAAACTAAATGACAATTCAGTATGTGGGAGTTCTGAACTTTAAAAATTAAAAAAAAATTGGAAGTTATTGGTGAGTCAAGAGAGAAACAACTCACCGAAGTACCTTTAGTCCTCACTCGAGTTCCTATTCGACCTCTCCTAAATCATTTCCACCTCTTCTGAGTGCTTGCTCCCTTTTAAAATTTTGAAATCACCTTACCTAAGGGATTTAGAACTCTTTAAATGCCTTGCTACCTCCCTTTCCCGTACCTCTCAACTCACCCGGGGTGGATTGTGCCTTACCCGAGGTGTGTGTCCCCTCTGTTTCGATATTCTTCTCCTTTTATCGAGTTTAACAAATCTCCCAAGTTATCCCTCCCTCTCACCTGAGGTGTGTGTCCCCTCTGTCCTGATTTTCTCCTTCTTTTGTTGAGTTCAACAAATCTCTCAAGTTATCCCTCCCCCTTACCTGAGGCCTTTGGCCTTTAAAACCC
The DNA here is from genome assembly GCA_037975025.1 of Excoecaria agallocha. NCBI lineage: Eukaryota > Viridiplantae > Streptophyta > Magnoliopsida > Malpighiales > Euphorbiaceae > Excoecaria > Excoecaria agallocha. The sequence continues at coordinate 17,589,458 of CM075809.1, forward strand.
CACTCACCCAAATCTTACCCCTCACTTGCACACACTCACTCACAGTTCTCTCCACCTTGCCCAAGGTTCACTATAAGAAAATCTCAATTTAGCAACGGAAATTAGCAACGGAAAATGTCAATTTTCCGTTGCTAATCAAAAATAGCAACCGAAATTAGCAACGGAAATTTCGGTTGCTAATTTGGCGGTTGCTATTTTTAGCAACGGAAAATTTATTCCGTTGCTAAAATTAGCAACGGAATTTGAATTCCGTTGCTAAATTCAACAATACACGAGTCGATGAATTGGTCAATTTTAGCAACGGAATGTGAATTTCCGTTGCTATTTTAGCAACGGAAACCGCTTTCCGTTGCTAAATTCACCATTAAGTAAAAAAAATTAACGACGGCACTGTCCGTCGCTAATCCATCGCTAAAAATTATTATAATTTTTTAATATAAAAAACGAATTTAATAGAGTTTTATGGACATACTTAGAAGAAAAGGAAGTGCAAACTATATCCTCTGGTGCACACCTGATACTTTAAATGAGCACAACAATTACCAATCCATCATCAAACGGTTAAGAATAAAAGACTAAAGATATATATAACCCCTAAGAAACATATGATATTTCAAATCAACAACATATATAGCAATAGAGCTTCCTCAATTATATACTCAAAACCATAAAATGGAGCTTCAACAAAAAAAAGGGTACTATTATTCATTTTCTGCACATAGACCTTCAACAGACACAACAAAAATTAATCCATCATCAAAGTTTGAGAAAAAACGAGATTCATCTTCTCAAGCCAAAAAACAACTCCCAACCGTAGTATACAAGTAAGAATATAAGAACAGTATACAATACCAAAATTGTAGGAAATTCTATAAAAGATCAAGTAATTTTAGAACATTATCGAACCCACTGTAGAGAAAAAGAGAATCACTGGACGGATCTCTAAAACCTAATGACCATAACCAATAAAAAAAAGGTTATCTCGATGGAAAATAGTAATGAAAGTGTTTCATAAACCCGATTTAAGTGAGAAAATATCGTGCTTCGTTCAATACCTTCCGTCCGTGAGTTAGCCGTAGACGAGGATACTGTTTTAGAATATCATGCACACATTGTGCAATAGTAGGCCAGTTCTGTATAATAGAAAGAAGCTGAACACAATCTCAAAACTTAATCCATACTTTAATTCATCATCAACAAACTTGCAATCTTTGCCTTTTCTTCTACATTACGGTAATGTACAGAAGCACAAAACTTGTGATTCTCAACTTTTGCGCCTTTGATGCCTTTAGTATTCTCGACAAGGGTTCTAAAAACCTACAGGAATCCAAATCAAGATTCTAAATAAATTGATACGTACATTTTTTTTATACATCTATGTAAACAAAATAATAAATCATTCACCTCGTCGATCATTGGTAAAAATTCTCTAGCAGGCTGGAACAGATTTACTTCCTTGCCCTATCAAATCGAAACATAAATATACCAACAAATCATTCGCAAATTTTGTATCTCTTGGAAGATTAAATTAAGGTATTGCCACCATTAATTTACCTCTTGGGCAGCAGATTCAACAGGTCTCATGATGTCCATTCCATGACTACCAGCATAGTAGAGTTCTGTTAGTCCTACCAACTCGTATACCTACATTAAAAATGATTAATAAGTTCAATAATACATTAATGACATGAAATTTACTGCCTTGAAAATTTGATTGACGAAGAAATCTCCAAATACTTTATCGCGGCTTCTCCCACTAATAATTGCTGTTGGGAAATACTTCGCCACATTTCTTACAGCAGAACGCATCTGCAAAGCAAAACAATCAATCTTAATTTCAACAAATAGAGAAATTATCAGAACAATCCAAATAATTTTATGGGAATGTAATTCTTACATCATCAGACATAAGGGCCTGATCAAGGTCATCAACAATAGGAGAAAGAGTCCCATCATAATCAAGAAACACTGCAATCTTCTTGTCCGTTGCACAACTAGTAATGTCCTCAAAAGAATCATGTCAAGGTTCAGGGCATTTGATGCACCTTATATTAGCAGATATGAATAAATAATAATAATATTTTTATATTTTCTAGATTTAATAGATATTTATAATTTTGTTTCACGATTCTTTTCAACGTCTAAATTTTAATAATAATTCATTAAACATATATATATATATATATTTTAATTTTATAAATAATAAATATAAATTCTTAAATTATACATGTATGTATAACTTAAAAATATGAAAAATTCTTATTGGTTGGAGTATAAAAGTATAATTTTCTGTTTCACATTTAAGCGAGGTTAAAATACTTCACCGCCCATCTGATGATGATAAATTAAGAGGTCCAAAACATTTCCGATCGCCACATTAATAAATGCAGATTTAACTTATTTAAATTAATGATATATTTTCATTAAAAAAATAATTCTTACTGCATATAAAATATTAAATTGACTGCAAAAGTACAACTACTCTTTAGTATAAAATATAAATGATAAATTAGAACATATAAATTTTGAAATAGCCAATATAAGAGATAGATCCCTTGTTGACATATTGTACCAACCTGATCTTCAGATGGATCGAATGGCTGAGATGATAATCTCTTTGTTCTCCTGCCTTGTCTGCCGTTCATTCTGCTCCTTCTACCAACTATATTATAATCCACTGCGCAACATGTATTTCAAAGGTAATAATTAAAAAATGTTTTATTGAGAGGAAAAGTGCATAAAAGCAACTCAAAGTGAATGAATGTACCCACCCATACCCACAAAAATATCTTACGTGCCAATTTGGCAAATTCAGCTTTTTCAATTCTTTTCTTTTCTTTTTGAGGTCTGTTTGGAGATAGCCAGTCAAAACGCATTTTACACGTTAAGTATAATGGAAAAATCAAAAATATTCTACTCCATTTCATTATTTCTTCATTAATACCATATACATGCTTAAAATTAATAATCTTTAATCTGTTTAATTCCCAGAATAATTACACATATTGTTAATCTCAAGCAAATTAATTTTTTAACTATTCACTTATTAAAATAAATAAATTAAAAAAAAGCAAGCCAAACATGCCTCAATGGCCTGAACGGCAGCTTTATGACCGCATAAGGAACCATTGGTGTTTGCTAAAATGCACCAGAAAACAAGAGCCATCCATATAGAGTAGAGATGATCCATACCTGAGGTGGAATTCTTTTTTCGTCTCTGAGATTTCAAATCTAGGGTTGATTCTGAGCTATCCGACATGTAATGGTCGAGACGGAGGGGACGGCCGTTGTCTTCTAGCATCGTACGGACAAAGGCAGCTTTATGACCGCATAAGAAACCATTGGTGTTTGCTAAAATTTTTACCTGTTATCTGATTTCTTACTCGGTTGAATTGGGCCACGAAGAGAGATCCCAGATCTCATTAGGATGTGAAAATAAGCCTTCACATATCAGATCTAGAAGCAAATGTGTGTAAACACAATGAAATTAAATAGATCTAGAAGCTAACCACTGATCTAACACAGCTAACCTAACCTTATGCCATTGAGTCCCCAATTCAACCGAGTAAGAAATCAGATAACAGGTAAGCTTAAAATTCGAAAAATGGCGCTATACCTTCATCTTCACAGTCATCATCTTTCATTATGAGATGCTCTGCCATTTTTCCAAGGCCGTTAATCTTCAAGATCTGTGATATGAGCTCAAAAATGAACCTCCATTTACACAAAGTCGGGAGTAAATGGAGAGGGCTATGAAGCTGGGGAGAAGAGTAAATGAGGCGAAATCGTAGAGGGTATGCAGGTGGAGGTTTAGCATTCAAAGAGAGGGTATTGGAGCAACGAAACCAAGTAGAGGCGTGAGATAGAGAGGCTGCGGTTGAATCGTAAAGAGAAAAGAAAAACGCAGAAAATGGGAAAGAAAAACGCAGAAAATAATTATATTTATACCTAGGGTTAGGTGAAATAGCAACGGAATTAGCAACGGAAATTATACCGTAGCTAAATAGCAACGGAAAATTTATTCCGTTGCTAATTTAGCAACGGAAACTAAATACCGTTGCTAATTTAGCAACGGAAACTAAATACCGTTGCTATTTTAGCAACGGAAAAAATTCGGTTGCTAAATTAGCAACGGAATGGTATTTCCGTTGCTAATTTTGGCGGCAATTGAGGGAGGGAAAAATTGGGATAAAAAATAGCAACGGAAAATAAATTCCGTTGCTAATTTAGCAACGGAATAAAATTTTCGTTGCTATTTTTTATCTCAATTTTTCCCTCCCTCAATTGCCGCCATATTTAGCAACGGAAATACCATTCCGTTGCTAATTTCCGTTGCTAAATAATGGCACTAAAATCTCCCTCCTTTTTTAGCAACGGACTACAACCATTTGTATTCCGTTGCTAAATCAATAAAACTTCAACCAATTTTAGCAACGGAAATTTATTTCCGTTGCTAAATAGCAACGGAATTTCTTTTCCGTTGCTATTTTAGCAACGGAATTTGTTTTCCGTTGCTATTTTAGCAACGGAAACAATTCCGTTGCTATTTTTCCGTTGCTATTTTGCTGTTTTCTTGTAGTGGTTCTAATCCACTCTCCCAAGGCATCTAATCTTAAATCGATCTTCTTTCATCTTTCCTTGTTTTAATTCAAGCAAGTACATGACTCATACTCCATTAATTATTGAATTAACATTTTAATTGTTTGTTTTGAATTAAATTTGGATTTTACTCTTCAAACATTAGGATTAGTTGGGGAGAGCTAATATTTTGGTTTCTTTTGCACTTTAATTTTATTGAGCTTGATGAGTGTATACAATTGATTCTTATATTATTTGTTGGCTTTATTTGAAGTTGAAATTACTTACATTTAAGCCTTATTAAGTTGTGCACTCAAGGTGTTTGACAAAATGCCTAATTGACAAAATCGTTGTTAGTTTTTTTTTAACGACCCTGACTATTTTTATCGTAACTTTTGCTTCAGTTGTCCATTTGTATATTATAATATATTTTTGAAAAGGTCATTTTGAGATGGACTATTTGTTACAAGGGTTGTGCCCTTTGTAACTAGCCTGTGTCGAGTCCTAAAAATAATGTTTGGGCTTTCGTTTTTCAGTTTAAAGATCTAGGGGCATTTTCATTTCATTCATATCAACTTTCAATATTACACACTCATCTCTTGCTATTTTGTTGTGTGTAATGGCACCTAAGAAAGCAAGACATAGTGGTTCTTCTAGCTTTTCAGGAAAGCACATTCTAGCATATGTGGATAAAGAGAAACATGAAGTGTGGGAGTACTTTAAGAATGCAACATATGTCAATCCAATTTATTTGAACGAATACTTTTTTGACATCATTGATGGAAACTTATGGGATGAGATAATGTCGTTAATTAGAAACATAGCTTGGGAGAAGTTTATTGATAAGAAGCTGAAAGTTTTCCCTGATATGGCTAAAGATTTCCTTTATTCCTTTGAGTGCAACTTTGAGGATGAACAAGATCTTAGCACTGTAAATTTCAAGCTTGGAAGAAAAACATATACAATGAGTTTCCTATATTTTACTGAGCATTTAGGCTTTCCTTCGGATGGGCTTAATGAGTTTCCTAATGTAACACCAAGCGAGAATTAGGAATGGGTTCGAGATCCTCTCAACCCAATAAGATGGCATGGAAGTCGGACTAAGGTGCACTCTTTAAAGAATCATGCACTCCGTGTTCTACACCGATTTCTTTTAATAACAATATACAACTATCTTGGTGGCCCGAGCACCATAAATTCAAGTGAGATTATGTTATTGTGTTGTATGGTGAAAGGGATGAAAATCAATGCTGTATTCTAATTGTGGAGAAAGATAGAGGACCTACAAAGGAAGCCAAGTTGTATAAAGGTTATCTCTATTAGGTGGATTGCCACCATTATGGCTAAGGTAGCAAAGCATTTAGGTTTGGGGGATCCTTTTGAGGGTGATACTCAATACATGGACTATGCAATGTTGAAACATATAAAGGTAATATGGGATCAACCACATCGCCACTGGACAAATAGGGCTAAATATTTTTGTTTGAATCATGTTAAGGATGATGACCAACTAATTGATGTAAATGAGGCAGAGCTTGCGCACCACGAGGCACCACTAGTTACTGAAGCCTCTTTACCCTAGATAGTTACTCTCATAGATCAGGTCAATGCTAGATTGGACATACAGCAAGGATGGATAGACACCATGCAAGTTAGCATTGATGAGTTGAAGAAGAATTTTGAGGAGTTCGTCCACAGTTTTTGGGCATGCTACCCACCACCACCTCTACAACTACCTTAGTGATCGGAGTTCCAGTTTGCTACGGACAACAAAGTTTTTTGAGGGGGGTAGAGCTTACTTAAGCTAAGCTCAATTTTGTTAAGCAGATTCAAGAAGTAGACAGTCTCGTACTCCCCTTTATTTGTGGAAGTTTTTAATTTTGTTTATGTATTTGCTTTTTTTTTGTTTTTATTCTAGTTATTTGTTTTTACTTTTTATTTTTGCTTAAGTTGTAACTTTAAATGAATTTGTAATTTTTTTAGCAGTAATATATAGTTCTTTTTAGATTGATTGTTCGTTTATTAATTAGGTTGTGCTAGAGATGTAATTAGTTCAAATCGTCACTTAGCTTACACTAGACTTAATTTGCCCCAGTTTTATTCTCAAAACTTGAACATATTGAACTTGAACTTAGAATGTGCATTAGTCAAAATTTTTGTTTAGTAGTAAGACAAGCATGTTGTTTGATGAATTTTTAGCTAGTTTAACATTCAACTAAACTTATATTTGTTAGTTTCTACTTTTGAGCACAAAATACTAATTTTAAAATAGAAGAAAAACCAGTGCATTGAAATAGTTGAGCAAGAAATTTTAGGATACTAGAACCTTCCTCATCTCCCTTCGAAGCTTAGAAATAACTCAAATAACTTAGAAAGTGATCTAGATAAAATGTTCTTATTAAGCCATATTAAGACTGTTTTCTTCCCTTTTTGATGCATTTGACCATTGCTAGCCAGTTTGAGCCTAATAAGGCATGCTAAAGGCATGCCATACTAATTATTTTGTCACACCTATTTATATTACCATATAGCCTAAAAAGATTTTATCTCCTCTTCTAAAAGTTGCCACTCTAGGATTGGATGGATTAATAGGGATTTGATATTATAAAGTGTGTAGTAAGACAGTTTTGAGATTATTTGCAAGGGCTATGGAAGAAGTCAAGGAATTAGTGAAAGATTGACCTTATAATTACCCATTTTATCATGGTATTGCTAGAAATGAAGCTAAAAAAGAAAATTATGAAATAAAGCTAGCATATATGGCAAAATTTTAAGTGTGGGGTTTATACAAAGGAAAGAAATTTTTGGCTTCTCAAAAGTAATGGAATTGAGTAAGTTAAAAATGAGTTCAGTATTATTTTCTCTTGAAAGTGTTTGATGTTTAAGGGATAGAGAAAACAAGTTTGGTAAAGGGGTATGTGCTTAGTAGTTTGAAATTTTAAAAAATTTGTCTATTCAAGCATAGAGTGGCTATTCTTTTTTATTATCTATTGTCCATTTGTTGATAACCAATACCTTAACCCTATTACAACCATTAAAGACCTAAGTGATTTTAAGTTTGCTTTTGAGTTGTTTAATAGAGATGACCTTAGGATTTTGGTGCTGAGGCTTATAGTGTCTCTAGAGTTTTAAGTGTGAAACCACTTGTACACTTAGGTGTACATTAATTCCAAGCTTGATTGGAAATTTGCATTGGTGTTTTGATTTTAAAATTGCTTAAAATGCTTTGGTCTTGCACACATATAAAGGAAACTAACTCATATTGTCTTATTTGAATTTTTTCCAGATAGAATTTTGTTAAGTGCTCTTGTTAATTGCTAAGCATGGTTTTGACACGCATAATTATTGGTTGAAGTTTGATTATTTTGAGAAGTTGGTTTTTTCAAATTTGCTCGGGGATGAGTAAAGACTAAATGTGGGGTATTTGATAATTGTGAATTATACTATGTTTTAAGTATGTTTTTATGTGTTTAAGTTGTTTAATTTGGTGGTAATTTAATTGATTTCATGATTAATTAGTTATTTGTGTGTTTGTAGGTTTAATTGCAAGTTTTGGTATTTTTAAGTGCTAAATTAAAGAAAATGAGGTTTTAATTAAAGAAAGGAGAAGATTTAGGGGTAATTTTGTAATTTGGTATTTTGAAGGCTTATTTCTTGAGAAGAGCAGAGAGAAGGAACTTGAGAAGGTTATAAAATAGCTCAACTAATTTCCACATCAACTCACCCGAGCTTAATACACCTCACCCAAGCTTAAAGCCCTCTTTTGAATTTATAAATCACCTCACCCAAGCTTAAATCACCTCTCTTGAGTTGTTTATGTCTCAAATGAGTTGTTAAAGACCTCAACCGAGGTTAACAAGGCCTCACTTGAGTTATATTACACCTCTGTTGAGTTAAGGATTCAAAAATACAATAAAACTCTGTTACACTCTAATTTAGGAAGTAATAAGGCGTTCAACTTCCTATTTTGGAAGTATAAAAGCATTCTTAAGGCACCAGACTTAGGGGCTTGCTATAATTATGAATTTTTAGTCTTAGTTTTAACTAAGTTTTCACTTAGGGTTTAAAGGCTACAATTGCAAGTTTTGATAAAACTTTAAGAGCAGCTGAAGGGTTCTATGTGTATGTATCATTTTATTTATTTTTTTTAGTTTCTAAGATAAAGTGTGAGTAGTTTTCTTTACTTTTGCTAAAGGATACTTGAATCCTTAAAATTTTATTGTACTGACTTATTTTGAGCTTTAATTCAATGCAAGTTTGATTATTTATTAGTTCTTGAGCAAATTCTTATCTTTGGTTGTATTGAGTTAATGATTAACCTATTTGATAAATGGTTGATGATTGATATCAAGTATGATCTATGATATGCATGTTCTTGGATTAATTCATTGGTATTGATGTATGATTATATTCTGAATTAGAGATATTTGTGCATTGGTAAGAGTGGATTAAGACTAAGAAAAGTTGAGCTAAGAATAGATCGAAGTTAAGTTTGCTTTAAAAGGATTTAAAACTAGATCTTTATGCTAAGTGTTGAATTATTCCTAATAAGAAGGTTTAGTACTTAGAATGATAGTCTAAATAAGATATCTAGCTTTATTTAACTGGTTTTTTCATAATCACTTGTGTTCTTTTTAATTGAGTCATTACAATATTAGTTAAGGTGGATAGTCCTTTAGTAGAAGTTGTTTTTATCATTGAATTTTATCATGTTTTATTACTCACTTTGTTTAAGTCTAGGGTTTTCTTGTTTAAGTTTCTATTTACTTGCATTAGTTTCATTACTTTAGGTTGTTTAATTTTCTATTTTTAGTTTGATTAACTCTTCATCACTATAAACTTAGGATTTCTTTCCTTTTTTACACATAGTTTTCATTCTAAAATCTAAAATTTTTAGCACTTACACAATTCCCTTGGGTTTGATATTAAGGGTCATAATTATACTTTCCTATATTACTAGCCGATCTAGTACACTTGCTAGACAGCGGTCATCTTATATGCTTCATTGTACAATAGATATGCGTGTTCCTACATTACATATAATCTTTGCATACATGCAATCCTGCAAATATTTCATACATATAATTGCATACACGTAACTCACTCACACACATGTAGTGTTTTGTATACACATGTTGCTACATAAAAAACAAGAGAAGTACACTTATTTGAAATGAGTTCATGGAAAGCAAGCTATGAAGTACACTCATTCCACATGAGTTGATGAGAAGCAAGCTATAAAGTACACTCACGGTGAACTCGACATGTCTTTCTTGTTGAAGCATGAGATTACTCCCTTCTATAGTCAGATCTATATGAAAAGAATCTTATATTAAAGAAAAAATCATTTCTAAAATCTTCTTACAGATAAAACCCAATCTTCCTATAGATGGTAAACCTAAATTTTCCTACAGATTATAAATCGACTTCCCACAATCTAAAAACCAAGATCTTTTTATGGATGAAAACCCAATCTTCCTACAGATGATGACAATTTGATCTTCCCATTGATGAGAAATTGGTCTTCCCACAGATGACAACCAAACTTTCTTACGAGTCACAACCAAATTTTCAGACAAGTAACAAACCAATCAAATCAACCAAAGATTTGCTGCCTCAAATGGTACACATCTTCAATCCTGATTCTGCATGCCAATAAGCCAACAATAATCAGAAAATCAACCAAGGATTAACACTTTGACAAGCTAATGGTAACTATCCAACTAAAGATTCACTGTCTCAATTGGTACTTGTCTTTAATCACATCAAATCACCTAGAGATATGCTACCTCAGGTATGCATATTTTCCTTTTACTCTGAATTTTGGCTCACTTAGGCACTAGTGCACTAAGTTCTCCAAAATTAAGGGCAACTATAGACACTAGATCCCAAGGTATCCTAGATCAAAGTTACTCAATGAGGAAGCATTGTTCGTATTACGGATGAAAAATGAGAAATTTGAGTCCTATCCCTGATTTCCACAAAGTTTTTAAAGGTTTTTATCAAGGTTGCTCCTTTTGTATTTTTCTAGAGCTAAAACGAGCTTTAATGGCAAAAATCATCTTATTTTCGTTGAAAGATAGGTTACCTGTTTGTCATTTCTCGTCTATGGTAACAAACACCCTACCCATCTATCACTACCCATCTATGGTGATGGAGACCCTGTGACAGACACCCTACCCATCTGTCACGTGATTTTTAGATTTACTTCCCACGTTTTTTAAGAGAGAAAGGGGGGATTCTTTGGATGATTTTTATCTAAAATTTGATCTAATCTCTTAGGATCATATCAAGGATTTAAACCTTAAAAATAATAGCTTTGAAGGGATTAAAATCTTAAAAAATAAGAGTTTGAAGGGGACTTAAAAACTCTCTTAAATAAATAGAAAAAAAAACTAGGGTTTTTGGGGGTCTTCTTCTTCTTATTCTTTTTTGTGACTAAAGATTCATCTTTCAATTAAGGGAATTTTAAAGAGACCCATTGATTCTTGAGAATAAAAAACTAATTTTTGTCTTTTAAGAACAAAAAGGCTTATTTACATCTTTTCACAACACCAAAATATTTTTTTTTAAACTATGGAAATCAATAGAAGAGGAACTTGGAGCATAGTTCTCTAACCTTCTCAAAAGGCAAATGAGGACTTTTGGAGACCTTAGAGGGTGTGCATTACTACTAGACTTTATTCCTTACACTCTTGTTTATTCATCTCTTATTTTACTTAGATTTATTCCATTTGTATTTTATTATTTATTTGGATTTATTTTGGGAATGTAATAAGTAGTAATAAAATGGTTTTTTTCTGTATGTTAACATAAAAAATCATAAAATCATTTTTACTTACTTAAAATGGGCTTTTCATAATAAAGTAAACCAATGTCCAAGTTTTCATCCCAAAACCTCACATAAAATGAAGACTTTTTGTTTTATCAAAATAGGGATCACTCATCCCATGTTTCCCAAAATCACAAGGACTTTTAACCTTTTGTAAATATCTATAAAGGAACCAATGTTCCCAAAATAACAAATATCCCAATTTATGTATATATTTTAATTTTCAGTTGGATGGATTTGCTTTTGTAATAAATTAAGTAGAATTGTTTGCTTTATTTTACTCATTTTACTTTTGCCTAATTGATTGACATGTTTATTAAATCATATTGCATCATGTAAGAAAGAAGGTAGCAGATTCACTATAAAAGCCTAATTATAAGAGACACCTAATTGAGATGCAAAGTAAGAGTGATGTTCCAAACATTGATCTATGTTTGGGCATCAAAAGGTTGAGAATTATTTCCCAACATTCTATTGGGTGGAAACTTCATGAAACCTACCTCTTTGAGCCAACATTCGATATCTTCATGGGTTAGCCATTAACAATAAATTTGGCCTAAACTTTTTTTAATTGTAAAGTGGCTAATTTGTGAGTTATAGTGAGCCTCATTTGATCTTAGACCCTAAAGGCAAGTCTTCAAGAATCTAACCAGAATCGAGCGACCTTCAGCGTGCATCACAACATGACAGACACAAATTTAAACAAAATAAAACACAAAAACCTAAGATAACCTATGAAATTCTAAGTAAATAAAGGATAGAGAGATTAGTTATGTATTTATAAAGTCTTCAGCTAGACTTTTGACATGACCTCACTTATTAAGAAGAATCAAAGTTGCCTTAGCAACCTCTACCTGTGGAACATTATAAGGCTTTAGACAGTGCCCATTCTCCTTATACTCACGACCATCTTTTAAACTTTTCACTGTCACCACTCTAAATTCATTACTTGCAATAACTTTATACGATCCAAGCCACTTGGACTTTAATTTTCCTAGAAATAACTGCAGCCTACTGTAATATAGCGATACTAACATTCCCAGAACAAATACTTTTTTAACTAACTTCTTGTCATGCCAATGCTTCGTCTTCTCCTTATATGTAGCAGTGTTGTCATACGACCAAAGTAAAAATTCATCAAGCTCATTGAGCTGTAAAAGTCTCTTCTCACCTACACTTTTCGTATTAAAATTAAGAAATTTGATAGCCTAATATGCTTTATGTTCAAGTTCGACCAGCGAATGACATGCCTTCCCAAAAATAAGTCTAAATGGAGACATGCCTATAAGGGTCTTAAATGCAATTTTATAGGCCTATAGAGCCTTATCTAACTTTTAAGACCAATCCTTCCTATAATTATTGATGGTCTTTTCAAGGATTAATTTCAGTTCCCTGTTAGACATCTCAAACTATCAATTGGCTTAGTGATGGAACAGGGTTGTGATCTTATGATTGACACTATATTTTTTAAGTAGTGTTTTAAACTAATGGTTGACAAAATGTTTGATACCATCACTAATAAAAGCCCTTGGTGCCCAAACCAAGTAAAAATATTCCTCAAAATAAATTCTAGTACCACTCATGCAGCACAAGTCCTAATAGCTATGGCCTCTACCTATTTGCTAACATAATCAATAGATACTAGTATATATTCAAATCCGAACGAGTTTGGAAATTTCCCCATAAAATTAATCCTTCAAACATCAAAAATTTCTTCCTTAAGACATTATTCAATGGCATTTCATCATGCTTAGAGATATTACCAACATATTGGCACCTATCATAAGAAGATATGAAAGATTTAACATCATTAAATAGAGAAGACCAAAAGAAATCTAACTATAAGATTTTAACTACCGAACAATTTGGTCAATGATGTCCTTTAATCTCTCCTCCATGGCATGATTTCATGATATCGAATTGTTCCTCCTTAGGAATGCATCATTATAGCACTTTATCTAGACATAACTTAAACAAATATGGATCATCCCATAAATAGTGCCTCGCATCCGCTTCCAGCTTCTTCTTTTGCTACCATGTATACTCTTTTAGAAGATAACCACCTTCAAGATAATTAGCTATATCAACATACCATAGGACAGACATAACAACAGAAAATATGGCACAAATTTGCTCATCGGGGAATAGGCCAAGAAATTCTCCCTTTTCAATATGTTCACAATCTAATCTTGATAAGTGATCAATTACAAAGTTCTCAACTCCCTTTTTATCCTTGATTTTCACATCAAACTCTTACAATAATAGCACCCATCGAATCAATCTAGACTTGGAGTCCTTTTAAGCAAATAGATGTCGTAGAGCTGCATGATCCAACCAGACTATCACCTTAGCTCCAAGCAAATAATTCTGAAACTTCTCATCCTTTTCTATCATGAAAGAATTGAATGCCAATAAAACAAAGTAAATTTTACTATTCAAAAGATTTCTGGAGTGTCAATTTAACCAAAGATTCATTCTTTTAAAAAAACTAAGAAGCAATGCAAGAATTGAATGCCAATAAAACTAAGTAAATTTTGGATATGCATCCTTTTGTCTGTTTGGCTTCTTTTAAAAAAACTTAGTTTTATTGGCATTCAATTCTTTCATCCTTTTCTATTATAAAAGAATTGAATGACAATAAAACTAAGTAAATTTTACTATAAAAAATTTTTCATTATGCATATGTGATATAATTGAAAAGAAATCAAACACCTTGAAGACTCAAAATACCAGTGAATCAACTTTTAAAACATGTATTCAAAATTTAATAAGTCACCTAAATTTACTAATTTCAAAATAAAGAACATAAAGTCACAAAACTAAACATACTTGAGGAAAGAACAATGATCATAAACCTTAAGATTCTAAAATTTTTAATTGCTTTTTAGGACAATTGTAAGCACACTTACCCCTAAACAATCTCATGGCATTTTTAGACTTTGTCTGTTTGTCTTTTTTTTCTTGAGAGAACATGGGTATACTTTTATACTTGATCCCATGAATTTAAAATAGCAAGAGAATGTAGCATGGGTGTATTTTACACTCCATCCCATACTTTTTTGGAAATTTTGGATATGCATCTTGCATTGCTTCTTAGTTTTTTTTCTTTTTGAGTCTCATCCATTATTGAAGGCTTAAATGTAAGTTTTATAGCTATAGTTTCCATGAAGCAACTAAAAACTCTAAAACCTTAAACTAAATGAGCAATTCCTAACCTTAAAGCATAGTTAGTAAAGGGACTAAATAATCTAAAATTTTAAAATGAGTAAAAAAAGATAACTTGAAAAATAGAAAACACATACTAAAAGCTTTGAAAGACTAATAAGATGAGCATAAAAGGTAAATGATTTATCAAGACAACCTATATAACATGCAAAATAAACAATGCTTAATAGTAAAACTACTAAGGGCTTTTTCTTTTTGAGTGATCATCCATTATTAAAGGCTTAAGGGTAAGTTTTATAGCTATAGTTTCTGTGAAGCAACTAAAAACTCTAAAACCTTAAACTAAATGAGCAATTTCTAACCTTAAAGCATAGTTAGTGAAGGGATTAAATAATCTAAAATTTTGAAAGGAGTAAAAAGAGATAACTTGAAAAATAGAAAACACATACTAAAAGCTTTGAAAGACTAAGAGGATTAGCATAAAAGGTAAATGATTTATCAAGACAACCTATATAACATGCAAAATAAACAATGCTTAATAGTAAAACTACTAAAATGGTCTAGGAAAAACAAAAGCAATATTTGAAACACATGCAACTAACACATAGATAAGACACAAATAAACATGCAAAACATACTAAACATACTAATTCCCCCACACTTAGAACAAACATTGTCCCCAATGTGAATAAATGAAATGAAAGACAAAGAAAAGTAAAAGAAAAGAAAAGAAAAAGATAAGAACAGAACTCCCCTGAATATCATGGTGTAGGTAAAGGAGAGAGGACTACATAGCCAGCCTGTGCAATAAAGGTGTTAGTCTTGTGCTCTATTCTGCACTGACATTGAGCTAAGGAAGTTAGTTGATTTTGCATTGAGGACTAGTTCTGCAAGATGTGGTCAAGCATGGTTGGAATATCCTTGGAGGAAGAACTTGGAATAGAAGAAGATGGTGGATTAGTAGCAGGAACATCATCCATATCATCATCACTAGCTGCCTGCTTCTCTTGTGCATCATCATAAGTACTATCATTAATAATTGCAGGGGGAGCAGTAGAAGAACCTTGATGATCCCTCCAAAACGATCTTAAGTGATGTGGAATGGGCTAAAAATCATTATTAATAACCTCACCACGAACAAATAGTTGCTTAGTAAAATACACATGAGGAATAACTCGAGAATAACTACTAAGATCAATAGAACGATTCTAAGCAATTATAGCTATAACATGTCTATGAGTGAGAGGAGCATCTTTTCTATCCACACATTGTAAAAGTTGGTTAAAGATCCAATATGACTAGCAAACAAATTTCTTATTATGAATACACCACATTAAGAAAAGCTCTTGATAAGAAACCCGATTAAATTCATTTTTGTTAAAAACCAAAGAAGCAAGAATCTTATGCAAAATCCAATATTTCAAATCCTTAATAAACATAGATTTAGCATCCATAGATTTAAATGAATTTGTCAAACCAGTGAGAAACTGTCAAAAGTCATTCGAATGAAACTCATGAGGGGGATCACATAAACCAGTTTGCTTAAAACTAAATGCTTTATGCATGAAGAAATATGTTAAAGAATGATGCTATCCATCTAAACGATAGTCTAAAAGCCTATAATTTTCATCATTAGCTTTCAAGTAAGTATAAAACTCTAACATTAAATCAGCATGTGAGTGGCCATGATTACGAACAAATATTAACAATCCACATTGAGAAAGTATTTAATTAACAACATCTAACATACCGACCTGCTGAAGGAGAGATTCTGAAAAATACTTATAGGGCAAGATGGACCTATGCTTAAGAGTAAAAAATCTGTTACCTTCTTCAATAGAATAGATAGGGAACCTGGTACCAAAGTCTGATGAGATATCCCTAGGCAGTGGTACACCTTCCTCAGGTTGAGCACGTGAAGAAAGAAAAAGGATTCTTAGTTCGTACCATCTTGTTGTGAAGAGTGAAACATAGAAAAACCCAAAAGCACCGATATGTAGGAACCAAATAAAGAATAAAAAACTAAGAGAAGAAGAAATGTATGAAGATGAAGATGAAGATGAAGATGAAGATGAAGATGAAGATGAAGATGAAGATGAAGATGAAGATGAAGATGAAGATGAAGATGAAGATGAAGATGAAGATGAAGATGAAGATGAAGATGAAGATGAAGATGAAGATGAAGATGAAGATGAAGAAGAAGAAGAAGATAAAGAAGGAGAAAAATAAGATGATGATGATGAAGACTAATAGGTGCAAAAACTATAAACAAAATGTATAATAAATGAAGAATGCATGGGGAATAGGAGAGTTAAAGGAAAAAGCAGAAATGACTCCCTAATGCAAAAGGGTGTGTCATTTCATAATGTTAGGTTTTTCAAATAAAAATAACTCCCTAACTTTTTAGGGCCACTGTGGGGTAAAATAAAATAAAAACAAACTAATAATAAAAAAGTAAAAAGGAAAAGAAAATGAAATTTAGAAAAAGAAATACCCAAAATTGAGTTGAAAAGGGAACAGGAGTTGGACATGAGTCGAACAACTAACACAACTCATGAAAAGGAAGTCTCTATAACAATTCGGATGGAGAACACAAGTCAAACATCATAGCAAAAGGAAAGACATGAGTCGAACAATGAACACGACTTATGAAAATGCCACCTTTGTATCGACTTGTGATGTATGTCACAAGTCGTGTCCTTCTTTGCAAAACTGGGTTAATTTCCTTCTTCCCAAAATACACGTATAAAAACAAAATAAAAAATTAAAACATGAAAAAACAATAATCAACAAGAAGGAACCTGAAAGATAAACTAAAAGTAAAGTAAAAAGGAACAATTAATAAAACTAAAAGCAAGAAAAATTTCATTCTATGAAAGAATCTAACAAATTAATAGATTGGGCAGGCTCTAATGTATCACCGATTAAATAAGGTTTAAGTCTATGACCATTAACCTTAAAAATTTCTCCCTTGTCATTAGCAATATCCACTACCCCATGAGACTAAACCTGGATTCCTAATAACTAACTAATATATTCCTAAAACAACCACTTCTTCATTTTAATCAATAAAGATTTAAATCAACCGTTCCTAGCAACGGCGCCAAAATCTGATAGGGGATTATTTGAACCCTTAGTCCTTCTAGACTAAGTATAAAATGAGTAGGGTATCGTTCCAAAGGTAATGGGATAAATCTAGTATTAAAACCACAAGAAGTAGATGGATAGGCAATCAAAAATGAAGATTAAGTATATAACTAAGTTCTAAATCAATATACATAGATTATATCAAGTTGGATTAAGTATGACTTAGTAATTAGTGTAAGATACATAGAAATAGAAAGGATAAGTCATTTAAGGACAAGTAAATAATAGAAGATGAATGGAGAATTTAACCAAAGATTCTTTAAAGCAATTCTCATTGTTATTAAAGATGTTCTTGCTTAGAGTCTATAAGCACTCTCATGTCATTATAAAGATAAATAAAAATTATGAAGCTCAATGCCAATTCTTTAATCCCTTAAAGAGAATTCCTTATCTCTAAGTGAATTCAATACTTTAAGTAAACTCATTTGACTTTACATTAATGAATTCTAATTCTCATTGAAAATCAATTAACTAACATGCTAAATATGGTGATAAAGCAAACATAGCAAAATAATCACACAAATGAATTTAAATCATACTTCATTTATGATAAACATAAACTTGATCTTAAATCATTTCATTTCACATTCTTGTATACAAAAGAACTAGCCAAAATACAGAATTGAATTAAAGTCAAATAGGAGAAAAATAAACTCACCAGAAATTGTACTTTCTATTTAAACCTTCTAATGTATCTCTTGTTATTTTGGCTTTGTTCCTTTGTCATCATCTACTAAAAACTAAGTATAACAACTATATAAACATCAATTGTATATCAAAAAAACTCCTTTTATAATTGCATATTTAGTCCCTATTTATAGAGAAAAGTTGCCATGAAAAGTCTTAATGAAAACACTTGGTGATTGAGAAGAGGTGAGATGAAAAATTGTATTGCTTCAGAACTAGTGTCTGGATCGACTAGGACAGCCTTCACAAGTCGTGTCCCTCATGCTTCTGTAACGAGTCGAATGCTCTTCACGACTCGTGTCTTCCTTGTTGCTTCTCTTCACAAGTCATGCTCTCCTTCACGAGTCATGCTACCTTGTTCTCTATAACGACTCGTGCAAATATCATGAGTTGTGTCTCTTCTTCTAGCTTCCCTTCACTATTCGGACAAATTTGCCGACTCGGACAGCCTTGCTCTTTGTAATGACTCGGATTCTCTTAACGAGTCGTGCTGCTTCTTTTTCCTCTTCATCATGAGTCATGTCTTCCTTCATGAGTCATGCTCTGGCTTGCTTTTTTAATTATTTCTTCTTCCTTTTAGACCAAACTTACCTAAAATACACACTCACACAAAAACTAGACAAAAACACATAAAATATAAATAATTTAACTTACTAGCTACCTAAAATAAAGAAAACATGCATTAAAAATATAGACCATTATATATGGTATCATTTTCCTAAATAAGCACCAAGTTAGTGGCCTCACATCTTTCCAAAACTTTATCAAGATTAGCTAGAAAACTCTCAAACTCCCTCTCATAGATTGTAAAATCATATATAAATACTGTCATGAATTTTTCTATAAAATTATAAAAGATGGCCATCATGTATACATCGCTGAAATGTAGCTGGTGCATTACATTGCCCAAAGGGCATGCGTCAATAAGCAAATGTTCCATAGGGGCAAGTGGAATTAGCCTTATCTTGGTCCTCTAGTGTGATGGAAATTTGCATATGCCCAGAGTACCCATCTAGGAAATAATAAAATTTATTTTTTGCCAATCTTTCTAACATTTGATCAATAAAAAGTAAAGCAAAATGGTCTTTTCTAGTGGCATTATTGAGCCTCCTATAGTCTATAAATACTCTTTAGCCTCTAACTATACGATTTGGAATTAATTCATTAAGTTCATTAGTTATTATCGGCATCCCTCCTTTCTTTGGCACACATTGACAGAACTCACCCATTTACTATAAAAAAATTGAATAAATAATGCCTGCATCCAAGAGCTTTATAATCTCTTTCTTCTTAACTTCTTACATAGCTGGGTTAAGCCTCCATTGAGGTTATTCCATGGGCTTATAATCATCTTCCATTAAAATTTTATGCATATAAAAAGTTAGGGTTGATTTCCTTTAAATATTTGATATCTTATCTAATAACCTTAATATGCTTTTTGAGCATCGAGATTAACATCTCCTCTTTGAAACTTGATAAATGAGAAGAAATTATTCCTATATTAGTATCACCATTTAAAAACACATACTTTAAATGAGATGGTAAAGGCTTCATATCATATTTCTTCTTTTTTTCTAAAAGTTCCACTGCCAGATCCTCCTTTTCACTTCCATCATGGTTCTTTTCTAGCTCTTACCTCAGTTCACTTTCATCTTCACTCAAAACTTTTTTTGAATTAGAGTGCATTAGACAACTCATCAACATATCATCAAGAAGTAATTCCTCTTATATCTCCTCGGCACAATCTTTAATAGCATCCACAAAATACACAACTTTTTGAAATTTATAAGAAGGATGCTTTATCACTCTATTGACATCAAATACCATCTCTTCTTCCTTGAACTAAAAAGTGACAGTTTGGCCATGTATATCAATCAAAGCTCTTGTGGTGTTCAAGAATGGTCTTCCTACTATAAGTGGCATATTTTTAACTTCCTCCATCTCTATAACTATAAAATATATAGGGAAGATAAAATTGCCAACTTTCACTAGTAGGTCCTTAATTATCCCTTTTAATTTTTTCACTGATTTATCTTCGAGTTGAAGTGTCAAACGAGTCTCCTTGATCTCTCCTAAGTTTAATTTCTTGCAAATCAAATAGGACATCGCACCTAGATCGCATAAAGCATTGCCTACAAAATTTTCTCCTAGCTCATAAGGCAAAGTAAAATTGCCAGGATCCTTTAATTTGTTAAGAATTTTATAGGAAATTAAAGCACTACAATTCTATGATAGTTGAACGGCCCCTACCTCTTCTAGCTTCTTCTTATTTGAGCAAAGTTCCTTCATAAATTTTGTATACTTAGGCAAATGAAGCAAAGCTTTAGTAAATGGTAAATTCACATGCAATTTCTTAAATATATTCAAGAACTTTTCTAATTACTCATTATTTTTCTCTTTCCTAGCTAGTGAAGGTAAACATAATTTAGATTCATCTACTGGAATAGCATTAGCGTTCAAAATCAAATTACCTTTATCCTTGACAGGTGTTATCTCATCAACATGTTGTGAATTAGAGTTACTTATGTGGTTAGCTTCACCTTAATTGTAAAAGACTTACTTGGTTGTGCATTGTCCAATTTCTTTCCACTCCTTAAAAAAATTACCTTAGCCTCTTCCTTTAGATTCCTATCCATAGTTGATAGAAATGTCCCTTATGCTCTATTTGACAAAGAATTAGCCAATTACCCTAATTGAGTCTCAAGATTTCTCATAGAAGCATCTTAATTCCTATTCCATTATTCTTAGGCTTTCAACCTTGCATCTTAACTAGACATAAATTGTATTTGACTAGTCATGAAACTAACAAATATATCTTTAATACTAGGCTTCTTCTCTATAGGTCGTGGTGGCCTTGCTTGAAAACCAGGTAGCTAAAAATTATAAAGAGCTTTTATCAGTTGGTAAGGTGTTTGTTGGGGCTAGTAAGTCTAATATAGGTGGAATTTGAGTTGCCTTGGTGAATTGGGTTTGGGTTAAATGGAGCTCTCACTTGATTATTAGAAGATGAAGCTTGATTGTTATCCCTCGAAGAGAAATTTAGGTGGTTCCTCCACCCTAGATTATATCGGTTACTATAGGGGTCATTTCTCTTAAAGTTATGAATAACATTGACATCCCCATTCCTTGAGTATAAGCCTCATTTACCTTCAACTCACTTGCTACATTGCCTCCATTAAAACCTTCACTTTTTTTAGAAACAACTGCTACATTTTATGCCTTTAGTCCACTTAATTCTTTCTTAAAGAGTTCCATTTGAGCTCTAAGTATCGCTACTTCATCCATATTATACAGACCATGTCTCCTAGTTGTGGCTCTTATACTAGCCCATTGTGCTTCTTTTATAGCCATCTCATCTAGTACTAAGAATGCCTCCTCCAAAACCTGAAGCTGCATCCAACAAAGATCTAATTGTTTGGTTTACAACTGTATAAAAAGTAAAAATTAGTTGATGCATAGCTATTTCATGATAGGGATAGCTCTTGAAAAGTCTTTTAAACCTTTCCCAAGCCTTATGAAAGGGCTCTTCATACAGTTTCTAAAAGTTATAATTATTGGTCCTAATATTTGCTATCTTGGTAGGCAAAAATAACCTTACTAAAAATTTCTCTTGCATTTGCTCTCATGATCGAATAGACTAACTAGGAAACCTATAACACCAGTCCCTTACTTTGCTAATAAGGGTAAAAAGAAACAATTTAAGTCGAATAGAATCCATAGAAACTCATTGACTTTGTATTGTCACTAATTTCCAGAAAAATATCTAAGTGTTGAGTTGGATCCTCAATATCTGACCTTGAAAACTAATTCTTCTATACCATTGTAATGGTGGCTGGCTTTAGCTCAAAATTATTATTTTAAGGTAGCATGATGGTTTTATGCTCCTTATTCCACCTAGGAGTAGTATAGTCCTTAATCATCCTTGGTCTCATCACATTCTCTTGGACTAGATTTAGGTTTTACTGCATTTTATTTTAAATTAATTCCCCACCTAGCAGTGGTGGCTAGTTATTAAAAGGTTGCTCATTTTGCAGAATGTCATATGGGTCCATGTTTGTTTTTTATTGTTGTCTCCATCTATGCAATTTCCTCTCAATTTTAAGGTCAACGGGTATAATTAGGTTGTTTCTTACCATGCACTGCTAATACCTAAAAAGAATAAATAAATAAATAAATAAAAATAAAATACCAAATAATAAGAAAAAATAGCACATAATCCACTACAAAATATAAAATAAATGCCAATCTCCTTTGGTTCATCAAGCAAAAAATCATGGTGAGAATAATATACAAAAAGATCCAGTGAGAGCATGTAAAACAGAAAGGGTAGATATCCCAAAAGAAATCGAATATTTATTAGACCAATATAGAAAAATAGGAGAAAATTAGAATTTATGCAAAATTATAATTAAAATATGATATACCTGTTAGAAGCAAGTGAATATGGTATAATACAGAAGATGAAGAAGAATTTGAAATCCAAATAAAATAATTATTAGAGAAAAAATTAATTAGGGAAAGTAAAAGTCTATATAGTAGTCCGACATTTATGGTTAGAAACCATGCAAAAAGAAAAAAGGCTAGGACGGTTATAAATTACAAAAAACTAAATGAAGCCACAGAAATTGATAGATATTTAATATCACACAAAAAAATCTTATAAATAGTATTAAAGGAAAAACTTGGTATTCAAAATTTGATTGTAAATCTGAATTTTTGCAAATTAAAATGCATCCAAATAGTATAAATTATACAGGATTTAATGCACCGAGAGGACATTACAAATGGTTAGTAAAGCCATTTGGACTATGCAATGATCCTTAAATATTTCAAAGAAAAATAAATTATATATTTAAAGATTTTAGACGATTTTTCTTGATATATATTGATGATGCTATAATATTTAGTGAAAACTTAGAAGAATATTTTAATCACGTTAAATTATTTTTATTAAGATGTATTAGACATGAATTATGTTATCTAAAGAAAAGGAAGATATAGCCAAAAGAAAAATAAAATTTTTAAAATTTACAATATCCAATGGAGAAATAGAATTATTGCCACATATATCTAAAGCATTACTAAAGTTTCCTGATCAATTAGAAAGTAGAAAATTGATCCAAAAATTTTTACAACGCGTAACATATGCAAGCGAATTTATCCATGAGTGCACAAAAAAGAAAAAAAGTATTACAAGACAAACTAAAAGGAAATAGTCCATGGAAATGGACAGACAAAGACACCAAAATAGTAAAAGAGATAAAGGAATTTACCAAACTACCCCTACCAGAAGAAAATAAGGAATTAAGATTAGAAATAGATGCATCGGATGATTATTAGGGAGCAATTCTAAAAAGTAAAGATGGAAAAAAGATTTATGGATATGCATGAGAAACATTTACCAATACTGAAAAGAATTATCATAGTGAAGAAAAAGAATTGTTAGCAGTAAACTATGCAACAGAAAAATTTGAATTAGTTCTACTACCTAAGAAATTTATAAAAAAAATAGATAATACTAAAGTGAAATCTTTTATCACAAAAAATTACGATGGAAAACTAGCTTAAAGGAGAAAAATAGGATGGAAAGAGTATTTTTCTAATTTTAATTTTGATGTTGAATATATTCCAGGAAAAGATAACATATCAGTAGATTTTCTTAGTAGACCAAAAAAAATATTCTACCAATGACTGAATTGTAAGAATATAATGGAAAAAGTGTCGATCGACTATCTAAGCTCACTTATGAGAAGGAGTTAACGAAATATATCAAGAAATGTATGTCTTGAGTTCTAGAAATAGATAATAAGATAAATCAAATATCTATGAACTATCTATAGGCAGTTTGCAAGCAGCCTAGCCAAGCATTTATTGAATCTAGTAGTTCTAATTCTTAAAAAATGACTATCATTGGTACAACAACCAAAAGAGAATTAGAAGACCATAACACTTCAATTTACGAGTCAGTTAATTGTAACTTCCTGACTAAAATGTAATGCTTTTGACATAAGTTTTAAAGGTTAAAAAATTAACTAATATGAATACATTATGGAGCTTATAAATTGAAAATAAAGTTGATAAAAGAGATTTAAGTTAATCAAGAGTGGAGTTGACTAAAAGTTATAATTGATCTAAAATAGTCAACAAGTAATTCTGGTTAAATAATTGAGTCATATAAGGAAATAACAATAGAGAATAAGTAGGGTTTATAATTTTGTAAATTTTAATTAAACTAAGAAAATTAAGTACCGAAAATTTATATTGGTTATTGGATTGAGGATTTAGAATTAGCCGAGATTATTAAGCTAGACAAAAACAAAGATGAAAAATAATAACAATAATAAATAAATAAATAAAATAATAACAATTGTGTAAATTTTATTAGGCCTTACAAAAATTTGGAGAATCAATCCTAGTCATACAAAAAAAAAGAATAGAAGTGAAGTGAAGAAAAGAACAAAAGGGAGGGGATTGGAGATGGCAGATTTAAGAGAAAAAAAAAAAGAGATAGAGAGAGAGAAAGAGAGAGCATTCATTGGTTCCAAAATCTAGCCTCCTCTGCCATTGTTTGGTGTGCTTCAGTCTCATCAGTCGCTACTCTCCATAGGCGAACTGTAAATGCCATCTTTCCTCTCTCTTTAAAACCAAAACACTTCATTTTTCAATCAATTCTAACTTTGAATGACAACATGAACACCTCTGGCATGCTCCTAATAGAGAGGTGCACCTTTCAATGCTCTTTATTTCCTCCCCCATGCCAGAAATAAATGGATCAAAAAGGGTATTTTGAGGTCTTCTGAAAAGGATTTCAACTAGATCATGATACATTGGGGCACGTGATCACTCTCAGAAGGCTACCGATAGCTTAAGCTTCGTGGTGAGGCTCTGACCAACAATGACCAATAGACATAATGTTGATCATGGTGATTCAAATGGGAATGGAAGGAATATGACATCATAATAGTAAGTGATCTACTAAATTTACTTTTGCTAATTTTTAACATGTATTTTGTTAAGTTAAGAATGATTATAAGCATACATATGACTAATTTAATTTAGGGAAAAATAAAAATTGATTTGGAAATGAGATGATTTCATATTTAGGTTGAAAGAACAATGGTTAGATGGTTTGAACTTGTTAATGGAATCCATTTATCACTATTAAAGATATATTAGCTTGCGTGTGTAATTGAAAATAGATATGATTATATTATAATTGAACATATAAATTGATTACAGCTAGACTTAAATTGATATCTCTCCCAAATTTTTGGCTTAATATGAGGATAGGGTTCAAGAATGGTATCAAATGAAATTAAATCGATTAGGGAGTTCGGTAATAGATGAAAATTGTATTGTGTATGAATCAAACTATACAACAAATATGAAAAGAATTTATGGTATAAGTGTATGGGGGTTAAATCTCAAATTTTATGGAGGTAGAGTTCTTTAATTTACATATTGATTTAATATGACTCAAGGATTTACATATAAATAGATATGAAATAAACCTGATAAATTATGTGTGAGAAATGATTGATTATAAATGGATATTATTTTTTTTGAAATGTATGAAAACTAATATATACACACACACAATACTTGAAATAGTCATAAGATGGTATCATAGAAATTGCACAATTAAATTTTTTTCCTTTCTTAAATTATATACTTATAAATATATATGTTAGGATCATGGAAATGTAGGATTTAGATAGACTGACTTAGAGGTATTAAACTAGAAATGACTAGAATGTAGGGTTGATCATGGACCGGTTAATTGGTCCATTAACCAAAAAATTAATCAATCCATATAAATAGGTTTTTTCAAAACACTAACCATTAACCAGTCCGTTACCATTGGTTAACCAGTCCATCAGTTTCGATTTTCTGATTTGGTTAACCAATACTTTTTAGTTAACCACTACAATAATATACAAGATACTTAAATAAAAATTAAAAATTAAACATAATTTAACATAATGTTCAAACTACAAACAAAAATTAAGAATGTGCAGTCTTTCATTAGTTTTTTGTATCTCACATTTTAATATAATCTATTATAGACTAAATACCAAATGGACTATGATACTTTCATTTTTCACTCTTAATGACAATTTAAGAATGTTGAGCCCAGTAATTCTTGGGCTGGCTACATTATCAACATGTTGAATGACAATTTATAGAATGTTGAGCCCAATAATTCCAATGCCTAGGGTTTTGGAAATGGAGGGATAGAGTGAAAGCCAATATTATCAACACCACTGCATCAACCATCTAGGCCATTTGGAGCCGCCACCCAACTATTACCAACCCCAACGTTGATGACAATGATGATGCTGAGGGTGGCTATAACGAGAGGTGCGATGATGAGAGGCAGATAACAAAAGGTAAGAGAGAATTTGAGATAAGAAATGGTTAGGGTTTTTTAGATTACGAATATATATAATTAAACCGGTCGGTTAATCAAAACTGATGGTTTTTTCAAACCATGGACCGAAACCAAAATAGAAAACCAAAAAATCTCAAATCTATTAACCTAAACCGTAACCATCGATTCGGTTAACTGAAAAATCGGTTCAATTTCAAATCAATTTTTTGGTTAACCATTTTTTCGATTAATTTTGCTTAGCCCTGCTAAAATGTGAGTCAAATAAATTGTACAACTAAAAAGTAAGGGATTGTATGTTACCGACTTAGTTAAAATAACGAGGTAGATGAATGTAGAATGATTTTACTTATTTTGACAAATTATCTCTACTCTCGTATGCTACAATAAATTTTATAAACAAGACAGAAATGTGTGTTCGTCTATAATTTTGTGCATGATTATAACATTATGATATATTAAGTGACGAGGGTTGAGTTTACATGTATTTTCTAAGGTATAATATGAGAGTTTTTTATGTAATGTATAATAAATGAGAATAATGCCATATTAGTAAGTTTTATAAGTTTTACATGAGTATTACTGTATACATGTTTTATGCTCAATTATGAATATTATGTGAAAATGGCAACGATTGTGGCTATGCGTGTATTATGATTGTGAATATGCTTATTGTTGAAATATCACATGATTTTGTGTATGAATTGAAAATAAGAGGCACAAATGGTGAGATGAAATATGTGAGTCATATAATGTGTATATGAGGAAGAATTAACTACTTGAAAGGCATTATGCTTACAAATAGTTTGTGAGTTGGATTCATTAAATGAGAAATTGATTCTGAGACAGAAGTATAATATGTTTATTTATGTATAAAAATTAAGAAGTATAAATAACGTAAAATTATTTATTGCCCATAATAATAGGTAGAAAACATGGGTAGGATATAATTAGCTAGGTATAAGGACGAAAACTCAGCTGAGAAATTTTTATAAATGGTGATTTGTATTGAAAAGTAATTATCAGGCCATAATGGTCGTATTTATCAGACATTAATGGCCGTGTTTATTCAGGCCCTAATGGTTGTATTTATCAAACCTTTATAGTCGCATTTAACAAGCCTAAAGGGTTATACCCAAATAGGCCTACAAGGCCATAGTCCCGCATATCCCATTGATGTCTTCCTTCAGATTACTTAGGGTAATGACAGTAATAAAATATTTAAATAAAATAAAGAATAATTGATTATATAGTTTAAAGAGTTTATAGATTGTCAGTTTACTTGAATACATAATAATTGATTGTATGCATAGACTAAGAATCTATAAAATGATATGATTAGGTTGAAATTTAAATCACTTATTTTGTATTGCCACTACAAAAAAAACTGCCAATTAGCGACTAAAATTAGCGAAGGCATTATTTTCGTCGCAACTTTTACGACGAATTCGCGACTCTTTTTTAATTCCGCAATGAAAATGATATTTTCTATTTTTTTGCGAAGAAATAGCGACAAAATGAAAAAACAATCGTTAATTATTGGCGGAAAGTATACGCGCCATGTTTTGCGACGAAATTAGTAATAAATATTTCCGTCGCTAAATTTTATAATTTTTATTCATGAAATTAGTTCCATAAAATTTAGTGATGAACATTTTAGTCGCTAATTTTGGAGGAAAAATATAGCGCCTTTTTTTTGCAACGGTTTGGAGATGGAAATTTATGTCGCTAATAGTATGTTAAAGTAATACAATTAGCAACGATATATTTAGTTGCTAATTCGTCGCAAATAAATTAAAAATATTTTTTTTTAATTTCACTTATATAATTTATGTATAGTTTCAAGTAATTTTAATATAAACCATATGAAATAAATATTTTATTTTGTAATAGAAAATTATAAATATTGTTATAAGTTGATAATAATTTTTTATCAATTATGCCAAAATTTAAAGTTATTTATTTAGAAAATTTATATTTTTAACCATAATAATAAACTAATTGTTACTACTATTATATATTTACGTGTTTAGGATTAATAAAAATAAATATTTACAAAATTGTAATATAAAATTTATTATTTTATTTAAAATAATAATAAAAAAATTTGTAATTTATTTTTATTTTTATTTTATAAAATTTAAATCAAATATTAAATTATTAGAAATTATATTGATTTCTTTATCAATTATCCCCAAATATAAACTTATTTATTTAAAAAATTATATTTTTAAGAATAATAATAATAATAATAATAAAGTAATTGTTATAATTATTGAAGATTGATGTATTATGAAAAATATTAAAGATAAATATTATATAATAATAATATAAAATTTATTATTTCATTTAAAATGATTATGAAAAATTTATAATTTATTTTTATTTTGTTAAAATTTTGAGCAAATTTTAAATTATTAAAAATTTTATTTATATATATTTACAAAATTATCCTTGAATACAAGGATAAAATGATAAAATTTGGTAGGAGCATTTTAGTAATTTCAGAAATTTACCTTATATAATATTATTTGCTTATTTTCAATTTAATTTTTTAAAAATTTATAATTTTGATTATTCCAAGTATCATAATATAAATGAAAAATACAGCTACACATTTATTGTTACTAATTAAGATTAAAAATTATTTTAAAAAATTTGAGAATTAAAATTACAAAAAAAAGTAATTAAATAAGATAAAAATCACATGGAGTTAGAGCATTTGATCACTTTTAAAATATTTAATAATATTGACTAGATATTAACTATAATATTTTTTTCTCCTCATTTTGCTTTTTTTTAATTTTAATAATATTCTATAGACATTAATTATAAAATAATTTTATATTTAATATGTATTCAATTTGTATATATATTATATCTATGAATTTAAATAAAAAAATTCTATATAAATTTATTTACGAAATTATCCTCCATCTATTGGATATGGTACAAATGAATGTAAGGATATTTCTGTCTTTTAGAAAACCCTACTTACCCTTTTTTTTGCCTTGTTCATCTTTTTTTTCTAAGAAGTTGTCATCCCTCATTTCCTCTCTCTCTCTTTCTCGATTCTTCTTCCCACTGCCAATCATCGTTATCGATAATCGCCGATGGACAAGTCGAGGAAGGCCTCTCTTCTTCGTCTACTTCTTCTCAAGGGTCAATTTAGGTTTCTTATTCAAGGTTTCTTAGGGTCTCGTACCCCAAAAAATTGAGCGTGAATGGAAAAATAATTTCAGATTTTTTATTCTTATTCTCTTGTTGGTAGAAAACTCTTTGTTGGCGGAGTCTCGTGGGAAACTATAGGAGGTATCTTGAAAACTCCTTTTTATCTACTTTTAGTTGCATTATGTCAATATTTAAATGAGCAATGAAATCCTGGTTATCCAGTGTTATATGCTTGTCCTATAATTTAATACTATTTAATTAATTCATGGTAATCTTATTATATTATAGATTTTTAATTTGTCCAAAATATATTTTTTATTATTCAATTTTTTAAAAAATTTAATGCAAATATTAGATAGGTAAACTCTAATCATATTTAAAGAAAAAAACTCTAAATATATGGATTTATTAAATTAAATATGTGTACATATATCTATATAAATAAAACAAATTTGGGTAAATGTATCTACAAAATTATCCCTCATTTTACTGATATTGTATAATGAAAGTGGGGTATTTTTGTCTTTTTGGAAACCCTAATTGGCCCTTCCCTTATCCTTATTCTTCATTTCTTTCCTTTTCTCATTAGTTAGAGCCGCCTCTAGGGTTTTGCTTCCAAATCGCTAGCACTTTGGTTTGAGTTGTCAAATCCTAGTTACCAAGATGTTGGATCTTAATGTTTCTCACTCCATGGGCACTACTATCATCGGTGTCACCTATAACGGTGATGTCGTCCTCGGTGCCGACTCTGGCACCAGCACCGATACTTTTATTTGCTTTACTATGCATTTTCTTCGCTCTTAGGTTTGATCGATTGATTTATTTGAAGGATCTTATCCGTTGAAACTATATGAAATTTGAAAGAACTCAACTCACTAACAATGTCTAAATTTGTCATTTTGGATCGGTATTATTCTCAGCTCTCTCGCCCAACTGACATTTATGAATATTTTTTCAATGTCGTGCTTCCTCTTCTACTCAATAAGTTCTGTTAATATCTTTAGAGCTTCACTTTTTGAAATTAATTAAGGATTACTGTTGCTTTTACTACTATCTGCATCTTATTATGGTAAAATTACTTGTATTGGGCACCTCTTTTCTACTTGAGTTTGATTTGATTTCAAACTGAACGTCTTTCTGGTTGATTATTGTACATTGTTTTCTTTTAGCTTTGTTCTTTGGTCTCCTTGCAACGATATACAAAAGCACTCTTAACACTCTTCAAAGGGCCTCTTTAGTGGAGAAATCTAGACAAAAACCACAAGAAAGGATGACTACTCTATCCAATGTGGGTGGCATTGCTAGGTTTTATGTTCTGTTTTATATGGACTTATATTTAATTTGTTCTTATTGATATTTTGTCCAGGCCTTGAAAAGAAGCAATTATGATGATAACCCTATGCTACGATGTATGAGATAGGTGCCTTTCTTGCATCTTTGTTACCTTGCTCTTGAACTTGTGTTTGTGTAACTCAACTTGAACTAATTGACCATCTTTACATCTCATAGTAACTATTCTTGGCATGTGAAAAATAATTGAAGTGATTGTTTTGTTCTTCCACAATTCTAGTGATTTATTATTGAAGTTCTTATTAGAGTAGATTCCTAGGATAAGTTGCCTCCTTAATGTTATCCAATCTATATCATAAATCATGTTTCATATGAGGAAGGTATGCACTATAAGTTTTTATCATTGCTTCCACATATATTTTGTTGTTATCTTTAACTTCTTGTAGTATTCTTCTGACAGTCTGTTGTTCTTAAGTAGCATCCAACTAACCTCTGCTCTCCTTGGTATTTGTATATTATATCCTGTCCCTAATAACTTCCAGTTATGGGGTGCCTCCCTGATTATTCTGCTGTGAGTGCTTTTTTACCAAATGATATTGTTAGTCATTCTCAATCTCCATTACCCCATTAAAACCAGAATTCTATCTCCTTATTTGAGGAAATGGTTGCTAGAGTCGTTATAATGAAGAAATTCAATGATTTTGCTGATAGGCATATGGTGTTTTATTTGGATTTTGGTTATCACACGACGTTAGTTCATGTACTTCATTTGAAGAAGATGAAAAAATGATAAGCATGTACTGAAGAAAAATAAAGTTTACAATTTAATTTGATTTACCTCATTCCCTGGCAACATGAAAAAATGATAAGCATGCACTGAAGAAAAATAAAGTATACACAAACACATGATCCATTTTATGTTCATATGTCATCTTAACATAAATTATCTTCAGCTACCAGCAAATTGATCAATATAGGTTGGGATTTTCTTGGACATATATTTCTATTGCTCATGATATCTGTGAGAAAATGCATAACCAGTGAATGGGTTCTAGATTGTTGGCTCATGGGTGTGTTAGTTACTAGAAATTTAAATTTACTTAACGAGTGCAATTACTTTTTTTCATTTTTATTATTCAGGATTGTTGGCTCATGGGTGTGCTAGTTACTAAAACTCAGCAGTGCTGAGGGCATGGTTATAGAGGATGGAATAGCAGGGGATGGAGGGAAAGCAACAGCTCAGATTGGCATGCGAAAGTAAGTATATTAAATCTATGCCTCTTTTTCTAACCATAGCTCTCTTGCTATTTTTTCCTTAAAATATTGATGTTGTTTCCTCTATCATTAGGTCCATTTTTTGCTTAAGTCTAGCTGGCGACACTCCATCTTCTGCAACATTGTTTGATGCTATTGTCAGTGGGTGTATTCCAGTTATAGTCAGTGATGAGTAAAAGCTGCCTTTTGAAAGAATACTTGATTATAGAAAGGTGTGATAAAAAAGTTGACACAATGGCTGAACCCAGGAGAAAATAGTGACCTGGGATTATCTCCATCTGGTAGTCGACCAATTACAAAATCGAGGCATTGAGATATCTTAGAAAGCCATGTAGCTCTAATGACAATAACTTGATGCTATCATTTGGCATTTTTGTTCAGTGCTAATATTTTCCAGAGCTTTTTAGCTGAAAGCCGATGCAGTACCTAAGATGGATAGAATGGACACTTGAAGTTTATTTAAACATAAACTTCCCTGGAACAATCTTTGATAGAACTTCACCCAGATGCATGCTTGCTACTATCTCTTTTGTGACATGATTATGTATAATATTGTGAAGCACCTATTTAGGTGCTTAGATTACATAGCCAATTCATTTTGTTTACTATTGCTGCTGAAGAGAATTCAAAAAATTCAATAATATTATTGTTTTCTTTATCTTCATGCTTTGAAGTTGAGGGAATGGATTTGTATATGCATATCTGTAGAAAAGGTTGCTTGTGATTTTTGTTATTTGATAGATTTAAAATAAAGTAGTTTATAGTTTGTCTTGAAGATCTATACTGGTGATTGATGCTGCCTCGTTCCCTTTTTTCCTTGAGTGCAGATAGCATTGTTTGTTTCTTCTTCTGATGCTGTACAACCAGGTTGGCTGTTAAAGTTTTTGAAAGGTATTAGCTTAGCTCAAGTCAGAGATATGCAAAGAAACCTTGTTAAGGATTGTGAAGTTCCTACTATTTTTTTCTTGTCCTAGAAAGATGTATG
This sequence comes from Excoecaria agallocha, assembly GCA_037975025.1. Lineage (NCBI taxonomy): Eukaryota > Viridiplantae > Streptophyta > Magnoliopsida > Malpighiales > Euphorbiaceae > Excoecaria > Excoecaria agallocha. Next base: position 17,622,977 of record CM075809.1, read on the forward strand.
AGATAGGTGCTAACAGGATGGCCTCGGAACTTATGACTAGTACTTTTGCAAAACTACTTAATAACCTTTTTTCATCCTTTTGCACCTTTTCTTTAATTAAGAATAGTTAATAAATGACTGCCTGGCCTATAATTTCTCTAGTTCAAGATATTTTGCATAATTGCACTTTTATTTCTCTATTGTATATGCTTTTTGCGGGAATTTATCAATCTTTTTGAGGTTTTTCTATCCTTTTTTAGTAAGAAAAATATGTCTTCATTTACCTTTTGAAAGCAAGATCTATCTTTGTATATGTGTAATAATGGTGATAGCAGTTAATATAGCATTTTTATTATCTAACGGAAGCTAACTTATAGATGGATGTGGTCTTTAACAAAGTCTTTTGCTTGGTGATATTAGCACTAATTTCATGACGATGTACCATCTTTATTGGCATGACCTCCTTGTCATAGAGTAACTGGTAATTTCTGAAAAGTCATGGTGTACATAGCTTATAATCTCATGTGTACTTTTTTACAAATCACCAAGGTATAGGTGGAAGATAGTATTTCTTTGTACTGGTTGGAATATGTTGCTCTGCTGTTCCTACTTCTTTGCTTCTACATAGCTTAGGGAATATTTTGCTCCATTTTATTTTGCAACTTTAAATTGGCTTGTTAAATTATTATTTTGTTCTTGCTACTTTGATTATTTTGGCCAATTGCATGTGAGCATTACTGCATCACCATTTTTAATTTAGGTCGATAATGCACTTGGGAAAAAGTTGGAGGCAAGTCCAGAGAATATTGAAGAAGCAGAAAACTCACCACATGATTTAGAGAGTACTGGTAACAAATTCTTTAGCAGTTCTGTGTTGCTTGAACTTATAATTCTTTTATCTATTTTTTTATCTTGAGATGTCTCTATTGATAGAATAAACATCTATATTGGTTAAAAGGCTATTGCAGAAGTTAAAAAGGCAATTATTGAAGCCTTGGACAAGCAATATGCTGATTTTATATCTAAATCTATGAAATGCTATGTTCTTGTTATTCTAATTGTTATATTCGTGTTATTTCTAAAATCTAAATCTTTTATACTTGTGTTTCAGTTGGGCATTCTTCTGAATTCCATGAAAAGAATGTTGAATGTGCTGCGACCCAAGATAGAAAACTAGATGAAATCATGGATCTCTTACACCCCTAATGGAGATACTGTCATAGGAGAATGTCTTAGTGAAATTACAGTGTTGCTCAGATCCAAATTCAGAAGTTAGGTAAGCAGCTAGTTACTTTATTATCATCAAGGTAATTCTCAAAATTTTCAGTTGTTTTTAATCATATAGTCTATGAGTCTATAAATTGGTAGTCCAATTAACTTATTTTCTTTATTTCTTACTCGAATTTGTCATTTTCTTTACTCTCTTTCTCTCTCAGCATGTCACAAGAGCTTTTGCTGCTATCTCTGCAAATTGCTCCTAAGCTTCTCTTTCTGCTTCTCAAATGCTATCATTTCTTTGTTTCCTTACAAATGCTTAATTCTGCCTTCTTGTTCCTCTCTTTTCCACCTACATTGTGATCTTCCTCTTTGATCCGCTTCTATTTTTGTCTTTTTCTTTCTTTTAATTTTTTTCCTTCCTTTCATGGTTTTTACTTCCCAGATTTGATTTGTTCTTCCTTTTTATTGATTTTTTCCTCATTTTTGAAGCTGCAATCTAGATTTAAATTTGCTTTGTTTAATTTCTTTTTATTTTTTTGAATTATGTGCTGATTCTTTTCTCCCTATTGCTCCTCTTCAGCATTTCATTGACATCGTGCATTCATTTACTAGTTTGAATTGGTAAGCATTTCTCTTTCTTTATGGTCCTTATACATAGTCAATTAGATGAAGAAAGAATTTTTTTAGAAACTTAACAAATAATAATGAATCAAATTGTAGAAATTTTTAAGCTTTTGTGCCTTGTATGACCAAAGTTGATATCTTTACATGCAGAAAGTGAGAGCTTATCATTCATTAACTGCTTGTATTACCTAGTTTAATTAGGTATGTTTAACCTCACAGGGAGTGCTTTAGCGCAATGCATAAGCAACTAATGCTATTTTCCTTTGGTAGAAAAGGCATTTAACGCACAAATACAATAGAAATTTGGTTTAAGGTCAAAAGAATATCATTATGTGGATCTCTTTGTTGTTTAATGTATGTTGAGTAGTTGGAAGTTCAGGGTTAGATTCTTGTGGATTTTTGAGTGAATAACTTATCATTTATGGCTATTTGGTTTCCACTACCTCAATTTCCATGACATATATAAGTTTATGTTATTGTTCCTTATACTACTTTCAGGTGGGCTTCCATTGTGTTAACAACTTTAATTATTAGAGGCACGGCATTTCCAATTGTAATAAATCAACTATAAGCTACTTCAAAACTCACTATATGTACTTGCTGCTGCATCTTCCTTCAGTTACCTTGTTCATTTAAACTCTTAAGTGGTATATATTCTTATTAAGTCCCATACTTCAAAATGCAGTGTGGGAATTTTGCTCATTATTCAATACTTATTCTCTAACATTGTTTACTTTTGGTTATCATTTGTTCTTCTAGTAAATATGTCTAATTACCTAAGATGCTTCCTAATTCTTATTCATTTTTATTTATTCTTCCAGTATGATTTTTACAATATGTATGTCATATATTTTAAACATTAATTGTATTCTAAAGCAAAATTTTTTGATAATTTTGTATAAAGTATCACTTTATTTTATTTTTTATGAGGTTTAGAATACTTAGTGTTGATTGTGAAATACAAGCTAGGAAGAATGATTATGAGGTTTAGAGTGCCTCTATGGATGATAACCGTAATTTCTTCAAGGGATATTTGACTTGCTGATAATATGTCCAATCCATTACATGTAGTTGCAACTTGTAGCTGATTCAAAACTTTTAATCCTAGCCTAGATGTTATCCATTAAAATAGTGTGTTATTCATGGTTTAAAATGTGTTTCTTAAGAGTAGACCAACATTCCATGGACTCGATGGGTTAGTGCAGGTGAGCCAGTAGATTTTGTCACATGAATGGACTGTTGAAGAACTATGAAATATGCTGGTGTACTCATACCAAATATTAAACAGGGAAACTAATTCAGGATTCTTTACCTGGCTGATTTCGTCATTGATCAACCACCAGGCTAAGGCTGCAACTTCCAATATTCCAAGCACTCCCTAAAACATTATATGTATGATCCTTTTGATTTTATGAGTAGTCTTTATAATAAGACAATTCAAATACTATTGACGCTAATTAGTACGATAATATTTATTATTTTATTATTTCATGAGAGATTGTTTGAGGATAATATTATGTAATATTTCAAACAATTATATATATATGTGTGTGTGTGTGTGTGTGTGTGTGTGTATTTTGGAATATATTTCGATTTGAAATAAATATATATTTGTATGTGTGAGATCATTGTTATGTACAGGTTGAAAATAAATAAATGACGATCATTGTATGAAGATTAAAATTTTAAAATACAGCAAAAGAAAAAAATTCAATTATGCAATAATTTAGTGATGGATTTGCGACAGAAAACTGTCGCTAATACGTGACAGATATAATTTAAAAAATAATTAGCGATAATATTCATCGCTAACTTTTACACTAAATTTTTATTTAGCGACGAAAAATTTAGTCGCTAAATATTATTATTATAATTCGGCGACTAATTAGGAATATAAATTAGCGATGGAAAAAAATAGCGACGAAGAATTTGAATTTCGTCGCTATTATATTTGCGACTGGCCTTTTAGCGACTGTTCATTGCGGCATCGCTAATTTAAATCAGCCACGAAAAATAGGTAATTAACGATGGCATTTTCTGTCGCTAATTAGCAGTTTTTTTGTAGTGTGCTATTTACATTAGTATAGTATTTATCCATTGAGGTTGATGTTGCCTTGATTTAATAATAAGATTATTATTATATTTTTTTAAAATGAAAGTTACCTAAAGATATTTGGTTTTGAGAAGTATGCCTTGCTAGTTTTACTTAATGAATACATGAATTAGCTTGATGATGATATTACTTGGATTTAGTATAAGTATAATTCAAAGTGCTTAATTCATTCTCAAAGCGCAAAATTTTATATAAATCTATATAATGCATGTAGAAAGTTAATTTAAGGTTTAAATTTCTTCTATGGGTGAGAATTTATAATATATTTGGATATGTGATACCAATTTCTTTGCAAGTTTGGAATTTATATTATAAATATAATCTAATTACGTGACTTGTTTATATTATATTTATTTATGCAATATTATTATTATTATTATTATTATTATTATTATTATAAAGATAAAATAAAATAAATATATAATAAATAAAGTAAAATTAGTATAACACTCTCGCTAAGCTACACAAGTCAAAGAACAATATTCATGAGACAGAAGAGATAGTACAGTGGATTGGATTTGCATCAAGCTGGAGTCATATTAAAGCCGAAAAGGAGGATGTACCAAAATAATTGTTTATTATATATTTTAGATTCTATCTTAATTTTACCATAAACAGTAAGATTTGTAGAATTTAAAAGATATGCAAATATAATTTTAGTTAGTTATGTAATTAAGTTGTAAGTAGTTATTTTAGTTTAGTTATTAACTATGTATATATTGATTTTGTTTGTGGTATAGTTAATAAAAATATGAAACTATCTTATGAAAGTATTCAAAGGATAGGGATTTTATGTGTTGGGGTCTGTAATGGATGTTGATAGAGTTAAAATAGGTGATTTTAGAAGTGTATTTGTAATCTTTTTGTACTGGAGGTTTGACAAAATATTTAAGGAAAATTCTGCCGAAATTTTGATGAAAATAATGGCAACAATTTGGAGTATTAAATGAATTAAAGAGAATTTTATGTTATTCATATAATTATGGACCATAGAATAGCTTGTAACATTCTGGTTCTATCAGCTCATCAGACCGGGTGTAGGGTGTTACAAAGATGATATAACAAAAAATCTATTAATGAGGAGATCAATTCAATATTTAGATTGTTCTGGTCAAGCTTCAGCATCTACATCCATGGAGAACTTTAGTTCAAGACTAATAACTCTAAAGGATATAACCAAAAATCTATCAATTTCTAAAAGACCTTAGACAAAAGATGAAAGATTTAAGATTGACTCTATAGAACAGAAAAAGCAATGGGAATCTAATTTTCTTAAAGCACTCCAATATTTAGCCAAATTTATCAATGCGGTTGGGATAAGCACAATCCCAATAAATGGAGCATATAATAAAGCCATTATCAAGAAAGGAGTAGATCCTCCAACGGTCCAAAAATTGTATCGTTTTGGATTAATTCACACCATCTATCTAGAATAAGATATGGATGAAATTAAATATTCATCGAAGACTATTAAAAATCAAGTCCAAATATTTAAAAATATTACCAGGTCAACAAAGATCTATCTAAGAACCATGAACATCATTCTAGAATGGGATGAAGAGTTTAACTCTGAAATATTTGTTGAAACCTTCATAAAAATGGGAACTACAAGATAGGAGTTCATTCCTAAAGACCAAAAAACATTTACTTTATTACCAATAATAATAATAAATCTATCAGAGATGAGATTTAAGAATATAAAAACTCTTGTTAGAGGCTTAAAAGAAATTTTGAATGATGACAAAAAATATTATACCACTTATCAATAAGGGATAATGATAACAAATCCTTTTAGTGAGTGGCATCAAAGATATCTACTGAAAGGTTCTTTGGAAGGAATTTTGAAAGGAGAGAGACCCATGTTCAGAGAAACTAGACAAATATTTGAAAAGAATCTAAGAAAAGAAATAAGCACTAGAAAAAGAAGGGAACAAGTTTTGGTGGAACTAGACCCCCTCTAAAAAGAAGACGAATAATTAAAGATATAAACCAAAAATAATGATGTAAGGAATGATGAAAAATAGCAATCATGTAACACCAATAATGCAATAACTGTAGGATTCAACCTCTATAAAAACCCACCATGTATCTGTAAGAGGCATGGCTTAAGTTCACAACTTATCTTTTGCCTGCTTACTCCCAATTTGAAAATCTTGTAATCTTTTTCTTTGAAATAATATTTATAGAATTCTAAACTCTTCATTTATTCTTTCTAAGTAACCTTAGTAGTTAGTATTTAAATCTCCTAAGAAATATAGTAAGCTAGATATGATAAACTTTGAAAGTCAAACTACTCATTCACCTAAAAATTTTCTATCAAATACCATATATGAAAAATTCATTGTTGCTTGCTAAAGTAGTATCTCCTACTGATACCAAGCTTATAATTGTGTGAAAAAAGGGCAAGAGGTATAGTTTTTAGATAAGCTCAGATCAACCTAAAACGTCAACAGCCCAAGGGTGAACAGTTATCAAAAATCATTGATAACTGGATTCAAGCAACAATGAAGGAAACATAGTGGACCCAAAAGAAAATTTATAAGGTGTATTGAAACCTTGACTTCTGTTTGTTTACTAGTTTTCAATTCTATGGCTTAGAAAGATTACATGCTAAAGAAAGGGTGAAAAGAAAGAATGTTTATAAAAATGAAATTGTTAAATTTTTAGATTATTTGTAATGGATAGAATAAGAAGACAAATAATCAGAATAACTAATAGAATTAACTCTCTAAAAATAGATAATATAATTAAAAAATGAAATAAAATATTTAAAAAGAAGTATGGAATTCTTCAGTAAAGTTGGATTAAAACCAGCCCAGGAATATATGAAAGAATAGAAACTTTAAATTACATCATATATATATATAAAGTAAGGAATACCATTAGGATAAATGAGTATATCAAATATAGTAAATTGGTTAAGAAGAAAAGATCTGAATGAATATCAAGACAATATAGAATTACTAAATGATATAATAAATATAAAAACGTATATTGAAACAAAATTTGAACAAAATAAAATTTTAATTTTATCAACTGATTTAGATATTGCAACAAAAGAAAGAATAATCACAGGAATGTATAATGATAATTCAACCAAATTAAGCATAGTAATAGTCATGCAAGAAACACTTAGAAGAATAATTAGAAATAGATTTAATGTAAATCCATAAAAATTTCATAAAAATTTCCACAAAATACTGGTATCAGAGCCTAAAAGCATTTACTACTTGTTAAAATTAAATTAATGAGTGAAAATCTAATAATAAATGATTTAGAAATTAATTGGAAATTCAATTTTAATAGTGAAGTTATTGGAATTTTATATGAAATAAATTTAGAAGAGATAGAACTATTATTAGATCTAGAATTTGAAATTTACTATATGAATATTTAATAATATATATAAATAATACTAAATTTAATTTTAAGAGAAACTTGTAATATAATATTTAAAGCATGTTCAGAAATAACTGGAAAAATAGAATTACAGGTATAAAATGAGAGACATGGAAAATGAATGTATGTTCATAAAGCTTAATGATTTAAACTAGGGGTAAGCATGTACCGGTTAACCAGTGCATAAGCAAAAAAAATTAACCAGTCCATTAATATCGATTTTTTAAAATTACTAACAATTAACCAGTCCGTTATATTCGGTTAACCAGTCCATCAATTTCAATTTTTTGGTTTGGTTAATCAATATTTTTCGATTAACCATTAAAATTTATAACATGAAATTATAAAAAAAATAGATAAAATTTAATTCAAATTCAAATATGCAAAGTAATTTAATATAAAAATTACAAAACAAACATAATTTACTAGCCAAAATTCATGTTCTAAAATTAATAGCTAATATTATAAAATAGATTTGGTATTTGTTAGAAATTAATATGCTTGATTCTAATTCAAATAAAATTTCAGATAATATTAAATGTTATAACATAAACTCTAAAATATAAAAAAATGTAATTAAATGCTATTAAATAAACTATGAACACCAATATATGAAAAAAAAATGATATATATAAAAGTTAATTGGATACTATATATAAATATTACTATATAATTAAATAGAATAACATACTATAAATTTAGTTTAAAGTGTTATATAAATTTTATAGGAAAAATAAAAAAAATTAAGCCATAAAAATAAAAAATATATATATAGTTTAAAGTATTAATTTTATATAAATTTTAGAGAAAATAGAAAAAATTGAAGATAAATTTTAGAGAAAATAGAAAAAATTGAAGATATATATATATATATATATATATATATATATATATATATATATGAACCAGTTAATCATGGACTAACGGTTAACCGGTACTTAAAAATCTAAACTATAACCATTAACCAAAAATCTAAAAATTAAAAACCGTAACCGAGTCCATCAGATTGGTTAACCGTAAAAATCAGTTCAATTTTGAATCGGTTTTGCAGTTAACCATATTTTCGATTTTTTTTGCTCACCCCTAATTTAAAGGAAGAATATAGAATACCTAGATTACAAGAAATAAGAATAGAACTAATGGTCATAAAAGAAGAGCTAGAAAAAATAAAAAAGGCTAGTTTAAAATTAAATAAAAAATGAATCTTGAACAAGAAATAATTAAAATAGATAAAGAAATAAAAGAGAAAAAAGAATATATAGAGCATATGAAAAATAAAATTCAGTATCTAATAAGTATAAACGTAAATAAAAATATCATAAAATTATTAGAATATGATTTCAAATGTAGCCAAGAAGAACTACAAGAATTATTAAATATTGGAAATAATTTATAATAAAAAGATAAAATGAATATAATAGAAAAATACGGAGAATATTTAAGTCTATTAAATTTAAGTAGTAAAAAAGATATTAAAGATATAATAGAAGAAATGGATGGACAAATAAAAAGAAAGGAAATCTTAATGAAAAATATTAGATCTACATTAATTAAAATAAAAAATGACCTTAAAAAGAAAATTTGAAAGAAGGGAACATTCAGGTACTAAAAGGTAAGTTTTCAAAACAAGAACTATTTAATCCTGTAGTTAAGTTGCATTTTTTTTAAGTTTTGAAGTTTTTGAGTATATTTATGTAAAGATCCCAAATAAAAGGCCCACCTATTATTCATTAGGCACGAAAACGGTTTAGCCCATATACCAACTATATAAGTATATGTGCATAATATATAGATATATATGTATGTATGTACAAGTATATGTATGTATATTGCAGGTGGCAAACTGGTCAGTTAGATCATGATAGGTCGGGTCATAAATAATTAAGAAACTTTATAAATGGATAAGATTGAATTGAATAATGATCCTAAATGGGTCATTGTTAAATGGAACATAAATTGAATAAGTTATAAGCAGGCAAAACTTTATAAGATTATTTTTTTATTTTTAAAAAATATACATGTATAACCCATAAAAAATTATTTTTATATCTACATTTTATGAGAAAATGTAAAAATATAAACTGATCATATTGAATTATAATTAAAATAGGTCGTAGGACTCGGATCGGGTTTAATTTCCTATGGCCAATATTCTCATATTTAGTTTCTTTTTTTTTCAAATGAATTTTTCATATGTCAAATTTGTCGATGGTAACGTATAGCCATGATTTTTACACTTGCAATAATAATTAGTTGTCTAATTTAAATGAAGGGAAACTAAATATAAAAAAATGTATCCGATAACAATTTGGATTACCGAGCTACTATCTGAATTGAACTTTGAATGGAAGCATCCTTCCAGCTACTCACACGCCTAAAAATAAAGAATTCCGGCGGAATTTCCAATGAGTGAAAGATCCGACGGTCAAATTAGTGTAAATCCTTAAAGAATAATTATCAGAGTTAATTGGCTGAAAGAAAAAAATATCTAAGATATCCAACTTATTTATAAGGATGCGAATCCTATTGTAGTTAGGATTCAGTTTCCTAGCTAAGAGGGATTCCTATTGTTAATAGAAACCAAGGAAGACATATTATCTTATTAGAAAACCAAACTAAGACTCCTAAATAGGAATTCCACCCACTTTAGGTAACTACGAATCCCTATCCCGATATAACTTCCAAAAGTGACTTCACTTTGGTACCGATTCGAGTTAGGAGAGAACCGAGCAACTGAAGGTCGGGTTATTTAAGGGAGACCAATTAGGCAGTTCAATTATTAGTATCATATAACAATAATATTTAATATTACTTCTTTTAATACAAGTGAAATAAATGAGACTATTTTTGAAACGAATAAATATATATTTATACTTCTAACTAGAACTGCAAGATGTTAAGTGCCAATTGCGGTGATGTTAGCACAAAAAGACTTAATTGAATATATATATATATATATATATATATATATATATATATATATATATATATATATATATATATATATATATACTCTTCTAATTAGAACTGCATTGTGGTGATGTTAGCACAAAAAGACTTAATTGAATGCCATTCAATAAAATGGAAATTTTAAATATTGTAGGTGGGCAAATTGTCATTTTAAAAGAAAATAGTAAAAGAAACACATCATTAACAAACGAAATAATATGGTAAAAATTTGTATCTTTTAATTAGATATTTTAAATTTCATTTTTGTGCAAAAAGCATTTTCAAATATGAAAAATTAGAGCAGATAATAGATGCGTCAGAAGATGCAAACAAAACCCCGCTGCTTTCCAAGGAAATGGAAAGCAAAAGCTTTGTAGGAAAGAAACAGAGTTATGATTTCCCGTAGCTATAAACAAGAAGAAATTGAAGTGAGTTGAAGAATGTTAGAAATTCATGTAATGATGACAGAACAAAAGAGAACAACAAAGAACATGATAAAGATCATCAAATCGTGTGAATATAAGCAAGATGCGAACATGTTGCGTGCCTACAAGTAGTAATTTCTACAACACTTCTAACAAGGAAATGCAGTATATTTTTGTTATATGTTTAGAATAGAATTCTAGTTAAACTGGTTGAAGTACCACATAAAGTAGGTAATCCTTTTTTATTATTTAAGCTTCAAGTAAATTAAAATTAATTGATGGTCAAAAAGAATATATAAAAAATATGCGAATAATTGAAACATGAGTAGAGATATTCTACAATTAGGATTAGCCACAACCAATTGTGAAAAACTAAAAATACAAAAATAAATCATTTAAAAAAAAGAAAATAAGGAAGAAATAGCTCAAGAACTACAGATAATTACATGATTATTCTTACAAAATATTCAGCAAATCACTTCAGCCACGTTTGGTTTTCTTTATTGCACATGAGATAGTATAATATAGTACAAATTAATACAAGTACAGTGTTTCTGTGATGCACACTGAACTCCGTGAGCATCCAGTTTGCTCTCAAAAATCCGCTTAACTCGTGAAAGCCGATCACTTTGCAATAGATAGGGTTTTATTCCCATCTGTTATTGACGATGAACCTACGAGAGCATCTATTGGATACCACAAAGCAAGTATTACAGAGTCACCACCCAATAAGACATTAAAAAAATGAGTTCTCACCTTATGAGACCAAAACCAGATATAGTTCGGGAACTGACTCTTACTTATACCTTTGGTTAGCATTATATAAATGATTTTTAATAATTAACTTATTTCATCTTTTTTCTCATATGAGTTATCATGCTTGAAAAATAAAAGGCGCACTCAAACACATTTGAAAGCTGTAAAACAATAAAGACATGGCATAAAAAGCATTAGGAAATACAAGAATAAATGTAAAGATAAAATCATACATAAATTAAGGAATTAATTAATTCATTTGCATGAGAATGTTGGTCCTCACATACATATTTACAAAAAGACAGAATTTTGGGTGTATTTTGGATAAAGATAAAGACATTGGATCCCTCCCGGTTCTGAAAAAGAATTGTGTTAATTAATTTTAAATAGAAAATCTTTTGTGATCATAAAAATAAAATCCTTAATTTTACATTTTATTGTGTGGGTGAAAATTAGGACATTGGTCCCTTTTTATTATAGAAAAATTCCACTCAAATTTGTTTGCAATCATTTAGTGAGTTTTAGGCTATCGCTCGAAAAGTCATTTATTTGTAATGAATGAAGAAACGCATGAAAGAATAATAATACAAGAAAAAATGACATACATAAATTGAAATATTTATTGGATTAGAAACATTGGTTCCCTCATCTATATTTATAAAATCTTTTGTGTGGTTTTTGGGACGAAAAGGGGACATTGGTCCTAAGTTTATGTAACACCCTACATCTAAAGCCTTTAACATTTATTATAATATATATCTAAGTCATGTTATATTAGGTTATTAACCCAATTAAATCATCATTAATCATATCAAATGGTCTGTTTAATTAGACAACCTGTACATCAATTAGGTGTTGCACACAACTTCCATCTCTTTATTTACATAGGCATAATGACTTATCATGCAACCCACTTATCATATTCATGATAGATATAACTATCTTAATCTGTTCATTGTCATGCATGGCATTCAGCAATTCATCTAACATATATATGTATAAGCATTCTAGCTCATATATGCATGCATATACTAGCATTCTTTTAACAAGCTTATTACATCATTTACTTCATATGACATATATATTTTAAATAGCATTTTATACATATTAAACATGTGAAAGAAATTTGTATAAAATTAACAAAAATAACCCTACATCAACTTCTATGAATTGGTGTTGGCTTGTCCTGATGCAGAGTTCGTTCCTATGTAAAATTCTTGACTACAAAACCTACGCGGATAAAATGATCCATGCTAAGCTATATAGCTTAGTGGGGATACTAACATGAAAGACAACCACTTACAGTGGTCGTCAGAAACATATAACACATGATAATTAAAAATATTAAAATTGACATATTCGAAATAGGTATATAATAAAACATAATATCTTAAACAATAATGTAACCTTTCAATTAATTCAGCATACTTGAATCTAAATAATTCATAAAGAGATCTATACATAATGTATGTAAATATAATACATGCACTAGAAACCATAGTTAAACATGTTAATCCATATATCAAATGCACTAATTATACTGTGGTTAACTAAAAAACATTAATACTTTAGTTTAGCCTATTTAAGTTTTAAAGGTGGATAACAGGATCGGTAGATACTCGAAGGTATCAAAATGGTGGATATCAGAAGATATCAAAATTATGGACCCAAACTGGTCAACTGTATGGTAGACCAATCAAACAGACCCAAACGGGGTCAGAAAACAACCCAATAGAATCAACTGTACTTTGGACCTAAAAAGATCAACGGTGGCAGCTATAATATCCTTATAGGCGCCTATCTATCTACTATTGAACTCTATACGCAGGCGATACTTTAATTTGCTGATTGAAATGTTTCATAGTTGAAATGTGTCTATAGTTATATAACAATTGATTCATCACTATGGCATATTTCATATGCATCAATCATATAGTCTTTCATGTTCTTTTAACTTGCTTTAATAACTATCTCATGAGTGCATAACATGCTTTTTAATCAAGTAGTGAAACATACATGTTTGGTTGCTCATCATAACACGTGCCTTACATATGAAGCTCTATAACATGTCATAACATTCAATTGCATTTTATCATATAATTCAATAAATTTCCTTAGTCATACTTTAACTATACATATATCAATACTATGCTCATATGGATTCTTGGCATGCTATAGTGTTGTACATAAGTTGTAGAGGTGTTAAAATGGTATAGCAAGTTCTCTCATACAAAAGCAAAGTAATAAAAGAAGGGTACATGTTACATAGGCAAATCGCGAGTGCGACAAGGGTCACGAGCGCGGTCGAGGCTAATATAACAGTCCACATATAGTGCATTGTCACGAGCATAACCGAGGAGAGTATACAGTCCACATATAATGCATTGTCACGAGCGTGACTAAGGTCGCAAGCGCGATAGATGCAGATTACACAATTTCAATATCTTTTTAGTAATAACAACTCTTGTAAGGATTCCTTTTTATGCCTGAATAACTTACTCAAGCTTTCACTAATTTATCCCTAATTTCATGCATTACTAACTCATAACTCTCCCAATTATTACCTTTAATTTAGATTCCATAATTTGACATCAAAACATAATATGAAACATGTGTATCACACATATAGTTAAGGTCTTATAATGCTAAGTCCTCTTTTAGGAGTATAATTTTACAACCATGTTAAACTATTAAGGAATAAACCCTCTAAGAACTCTAAGTTCTTTCATCAGTATTGACTTGCATTTACATTTCTATATTCTAGTCAAAGACTTCCATTTGCATGCATTTGAAAGGATAAGAAGATTCATATAAACCCAAACCATACAAATCCCATACCTTGGCCAAAAATTTCCTTAATTTCAATCTTGTGCCTTTCATTTTCCTTTACTCCTTCCACCTTCTTCTTCTCCTTTTAACAACAATTCATCCATTTATCATATTTTCAGCATTTAACTCAATCCATCATTAACCAACTAAAAAGAAGATGAAGAAGAAGATATGAACACCAAATTAATATGCTTACCTTAATGTTTAACACTAATTATCCTTGATCAATTCCACATGTAAGGACTTCTTTAAGAACACTTAAATATGCTTTAAGAGATCAAAGAAACTAAAGGAGAGAAAGAGAACCAAATTCTGGAATTTCTTACTCAAAAATCCGACCCTCCATACATTCTCTCTCTAACATGAATTGACTTTTATAATGGCAATGGTAAATTCTCTTTTAAACCCTTCAACTTTTTGCATGTCCCAATGAAACCCCTCCATTTCTTACATGTTATAAATTGACATATCCATTTATTCCTTCTCTTAAATCAACCTTTCAAATATTTTTTTATTCACATTTAACCCTTAAGATGCCCTATTTACAAATTGACCCCTAAATTAATATTTCATGCTTCAATTATATATACTCTTGAACATTATTAAACCCAAAATAATAATTTAATTTCCTTCATGCCATTAATATAATATAATTAATTTATCACTTGTCCCATACCTTATGTGGGATTCATATTTATAATTTAATCTCAATTAATCATAACCCTAGTAAAATCATGTATTTTCAATTAGGATTATGTTAGGGGCTTCACAGTTTATTAGAAAAATCTTGATTAATTACATAGAAATAGTTTTGGTGTTGTTTTTAATTTAAGCCTTGAAAAACCCTTTATTATTACATATTTTGCAAGAATAAAAAGAAAATGAAAGAATAATTATATAGGCCCAAATAGCAAGTGGAAAGTAAATAAAATCAATCCTAGACTATTCTCCTCCGCCTGGCTCGGGATCTAGGAAAGCGCAGTGCATCCCTCAAAATAGAGGTCAAGACAAAAAGTGATATTGGTTAATAATGAATTTGATTTAATGATAAATTTAATCAAACCACTTAAATAATAAACAACAAATGATTAATTAATTCAAATAAATGAGATAAATGATTAATTTAATATAATAGAAATAAAATAGACAAAATATGTGAAATGCATGATGTATCTGGAATTCATGCAACATTTATTGGCATGCGTATAATAAAGCATTTAAATAAATACAATAATTAAATAAATATGTAATAAAATAAAATAAATTAATAAATAAAATTGACATAAATAATAAAATTATAATACTATATTAGATAAATAAAATAGTAGTGACAATAATAATTAAACAAATAAGATGAAAAGAATTAAATAAATGCATAAATATGTAGATAAAGAAATAAATACTCATTATTTAATAAATCACATTGTACAAAATAAATTAAAGTAAAAATAAAATGAAGTAAATATTAACCATAATAAAGATATTAGCAATAATAAAATAATTGGATTAAAGGAAATTAAATATTTATATATTAATATATAAATAAAGATAAGCAAGTAAACAATAAATAATAATTAATTAGGCCAATTAGGCAATAAGAATAAACACAAGTAAAAATAATATTAGTGAAATATGATAAATAATATTATAAGACACATTATAAATAGAAAATAAAATAATAAATTAACATAATTGTAAAATATATTATTCATAGAACAAACAAATGAAAATAAAATGAAGACACTCCATGCATGAAATGGAAATAAAAGTACGAATTGCATGACTTGCGTGCAAATGGGCCAATGGAGACAAAGGGAACATGAAAAAAAAAAAAAAAAAAAACATGCAAAGTAGGAGTGCAGGTGGGGTGATAATAAAAGAAATAAAAAAGTGAAATGAAGTGAATTAACATGTTGAAAAGGCCAAACAGTAGAAATGAACATGAAACATGCCTGCCATGCAAAGCGGACAAGTAAATAATAATAATAATAATAATAATAATAATAACAGCACAATGCAAATAAACAAGTAAAAGACAAGATTAAAACATAATTTAAATAACTATACTAAATTAAATAAAGACAAATAATAGCAAATAGAAATTAACATAAATAAAATAATAGCAGATAATGGATGATAAACAATATTATATAAATTGAAATTAAAATAATGAATTAATGTAATGTAAAATACATAACTAAAAGATTTAAACAAATAATAGTTAACTAGGCTAACTAGACAATAAGAAATAACATAAATAAATAAAAGATTAATAAGTAATATTTGAAATATATTATACAAATAGAGGGAAAACTAATGAATTAACAAATAAATAACAAGATGTTAAAACAATAAACCAATATAGTATAAAAGATATTAGTTAAATTAAAGGGTTAATTACAACAAAATGCCCCAACTATAGTTGAAGGAATGGCAGGAAGAGATGCATATTGAAGAAAAACCATTACTTTTATTAGGTAAGTACTACACGCAAAAAGCAAAAAGAAACCACTTATATTTCACAAGATATTTGTTTGCGAGTTTAACAGCAAAATTAACTCCCTTATTTTGTGAAAAATTCATCCACCTAATTAATTATTATTTGAGTATTGAAAATAGTCAATTTGGAAAATTTTGAGTTGCATAAAAATATTTCAACAGGTTAGAGTATCTTGTAAGAGGGACGTGATTAATTAATACTTAGTGTAAATGAGTCATTTCCTCCCAAGCACCAAATCGGCATGCTTCAATCCATAAATTAACAGGCGATTCTAAATTTTTTTCTTAATTTAATTGTTATTTGATTTATTATTTTTATTATTGCTTTACTTGAATTTTTTTTTTTTGTATGTTTATTGTTAATTTTAAGTTGTAGTGTATCTTTTGTGTTTATTGTATTAATTAGCAAAAATTTTCTAATATTCTTTGAGAGGAAATTGTTAGATTTTATTTTATCATGAATTTAGTTAAGCCTTTGTCTAGTAAACCTAAAAAAAACAACAAAAAAATTTTGGCTAACTAAATTGTATGTTTTTTCTGTAATTTTGAATGGTTCTAAGGAAAAATATTTCACAAAAAATATCTAAAAAAACCACTGAAATTGTTGCATTGAGTATTGCTTCTACTCCTAGTGACAAAGATGATTTTAATGAAAAAAATATATATTTTATGCCATGGTTGAATTTTAAGTGTTTTGCTTGATAACATATATCACATTTTTTATAACAAAATTGCTATTGAATTATGGAATGTATTAGAACATAAACATGGCATGGAAGAAAAAGGTTTGAAAATATGTACTATTGAAAAATTTTTTGATTTTCACATGATTGATGGAGAAGTGTTAGATCAAGTTCATAATTTTGAAAATATCATTTTTGATTTAAAAATTAAAGGCATTGAATTTCATGATATTTTGCTTGTCTCTTTTCTTATTAAAAAATTGCTACCTACTTGATCTGATTTTGCTAGAGGTTTAAAACAAAAATCAAAAAATTTTTCTTTTGATTATTTGTTAGTTTCTTTGAGAAATGAAGATAGGTATAGTATTTTACTAAAACAAAGTTCTGAATTTTATGTACAAGCTCATATTGTTGAAAATTTTTATAAGCTTAAAATCAAGAATTTCAAGAAAAATGCTTATGAACAAATTTGGTGGTAGTGACAATTTCAATAGGGTTAATTACAAATTTAGGCCTAAACTATAGGGTGTTTTCAATGTCAACCCTATCGTTTGAAACCTTGCAATATCAATTTCAAACTTAGATTCCCCTTTCAATTGAGGTGTAATGCCCTCGCAAATCCAACTATCTAAATGGTTCTTCCTAGCAATGAATAGTGGCACCGAGTGATACTGGGTAGCACCGGGGTGAATAGTACCACCAGGAGACACAAAATTTTTTCTTCACCACAAAAAATTACAATTTATGAAAAGTATAGTGGTATAATTTAAAGAAAATTTAAGGTCAAATAGGCCCCTAAAAGATACAGAGGAAAAAATACATAGATCGTAAGAAAGTTGACCGACTCAGAAAATAATGTTTCAAACCTCAAAAAATTATTCTAATTGCATTGAACCATTAGAAATCATTCCAATGAAATTTTGGTGTTAAAAATAAAATTTTGGATAATTTTGAATTTTAGAATTTCGAACCAGAAATTTCACTTTCAGATCGAAATAAAGTACCGAAACGACCTTATTTTGACCCAAAATTTTATAAAAATCCTAAATAATATTTTTACATATTTTTGAATTTTTTTCTATGATATTGGACAACAAAAAAAAATAATTGGCCAATTAAAAGTTGACAAATAGCACAATTTGGGCCCTCAGATCAAATAGTGCCCAATTAATCTCAACCCTTCATTTTTTAGGCTATAAAACATGGCCATAAGGAGATAACATCCATGAAACCGACCTTAGAATAGTTCCATCTTGTTTTCCTCTTGCTTCCACCATTTTTAACCAAATTCAAGCTCTAAACCTCCATTTTCTTCTCAATTCTCACCTCAATTTCATCAAATTATTCATCCTCACCATCAATTACACCTTATATTGACCTATAAAGGGATTTAAAGCTAGAAATTGGAAGGATCCAAGTTAGGAAAAATTCCCAAAATGGGTAAATTTTAATTTTTTTTAATTAGGATTTGTAGTATTTACCTAGAATTCATGTTTTTAAGTAATTTCACATCAAAACAATGAAGAAAAACTAACTAAAATTTTACCATGGAATTTGGCCCAAAGAGGAAAGAGAAGAAGAGAAAAAGAAAAAGGAAGATAAAGGCAAGAATAAGGTGATTTGAGGTTGATCAAGGTTTATAAGGTTAGTGTATACAATTACACTTAATTTCATTAAGTTTTTCTTTGAATTTAGCATAAACTTCCATTATGTAACTATAGGACTCTATGTAAAATGTTAAAATAACTTAAGATTAATTAGTGAATTGATAAAATAATATGAAAGAAATGCCAAATAGTATGAAATCAATCCATAATGCCTTAAGTATTGAAGTGGATGAATTGTATACTATGGTATACAAGTTTGTATTTTGGTGATAACTTGATAAATGGCATGAAATGATCATTAGAACAAAAATTGAGCTTAGTTGAATGAAGAAAATAATCAATGGTGCTTGAATCCTATTATGTCTAAATGATATACCTAAGTATACTAGATGAATTTTGATGGATAATGAACAATATGTGCATACTTGATGTAATTAATGTGAAAAAAATGCAAGTAATGATGATACATATCATAGTAATGTAGTAGAAATGTGAGAAAATATAAAATGAAATTGAAAGATCTATTTGCACTTAGTAAATAGTGGTCAAACCAGAAGTATAGGATATAATGGCTAACCATAGAGACAAGTAATGTGATAAAATATTGAATTGAGTATGGATTGTAGACCACCACTTGTTTACCTATTTATAATATGCATATTAAAGGGTTAATTGGGGCACTAATCACTCTATGTGGTCATCTTAGCATATTCTAGAGGAGTTAATCACTCCATGTGGTTACCTCAGTATATTTTGAACCATTAAAGTTCTTGTCCTATATATCCGGTTCAAAAGTTTTCACTGGTTACTACAAGAAGAAAATGTGTAATTTAACAAGAAAAAAGAGGACTAAAGTGTAAATAAGTAAAGAAGAATAATGAAAGTGTGAATAAAAGATAAAGAAATGAGAAAAGAATAGTTAAGCGAATAATAGTGGCAAATATGTAAATAGATAGGAAAAAAAGGACAAAAATGTAAATAAATGTTAAAATATAATTAAAAAGGGTAAAATAGTAAAAAGGATAAAAATGTGTAAAATTTTAGTCAGTAGGGACCAAAGGGTAATTTGCCACCATTTAAGTATTTAAAAGGATTAAGATGTAAATAGAAGAGTAAAAATGTATTAAATGGTATAAAAGGGCAAAAAAGTAAAATTAGTTATTAATTGGTGAAAAAGGTGATAAGGCAAAAGTTTAAGGATTAAAATGAAATTTTTACCTAAAATGAACAAATGAGTAAAAAGTAGAAAAAATAAATGATAAGGATTAAATGACAATTTAAGGAGTCAGAAAGGAATTTTAAGGGAAATAAGTAAAAGAAATAATAAAAAATGTTAACAAATAATACTAGTAACAAATGAAATTTTGTGTAGTGTATCCACCATTAAGCAATTTAGTTGTTTAGCGTGTGATTTTGTTTCACTATGCGCAGGGGACAAGTGATGGGAGTAAAACTGGCAACATAATAGTTTATTGGCATGTACATGACAAGTTGACAAAGAAATTTGGGCCAATATTGTATTTGAACCATTTTGGACAAGTTTGTATACATACTGTAAGGACCACACTAGTCTACCCGGATTACTGTTACTTATCTTAATATTTAAAAAAAAACATTACATATAATAAACATAATATGTTCTCCTATTACATAATTAGTTCTTATTTGACTCTTTAGTTCATACATTTTAACAAGTTGCATAAACATATATTTTGTTACCTCGTAAACATAATTTGAGTTAATAGTTACAAAACATGTTCATTACAATATTTTATAAGATTTACATAAAACAAAAGAGAAAACCATACAATTTAGACATTCTAAACATCTCTTCCTAGCTGGTGTTGGCCTTGTCCCTGAAGCAACGACACCTCCTGAACCTACACGGATAAACACCCGTGCTAAGTGGGGAACAATACATATATGAACAACCACTCACAGTGATTGTTTCCAAGCACACAATGAATAACATTAATATTAACATATGGAAATCAATATGCAAGGATCACAATGTAAATCCACATATCACTTAATATAACATCAATCATGTATAATGAACAATCAAATTACTGCAATTATTACACATATATTTATATATATTGTTCAATTCATATTGTAAATTGCCTGTAAAAGTCTTGTGAGTGTGGATAATGGGTGATACTGATGGAATAAGACATGGTATGTACATGGTAATCATGTAGCGAAAAAATGATAAAATCGATCATACATGCCAAACAATTCCATGACAAGAATCGAAACATCCAATTTTAGGGTTTTTAAAATCTTACAACTTTAGATGCACTTCAAGAATTTGATTTGATGATGACCAGTAACCAAGATGGATATGTCAACCTTAGATCTTCACCACCAATGCCAAAGGAACAGCCTTTACGCCACTCCTCTCTATGTTCACACACACAATTTCAACGACGGCTTAAAATCGAGATTGCTAGCTCTCTTTTAAAGTATTGTGTAATGGCAATGGATTGAAGCTACAAGACTTGATCTTGCACTTCTTTTAGGTGCTATTAATGCCCAAGAACACAAGAAAGCAAGAAAAAATTCTTCCCCTTGTGTATTTCGCCCAAGAGAATTTTATGAGAGAGAGAGAGAGTTTCACCCCACACACACTAACACTTAGGGTTTTTCAATTTTTCTTCTCATTCAATATATATCATTTAATTTTGTAAGTGATAAATCTAAAATCCACTACCTTAAGATAGTTAATTTAGCCATAATCACTTCCTTAACATATATTGATTCAAACTCCTTTTGAATTTAAAATTCAAATTAATTTGAAATAAAAACATAAGACATTTTAATCTAATAAATCACTTAATTAAAATTAATGCATGTGCCAAAATTCATTGGTATTTCTCTAGGAATTTCGGCCACTTCAATTTCCATTTAAATGATTTAATTTGATTAAAATTCTTTTAGGTTTTAATACTCAATTAATTAAATTAATACAAGATAATTAATTAATTGAAATTAAACCTTGTGGGCTGAATTTCTCTCTCTCATGGACCAAGGTCCAATAGCAATTTTAATACCCATTACACACATTAATTTGACTTTAATTAAAAGCCCAAATTAATGTCCAATACTTTATTTAAATATTTTAAGCCCAATGCTTTGTGCGCGATCTTATAGGTCCATTTAATGTTGGCAATGAATTAATAAATTAATTCAATGGCTATATATATTCTCTAGCAAGATATTATAGCATTCCAAATTAAATGAAAATGCATATGGCATTTAGTGACCTAATGCAATTTTGTATAGTCCCTTATCCATAAATATCAGAATTAATATAAGGCATGAAACTAGTCATCCTTATATATATTAATTCCTTTCTTGATATTCCAGTGACACTGAACTCTCGGATAAATAATGATTATTCATTATTTCATCTCGGTATGGCCATACACTTCTCAGTTCACTAATCAAGTGGCCGATGATATTTTCTCTCTTATCGAGAGGGGTAATCCCTTCACTTCTCTCATGCTCTCTAACATGAATCAATGTATATCCAAGCATCCCATACTTGTCACTCTGTTATGGTCAAAGTACACGGTAATTCATAAAGAGTTTCATAGAGATTTTAGGTCCAAGAACTCCGATACAAAACTTGCATATGAGAAACACTTATGACTTGTACCATGTAGTGTTCTCATGAACGTATCATATCCAGATACCATGTTCTTTAACATGTGTCTATGATCTCTGATTGACACTCTTGTTCTAATGATCCGTAAGACAGAACTCATAATATCAGAGAGAGCATACTAGTCTTAATTCATTGTTATTCCCATAACAATGACTGACCATGGATATTTAGAATGAAGTCTCTATTGTTTCAAGATCTTACAACCATATGCCTCACACTTGATAACCTAAATCGAAACAACATTCTTGGATAGTTCTATTAATTGATATGCACAGGAATACAATAGATAAAACAAATGCCTCATTTTATAATTAAAGTGTTTTATTACAATGCATTGGGGCTAGAGCTTACACTAACAGATACTGTACTTTAGTACCCGAAGGTACGAAACTATATTGTACTGTCTGACCGGTCAAGCAGACCCAAACGGGGTCGCATCATAGGGACCTACATGAGGTCTAATCATAGGGACCTATATAAGGTCGAATCATAGGGACCTGTATAAGGTTGAATCATAGGGACCTGTATAAGGTCGAATCTGCAGCAGCTGCAACTGTAACCCTATAGGCATGCCTATCTATCCACAACCAAGTTTTTATGTGCAGGCATAACAAATCATATCTCATATATTGTAAAATCGTATTATTATAATCCAATATAATACTAATGGAAATAAAGCATTATAATATTAAGTATTGCTAATTTATAGCATAATTCATAATCTTTGTACTGTAATCATATTAAAGTAATCACATACAACTTTATTTAAGAAATAACACTTTAGCTTTCTATCTTTAAACAAATCTTTTAGTTAAGTAGATATATTTACTATATAATTGTAATTTAAGATGATCTATAAGCTTAGGAAGGGTTTAGACAAGATTAGACATCAATTGGAGTCACAAAAGTCCAAATGTCAAAGAACAGAGAAGGGTCATGGTTACTATGAAATCATGGTAACCGTGAGCCTAGGCAAGTAATAGGGGTCATGGTTACTACAAATTTCCTAGTAACCGTGAGCTAGAATGCTCTTCGGTTCCAGACTAAAAATAAACTACCTCACGGTTACCAAGATTTAATTGATAACCATAGAGTAGGGTTACGAGATCGGGTCACGGTTACTATGAATTCCTTAGTAACCATGAGCTAGGATAGGTTTTGCTTCTGGACCAAAATTTCACTACCTCACGGTTAATAACCCTAGAGTAGTAACCGTGAAGTAGGGCTACGAGAACGGGTCACGGTTACTATGAATTCCTTAGTGACCATGACCCAGTATATGTTTTAAGTCTAGATGGAGGTTTTAGGTACCTCACGGTTACTATGAAAGTTTTGGTAACCGTAAGCCCTAAACCGCCTAAAGATCGATTTCCAGTCTCGACTTCTATACTATTTTTGACCTATAAAACATCAATTTCAGCCAAAATTCGTCCAACAAAGTTGTAGGCCTATATTTATAGTTTCCAAAACACCAAAAATAATCTCAATAGGACCTGTAAATCTCCAGATATGCAATAAGAACCACAAACTGTTCACAAGAGCCAGATAACAACCATGACTGGGTTTTAATACCAATTTTCACTATCATGCAGTAAAAATCAGTTCTCGGTTTCTTCAGACAAAATCAAGATATACATGTCTAGTTTCTATACCAACTAGAATTTCTTCATTTTAATACTTATAACTCAAGATATGCCCAAAAGATTACAGGGTGCTCATATGATCTTTAAAACAGATTTTCATATTTCTTAACAAAACTTGTAACTTTCATCTCTAAACCACTTTCAAGCTTAGAATCATCCATAGAACACATAATAAAAGTAGTGAAGATATTTTTCATGTTAACACATCAATCATACACACATATAGACACATAAGTTTCCATACCTCTTAAAGAATCCACCAAACTCTCTCTCTCTTTTCCTTATCTTCTTGCTATCTTTCCTTTCTCCCTCTTTTGATCTTCATCCTAAGCTGCTGTAAAACTCTTCTTTTTACCATCTATAGCTTTTCCTTCTTTGAAGCATCATAAAATGAAGAAGAAGAGAAGAACACAAAAGATGAAAAGAAAGAAAATAAAAGAGACGATTTTTGTGTCTTTTGGTCAAGTATGGCCGGCCACCCAAGCAAAAGAAGACCAAAATTTGCTTCTTTCTCTCATAGCCATCCATTTGTTTAAATATCATTGGTTGGTTATAAAATTCTTTGCAAAGTTTCACTTTAGTCCCTTTTGTATTTTTGTTTCTTACTTTTGTCTCTCATCTTCCTTTATTTCAAATTTTACCACAATTCTTTTACTTTGTCTTTTTAATCAAGTCCCTAATTTTTAAATTTCCTTTAATTAATTACATAATTAACTTCTGTTCCAAGCAAAATGACCATCTCTCTCTTAGGATATCATGAGGGGTATTACACATACAAATGTGTGTGTGTGTTTGTGTGTATG
Organism: Excoecaria agallocha; assembly: GCA_037975025.1. Taxonomy (NCBI): domain Eukaryota; kingdom Viridiplantae; phylum Streptophyta; class Magnoliopsida; order Malpighiales; family Euphorbiaceae; genus Excoecaria; species Excoecaria agallocha. Next base: position 17,648,174 of record CM075809.1, read on the forward strand.
TATGGATAACTATAATAATGGACAATGATTTATAGAAAATTGTACATGTAATTAACTAAAAATATTTAGCATGTTGTGTATTGGAAATATACAGTTGGGTTACCTAATAATGAAAACTGCTCTTTAAAAGATAGCGGATCCAGAATTATGAGGTCTTTTCGTACTAAAACCTTTTTGAAAATGTTTTAAAGTTTTTTTTTGTGTTTAGTTCAGGCACTCAATGGAAGCAAAGGGTTGAATAATGAGAAATTAATACACTCGATGAGGGACTTAAAAGTCATTTTAAATGACTTTTTAGTCTCGCACACCTGTGCAAGGGGATCGCACACTCGTGCAAAGCACTTGCATAGCCATTCATGTCAAAGAAGTTTCAAGCAAGTTGACTATAGTGTTTGATTTGCATGGCCATGCAAGCAAAAAGTAGGGTAACTTTTAAAGGTCAATTTGACAACTTAGTTGATTTTTTGGGCTTACACACCCGTGTAAAGAGTTTATACAATTGTGCAATCCTTCCTATATAATATTTTGGCTGAAAGCTTTCAAAGGGTTGGCTTGTTGTTGGAAAATTTTTTATTGATGGTTAAAAAGTTTGATTAAGACTTTTAGTTTTAGAAGTAAACAAAAGGCTTTTAAAGCTTAAAAAGTGTTCTTTTAGAATTTAATTCCATGCTTTCGAGCCGGGTTTTTTTCAACTATTTCAATACAGAAAAGATCCAAAAATTCGATATTCGATGGTCTAATTAAGTAAGTACACTGAAGGTAATATAAAAAGTCTCTTCTACTCGATTTAGTTTCTGACAGTATAAAGTTTATACATTTACTATTTTAAATGCTATAAACTTTATTCATTAATTTATTTGCCGCATTTTCATTATACATTTATTTCTGCTTAGACCTAGGTCGTGAAACCCTTTCAAGGGTATTTTTGTCTTGTCATATAAATTATTAAGCTGTCATTATAAAATTCCCTTTTATCCTTTTTTAAGTTGATTTTCTTAGAAAGTTTGGTTTAAAAAAATCATTTTTGTGTGTTTAGCGGTCCCTTTTAGATCTGTTTGTCGACAATAACTTTACTTTAATAGGAAGGAAAAACTAACATTTTATCAGTAGGTACTATCGTGCATCACTTGATGCACATCCGTGTGTCACGTGACGCATGGCCAAAAATATGCCTATTTGCCCTTTTAAAATAAACAAGTCAGTCGTACATCACTCAGTGTATGCCAACGCATTTCTCGACGTGCATCTAGGATTTTTCTTTTTTGTTTATTTCATTGTCTCTTTTAATATTTATTATTATTGGCGTTATTATTATTATTATTATTATTATTATTATTATTATTATTATTATTATTATGGATAACTTTTTTTTGCAAGTGCAACTAGGTAAGCGCTAAAGGTAAGTGCGCATTCTCTTTCCTTATTACAAAAAGGCTTTTTCGACCGCATAAAAATACCACAAAAATATTTGTATTAAAGAATCAAAGCTTTTTGTTAATAAAAATTAAACCAAAGTCCTATTCCTTGTCTAAAAAACTCACATGCAAAAATTAGTTTTTAATAATATAAAGGATTTTTTTATGTAATTAAATAATACAGGACATCTCTTAATAAAACTGGGACTAACAAGTCCTTGTCTTTAACTCTCACAATAAAATTCTTCTTCATAATTCACATGCGAGGACCAATGTCCTCATCGAAAGAATTACAATGAATTATCCGATTTAAGGATGTCTATTCTATCGCTTTATTATATACCTTGATTTATCACTTTTCTTATGTGTTTAGGTGTGCCTTTAAGTTATTTGCTCTAATTTCGTATGTAAGAAATGAGATAACATAATTAATCTGAAATCCATTATGTCACATCTATCAAAGGTAAAAATAAGAGTGAAGTTCTGAACTCTCTCTAGATTTTGGCCTCACAAGGTCAAAACACTTTTTACCAATAACAACTCTTTACATCAACCTTGTAGTGCCCAACAAACACCTCTCAACTATTTATCGTTAGCGATAAGATAAAGATGCCTCGAGACACTGTCTCATGCCTCACGAGGCCCAAGAATTGGAGAATTAGGTTGAGTCCCTTGACTATTGTGAAGCGACCGATCAGCTGGGGCTAGGAAACCTTAACTTGTATGGGTCTTAAAAGTGGGACGGGTTATTAAAGGCAAAAGATTCCTATTACTTTGCTTGAAAATCCTTCCTTGGTTTTGAAGGTGTGGGTCCTCGATCATCACAAGTGTGCATCACACCATGATACATGTGTTCATACCACTTATGTTTAAGTCAATCAAAGGGAGGGAATTTAAAGTAATTGATCTCAATTTTCTCTAGTGAGAGACCCTATATGATAACAACCCTTAAAATTCTTAACATATTCCTGAAATATGGCTCAATGTGGCTCACTTAAATAGTTTCCAAAAGGCCATGAGACAAATTTGACATGGCAGATCTAACTAAAAAAGTGAGTTAAATAATGAAGGATGGCATATAGTAAAAGGGAAATATAGCCTTTCGATCACATTCAATGGTTTTATGGTTCACCAGCATGCCTATTATAGTCCGTATGAGTAAAGATATAATAGTGAATATAAAAATTGTTTTATGAGATCATGAGTTAAAACAGTAAATTTAAGAAGATCATCTAGGGTTAGGGATACGTGATAAAGAGAATCTTATTTTTTGACACACTATATATCTCTAACAGGTGTATAGCATCAGTGCTCTTGATATATGTTGATCGCACGGCCTATCTACCTGTATGACTAGAGATAACGACTAGAAATCATTATGTCATATATGAGTGAAAGATGAACGAGTTTGAATATGCCCATAACTCCTGATATGAAAAGGGATTCATATCAATATAGAAATTATCCTAGTATGAAAGTGATCCATATTAGAAAGGAAATAATGCAAATATGGAAAGAGTTCCATATCATATCCCTTAATTACGAAAAATTTCTTATTTGAAAAATGTAACTTTCTTTTTCAATTAATTTCCTTCTATGAATTAGTTTCCTATTTTTGAGCAAAAGGCTCTATAAATAGCAATGTTATTAAAATCGGTCCGGATAAAGAATCGACAAGGCTGGGGGTTCGTGGTTCGATCGGTTCAACCGGATTCAATCAGATTTTTTTCTATTTTTAAAATATTATAATTATTATAATTTTTTGAATACTATTGTATAAAAATTAAAAAAATATTCATCAAATATTAAATATATGTCACAAATATTCTAATAATAAGTTACAAAAAATAATTTTAATTTTATTATAAGTGATTAATTATAAATTATTGAATATCATATGTTAGAAACATAAAAATACAATCATATCATGAAAATAATTTCATGTTTAAATGGAGTACTAATAAAGTAAACACAAAAAATATTAACCTTGCATATATTAGTATAATTATATTTAATTACAATAAATTCAAATAGATAATAAATATATTAAATTATTAAGTGACATTTTTAGAATTTAAAATACTAATTTTTCAAATAAATAAATAATAAAAATTTAATATATATATATATATTAAATTTCCTTTATTTATTTATTTGGAAAAAATTAGTATTTTAAATTCTAAAGATATTACTTAATAATTTAATATACTATTACAATGATCCAAATAGATAATAAGTATATTAAATTATTAAGTGACGTATATTTAGAATTTAAAATGTTAATTTTTTCAAATAATATATATATATATATATATATATATATATATTTGATTACAATGAATCAAAAATATAATAAGTATATTAAATTATTAAATAATGTACTTAAAAAATGATTTTTTACATTTTTAGCAAAAACCCAATTCTCTGGTTTTTTGGTTCTACCCGATTTTTTCAAGTTCAATTCGGTTTTTTACCAATTCGATTTTTAATAGTTGAACCAATTGATTAGCCGATCGGTTCACTGTTAAATCGGTTCGATCGACCAGTCCGATCCGATTTTAATAACTATGATAAATAGGCCTTGGAATAATGTGCAAAGTACACAAAAGTTTCTACCTATACCAAAACTTTGCAGAAATTTTCTATCTCCCTTTTTTTTCTCCAAGGGATTTTTAGACCATGAATTCGTGCTTTGTCCCGCATTCGTTGCTTGTGGACAAAGTTTTGCCAGTAATGCAAAACGAGATTTTTCACTTCCGCTATTTTGTTTTCTACGCTACAAGAGGTAACTTCAGTTTCCTCTCTTTTCTATATATATTGGGTTATATATCTATCAGTGTAAAATTTAGCACCGAATAAATAAAGGAATGAACCATTCAACAATAGATCAAAAATTTAGAAGGAAGAGAAAAAAAATACAATATATGAAATACTTACAGTTGAATTAGAGAAACAACAAGAAAGTGAAAACCCCGAGATCAAGAATTTCAGAATATCAAATAAGATGCAGAATTTTTTTTCTTTTCTTTTTTTGAGAAAGAGGATGGCTGAAAAATAATACGTTCAAGAAGGAAAAATTAAAAATATACAGGGAATGGGAAATAGTTCTTGATAAGAGTGGAAATTTTAAGAGGTAGGCAAGTTGCAAATTGATGGGATTGTTTATTCTTTTAAAATTTGAATAGATATCAAATTGTTTAAATAAATTGGGTAATAATTTAACTAAATTTATAATATAATTATATGTTAATATATAAATAAATTGCAATTATATTTTTTTTAAAAAAAAATACGGGATATTACACTAATATAGCGTCGATTCACGATAAAACATTTCAATTATTAATTTTTTTTAGTTTTATCTATTGAAGATATATTCATTAACTTAGCAAAATGTGTTACTAGTGTGTCATATTTTACCATATGTCATCACCATTTTCATGCCATGTTAACACTACCTCAATACAGTTAATTCAAAATTGATGAAAATTACTTATATATGTATTTGTATACTAATTTTCATTACATTAAAATTATTTTTGCTCCAAATGATACTGACCTTTTAGTACATTAAAAAAAAACAAAAGGTTTATATTTTTATAAATGTAACCTACTTTTTATTTCTATAAGGAGGACTAAGTCTTGGAAAAATATTTATTTTTCCTACTTTTTATTTCTATAAGAAAGACTAAGTATTGGAATAATATTTATTTTTCCTACTTTTTATTTCTATAAGGACTAAGTATTGGAATAATATTTATTTTTTAACAGAACTCCTCAACAGTACACTTTAACCATTTAGCTTACATGTACAACTATTACATGCTAGAATTAAAAAATATATACCTTTTTTATATAGAAAAAAAAAAAAAAAAAGGAAGGAGATTCGAACTTGAGAACTTTCAGTACATTACAATCAATATCTACCATTATGATATCCCCGCAAAAAAATATACACTTGATTTTGTACAAGTTAATTTTGCACAATCGGATTATGTAACTAATTGTATAAAACTACTAAAAGGGTTAAAAATGTCCGAACAAATTATTCAAATTTTTAGGTCTACCATTAATTAACTACCACTTCTTGTTACATAATTTAATATTTCTATTTAGCTTTTCGCTTATTTGGCTAAATGAATGCTCAAATAGCTTTTTGTAACTTAAATTAAAGACTATGAACAATAATATTATTCAATAAAAAGATTCATACAATAATTAACCAGTTTGGCCCCTTCTTCCTAGTAGGATCCCTAAGAAAAAACAACCAATAGCGATACATACACAATCTTGCTACTAATTAAGTTGAAAAGAGAGCACTACCAGTAGATGCATTCGAAAATGGATTTTTTATTATTATTATTATTATTATTATTATTATTATTATTATTATTATTATTATTATTATTATATATAAAGGTGAGGGGATAATCTAGGCGTGGGGTGAACCAGTAAGGGCACAAATCTTTGTAAGGTCAAGCCGTAGGCTTCCTCCATGTTCAATTTCTCAGGACTTAATCCTTCAGCTAACTCCCACTCAAATGCATGTGCTAAACTTGCTATTAGCAGATGAACCATTCGCAACCCTAAACTCATGCCTGCACATATTCTACGTCCTGCCCCAAATGGTATTACTTCAAAGTCATTTCCTCTAACATCCACACTGGGCTTTTCTCCGCCAGCCAAAAATCTTTCGGGCCGAAACTCTAGTGGGTTATCCCACACATCCGGGTCACGAGCTATAGCCCATACATTTACCAACAGAGTTGAGCCTTTAGGAATGTGATAGCCGTTTATTTGACAGCTGTCTGCCGCCATCCGCGGCAGTGATAACGGCGTGGACGGGTGAAGGCGGAAGGTTTCTTTGACCGCTGCTTGTAGGTAAGGGAGTTGGGGTATATCCAGTTCGGTTAGTAGACGGTCTCGGCCCACAACAGAGTCCAGCTCTTGATGGATTTTGGCTAGAACTTTGGGCTGCCTAATGAGCTCAGCAATGGCCCATTCAACTGTGCTGGATGTAGTGTCGGTACCAGCTGTGAACATATTCTGCAACCACGGGACCACAGCAAGAGAGTTTAAGTTTCTTTTTCTTTCTTCGAAAAGAGCAGAGTTTATGTTGATACTTGATAGAGAAACAAAATATTAAGTTGTTGTCAATGAATACACGAAGACAAAACTGATTGAATATATCAACGTCGTACCATGTTCACAAAACCGAGTTAATATGTCACGTACAGTGCGTGCATTTATAGGCATTGTTAAGTTGAATGCTTTTAATCTCTTTTGATCTAACGATAAAAATTAAAAGCTCATATAAGAAAAAAAAATCAGAAAATAATTTATTTTCCTGAAATCCAAATAATCGAGCAAGGAGGAACATACCAGAAGCAAAGCTTTGATTTCAGTGTCGGTGAGTTTTCCTCCGTCACCGTCACCGTCACCGTCATCGTCCTTCAACGAAATCAAAGTACTCAACAAATCTGTGTGGTTTCTTTCATTGCCATCAGAGCCGTTCATCTTGTGCTCCTCCACAATATCAGCCAAGAAAGCATCAAATCTCTTATGGAGTTTCTTCATTTTCGCTGCTACTCCCTGTAAGTCTAGCCATTCCAAAGCAGGAATAAAGTCCCCTATATTGAATACTCCGGCCAACACCATCAGTTCCACCACCATGGACTTAAACTCATCCGCCTTCGGATCATCGCCGCCGCTGCCGTCCCCAAACACTCTGCGCCCCATCATCACGCGCCCTAGTGCATTTGTTGCGCACACGTTCAGCAATTGACCTAAGTTCACCGGCTTCTTTGGTCCCTCACTCGCCAGAGCGCGTATGAGCACTGCCACTTCTTGCTGCACTTCCATAAATCAAATTAGAATAAAACCTCAATTTTTGAAGGTGATTTTTCTATAATTGGGACATAAATTAGGGAGATTTGTTGCTTTTTATTTTTCCGCATTTTTGTTAAATATTTAAGGATGAGAAATTATTCAGCTACCACCTACAGGGTAATGCCACACATTATAATAATTTTCTCTTGAACGAGTTAAGTTGTACGTGTTAAAGTCTTTACACACGCGAAGGGTTTAAAAATATATATATATTAAACAGAGTAAAACCCTCTTTTTTTTTGTGTCAAAGATAAACTGTATTTTTTAAAAGAAAAATAAAAAATAAAAAATAAAAACATTGCATAGGTCGTCCCGGCCTCCGATACAAGGAAACCATAAAATTATATATAAAATAATCGTGTTAAAATCTCAAATCAATTTTTTGAAGAAAAAAAAAAGATAAAGTTGAGCTAACGACAAAATTGGCATCGACAAACAATAGATATTACGCAGAAATAAAATTACCTTCTTTTTTTTACGGTATTGAAATTACTTCTTAATTGCGTCCAAAACTAAAGTTAAAAACTACTGCTTTCACATCAAAATAAGTAAGTGCATATTACGGAAGTATAATAATAATTAAATAAAAGTTAGCATGGAATGACTCTTATCAGCCACATGTATACACTCAAACCTTTTCTCGTGAGCTATATAGGTTCATATTTCAAGGAAACTATTCATTCTATGACTTTTAAGGTCTTAAAAATAAATAAGAAAAATAACTGCAAATTTAGTTTAAAAATTACTATTTCAGTCGTGTGTTAACTAAGTTAATTAGGTCTTAGATATAGTACTACACAATATCTAGGACAAGAAAACAAATCACCTGAAGCCAACAAAACTTACACTAAAATTGCAATTTACTTGCACTTTGTATTAACTATGTATCAGTACATATAGCAACTAATTAATCAATATAAACTTACACAATATAAATATCTATTTTGTGTGTGTATATAACTATATATATAGCAACTAATTAATCAATAGAAACACATAATAAAGAAACCAAAAAAAAAAAAAGCAAAACAAATCTGATTATATACAAACCTGCCTAACATCGCGAAAAGCATCCAAAGCCTTAGAGGAGAAAAGATGAACGGAGCTGATCTTCCTCAGCAACCGCCACCGGGGACCGTACGGTGCAAAAACGAGATCCTGATAATTGTAAGCAACATATTTAGCACCTGAATTCGGCGGCCGGCTAGAGAAATTAGCGTCATGGACCTTCAAGAACTGAGCGGCGACGGAGGCCGACGCCGCCACAACGACGTCGACGTAGCCCATACGGAGGTGCATAAGAGGACCATAAGTTCGCGCCAAGGAAGCAATAGATTGGTGAGGCTTGGGGCCTAAATGAGGCAAGTTCCCGACAACCGGCCAAGGCTTTGGGCCGGGAGGAAGAGGCAGAGAGCGACGGTTTCGTAGTTTGAGTAAGAGGAAGGAGATGAAAATGGCGGAAAGTATGGAAAGTAAAACGAGAGTAAACATTTTTTTTTTTTTTGTTCGCGTTGGGTAAGGTGAGGGATTTATAGCGGCTGAGGTGTTAATTCATATAATGCGAAGTTATATATATAAATATATAAAAAAGGAGGGTATAATTGAAAGATGGGTGAAGTTTGAAGAAGTAGGTTGCAATGTGATCGTGGTTGTTGGGATCAACGGTGGTTAATTAGCTTCACCTGCTATTCAATTTTTTTTTTTGTCCATTTTGCACTTGTAGAGGTTTGATTTGACATTGATTATTTTTATTTCAATATGTCATAAATAGACTCAAATCAATGTAACCCCGTCTTTGCATATATTTTTCTATAAAAATAGGTCCAATGTTTTTCATTTTATTTCAATTCATATATAAAATGTAATTAACTCATTTCTTGTCTATATAATATTATCTCCAGCGTCTCATTATAAAGTAGCGTACTTGTGAGGATATTACAATCAAAATTTCCAACTCGCTCGATCCAATTTAGATGTATTTATTAAAAATGGATGCTGCTAGTGCTTAAACATACAAACCAAACCTGTACAAAATGAACAAACTCCACCTTAAATGACTAAATATCTAGAACAATCCAAATTTAATACTATATTTAATATTAGTACTATGTTTGTTATAATGTAATTAATAAGTTCAAAATTCAATACCTAATAGCCATCTCGTTATTGCTAATAATTAATTATCCCAAACAATATTGATTTAAAAAATAAAAAAAATACCTATTTGCGAATTTTCTTTCACTCAAAAATCAAAGAAAAATAATATCCACTGTGATTTTTCTCAAAAGTAGTATTTAAATTCATATAAAATAAGTAGTAATTAATTATACACATAAATTGATTCATCTTAGATGCTTATAAGGAACTTTAAAAAAAAAACAATAATAAACATGACTAAAGAATAGGGGTGTGCATGTGGCTGAACAAAAAAAATTCATAAATCATTAAATTGGTAGCTAAAATCGAATTTACATTAATTTATATGATTGACCAATTCAATTGATTGCGGATATAGATATAAACTTTAATTTTTAAAAAATTATGATTAATAAGTTTAGGATTGGACTTAATTAATGGGAACTTTTTTTTTGTAAATAATGCTTTATAAATTTTATTTAGAAAAATGCAGTGTTATTCAAACCGAAAGATACTGTTTCAAACAGCCAGAAAACCAGTTAAATCGGGATAAAATCGGATTAAATAATAATAAACTGGTTTGATTTTAGAAAAACCAATTTTTTGTCCAAAATATTTATACAATATTATTTTTGCTGAAAAAAGTAAAATAAAATTATAAATACAAAATAATTAAAATTTAAACAATTTAATGAATTTTTTATGAATAAAATAAAATTTTATAATTTATATTTGAAGAATTTTTTTTAAAATTTACAATTTTTTATTATATTTATCTTAAATTTTTGTTATAAATGTTGAATGACTTGAAAATATAGTCTTACTATTAATGTTTGATGATATATATATTTTTTTAAATTATTTTTAATTTTTTATATAGTGATATTTTTATAATATTTATATAAAATTTAAGAAATAATATATTTAAAAAAATCGAATTTAACCCTAACGAACTAATTGAATCACGAATTTTTGAGCTATTAGGTTCTTTATTCGGTTCGATTTTAATAATATTGAAAAAATGTGATGTTTTGTATAATATTTGAAATTTTAGAGTGCTATTAAAATTTGCAAAAAAAAATCCATCCTCCACTGCTAAGTATTAGCTTATTCATCAAGACAGTATAACCGACGCTGTCACATTAACTAAACACATAATTTCTTCACAAGTTTTCCAACTAATCCGAGGCAACCAATAGACCTTTGCCATTTTCACTTTTGTTTTTACCAGAAAGAACATAAAATGCAATACATGAGAGGCCTGATTCCGCAGCCATGTCTTGCGGAATCAAATATTCAATGTGTCTATTTTTCTTTGTTATTCAAACCATCTCATGGATCCCATCCATCAAATTCTGCAGTCAATTGTTGCAGAATTAATGTTATTTTTCTGTATAATTTAAACCGTATCCTGAATTCAATCGATTAAATTTCACAATATTATATTGCAGAATTTAAAACACTCTAAAATTTCAAATATTATTTAAAATATTCAATTTTTCTAAATAAAAATCTAAATAGCATTATTTATAAAAAATAAAAAAGTTGCTAATTAATGTGTGGCTAGCCTATAAGTATATAATCACACTTCCCTCATCATTTTATTTGTGTTTCAAAACCTTAAAATATGAACTCTGTACATAATTATAGTTCTATGATCAAAACATATTCTCTTTCATGTTCTCTTATATATATATATATATATATATATATATATATATATATATATATATATATATATATATATATATATATATATATATATATATATATATATATATATATATATATATATATATATATAATCCATTAATTTACCAAATTTAAGCTAATTTATTTATTTACTTTATCTTTCAGTTGCATACTAGATCACACATAAAATATATTTAATCAATTCTCCATATTTCACATTTAAGTCACTATAAGGTATTTCCTAAGCTCCAAATTACACACACACATATATATACTCATAATTTCACATCTCGACCAGTCTCTTAATTTACTAAGCGCATATCAATCACTTGGCCCGTTTAATTAAACACATGAGAAGTTAAGTCTTTGACTCGATGCATCTAGACTAGAAACTAAGAGTTATCAAGGCAAGAATCTAATTCAGCACAAGTTAAAAACTCAAGTTATATTTACATATATGCATACACACATATATTTGTGACAATTTATTTACCACTTAAGTTACGATGATAATACCAATTCCCTTTAATTTATAACTCTATTATATAGTACCTTAAATTAAATCCCAACATCTTCACTTCTATTCAACTATTTTAGGCAACCAACAGTACATACGTGACCAATATTACCACATTATAGTAAAAAACTTGCAACATTCAACACATCATAATTCGATTACCACTACATGAACATTTTATATTATGTTCCATAAAAATTATTCGAAACAAGCATTGTACCAAGGATGCAATCTTTGTCTTAACTTTCAACATAGCAATTTATAGACAGGCTTAATAATCAATTATATTGTAGAAATCAAACAAACCAAAGACAGATATTCAATTTTAAGAAAAGTAATAAACATTTCTCTGAATTAACTTCCATCGTTTATTCAAAAACAAAAACTTGCATAAATAAATTTGGTAGTCACATACCCTTTTGGTGTTGTTTTGCTGTGTTCTCCTCGTTTTGTCCATTATTGTGCTCGTCGGACTGGTCATCGAAGCTTTGCCGGCGAGACACTACTACTATCGATGTGAAGTTCAGAGCGTTAGGGACCCGCTACAACTGATCACATGCTCAAACACCATCTAATTTGGTTGAAATTGAAGCCAAAACATCCTACTCCACCATTGCCAATCTACTTACTGTCTGTGAGTGATGGCTGAAGGGAGGTGTCTATGAGCTCGCCTCAATGCCAGGGACACACACACGATGCTCGTGTCATTGTTCATCACCAGAGATGGCCGAAATTCCATGAGGAAGTCATCGGGTTTAGAGAAAAAGGAAAGAGAGACAAAGGCATCGAGCTTACCGGAGAGAGAGAGGGGGAGAGAGGCTAATCTACGCGGTGGAAGGTGGCAGAGGAACGGCAGTGCTGCTGCTTACGGCGAACGGTGCCGGTAAGGGAACCCGTTCCTTGTTCCTCCTCCGTTTCTCTTTTCGTGTTTTTCCCTCCTCCTTTCATTGCCACTTCTTTTTCTTTTTATTTAATTGATAATTTCACTTTTAAATTTTTATGGCCATAATATCTTGTCCTGAGAATTCTAGAGATTGTTCTTATTTTATTAGTTTCTTTATTATTTTTTTTTATTATTTTCCCCTCACAAATTAATTTATTTGATTGTTACCATATATTTATTTAAAAATCATTAATTGAACACCCAAAAATAATACCTATAATGGACTCATTTTTATAAATTTTCTCTCTACACTTTACATCAGAAGTACTATTCACTAACTATCAATCAAATCGAGTTTTGGAGCTTTACAAACGGAAATAGAGATAATCAGGACCGATCCCCAACACCTCAGTAATAAGATAAAAGTAGAGCAAGATCCAGCAAAAAGGCTTCCACCGAGGTTATTCGCGTCATCACTTGAGGCAAGCATTACGATGTCTTTGATGATTCTAAAAAGTGAAAAGTAAAGGAAGTATTCTCCCTGGGAGCCAAACTGCCAACCATTAATGCTATTTAGTTCTCCATAACCGATGGAGCCTATTTTCAGCAACCGTACATAGGGAAAATAATAAAATTCTCAGCATTACAGCGACACATGAACACTCTTACTTATAAACATATCAGAAATATACACCCCAAAAAATGAAGAGATGCTTAAAGAAAAAAGGCCACGTGGTAGCCTTTGATTGATAAAAAGCTAAAATTAAAGCGTTGCATAAATTGCCACCATAAACATACAGAGAATGAAGCGACAAATTATTAATACCTTAAATAAATGCCAATAAGAAGGTGTGACAATTTAAGCACCTGAAATCAATGGATAACAGAATTTGGATGGATAGGTTCCTCTGCTGATCAAATCTTATGAAAGCTCTTTCATTTTCGAAAAGTAACAATGCAAGGATCGATCACATTCATACGAGCTTCCTCTCACGACCAGCGATAAACAGTTAGAAAGCTCGACGTATAACCAGTGAGTAATCTTGGCCTTTCCAAAAAGATTACTTCACCTTTGATGTCAGTAAGTCACACTAATTGAAAAATAGGAGATCAAAAGGAAGAAAGACTTGGTAAAAGCCCGAAAGAGTAAAGAAGCAGAATCTCCCCTCCCTTATATCCCTGCTTATAAATTTACTCCCCTAACAGGAAAATTAGAACAGAATTTGCCAATGCAAAGACAATATTATCTCGATCGATTATTAAAATTGCGAGAAGTCTTATTCTACCATATCAGTTATTCACAATAAACTCCACCAAGGTGGGACTTAACAGCAACCAAAGAAATGGAATGAGTGTAATGCCCCTCAGTGTACCCTAGAAGAATTAACACTAATTAATTATTAGTGTCCATGTTTAATTGTGTGTATGTATGTATTGAAGGACTTAATTGAAAAGCAAAAGAGTAAGTTTTGGGGCATTATTAGAAATAAAGGAAAGTTGAGAAACTAAAGGGCAACTTTGACTTAAACTTGACATTTGGACCAATTGGAAATTAAAGTGAGGAAGATATTTGTGATGAAGGAGGGCCGGCCAACTCATGGTCTTCACTCTCCATCTTCATCTTCTCTATCTCCTAAACCCTAAACTCTCTCTCATCCTCTCTCTCTCTAGATTTCTTGGAATTTTTGAGATAGAAGTAAAGGTTTACTTGGTTTTTGGGGGTTAAGGTAACTTGCTTCTCCTTTAATGTAAGTGATTCTTTGTATAGCATGTTAGATTTTCATAGAAGTGTTTTATGTGTTTTAGAAGGAGAAACAAGTAAAAGAAAGGGGAAGGAGACTCTTCAAGGTTGAAGAGAAAGGAAGAGTTATAACAAGGTATGGGAACTTAGAATTTTGTATGTGTATTTATATGTATATTGATTTGTCATGAGAGAGATTTTGAGTGCCTCTCTCATGTGTGTTATGGATGATTTAAAGCTTAGAAAGGGTTTAAAGTTGGAAGTATGTGAGTTTTGGTTGAAGCATGAAAATCTGTTTTTAAAGATCATTTGACTAGTCTGTACACTTTTGCTCATATCTTGAGATATAGTTGCTCAAATGATGAAATTCCAGTTGCTATATAAATTAGACTTGCATGTCTTGATTTTGTTAGAAGAAACTGAAATCTGATTTTCACTGCATGATAGTGAAAATCGGTATTGAAACCTGATTGTGGTTGTGATTTCTGCCTTTGTGAACAGTCTGTGGTTTTTATTGAATAACTGGAGTTTTACAGGTCCTATTGAGGAGATTTTTAGTGTTTTGAAAACTAGAATTGTAAACCTAAAACTTTGTAGAAGATAGTGTTTTCTGAAAAATCCATTTGGTATGTCGAAATTGAGATGCAATCTGAGTTTTTACATTAATTTACAGGATTTTTGAACAATAATCACTATAAGGCGGTTGCCCCGTCGTTTTATGTCGCGAGCGCGACATATGTCGCGAGCGCGACATCAAACGGAAGCCTTGTGTCGCGAGCGCGACTTATGCCGCGAGCGCGACATCAAGAAACGCTTATTTAGGCCATTGCCTTCTGTCGCGAGCGCGACTTATATCGCGAGCGCGACATTAAAGAGTGGTGCCAGGCCATTGTTCTCTGTCGCGAGCGCGATTGTCGCCGCGGTCGCGACTAGTGTCGCGAGCGCGACAATATGCCTTTATGTTTGTATTTTTTTTCGACTTCAATTGGGATTTAAAATTCGCCTAAACTCTTCTAAGCTTATAAATCATCCTAAATTATAGATATATGACAAATGTGTTCTCTATATGTATGTAGCGATGCAAGTTTGCTTAAGGAATAACAAGGTAAGTTTCTATTTCTCAAATAGAAACATACAGAAATGTATTTCAATAAATTACAATATGTGATATGTTATGCTTGCACATAGAGACTTGGTTGTGGATAGATAGGCATGCCTATAGGGTTATCGCAGCTGCTTCTGTTTGACTCTTATGAGTCTTCTGTTTGTCTCTATATGAGACTTCTGTTCGGATACCTACGTGTATCCTTCTGTTTAGATACCTACGGGTATCCTTCTGTTTGATACCTTCGGGTATCCATTGCACCCGTTATCCACACCCACAGGGAATTGTAAGCAGGCCATTTGTGCAAATACATTATAAAGTATGTTATTGTTCTGATTATATGATACTGTTATATCCTGATTAATCTTGTAAGACTTTGTATTTCTATCATTATTGAATGATTGGAAATAGCTACTGTAAGTAGTTATCTGCATGTTATTAGTTATTCCCCACTAAGCTTTATAGCTTAGCACGGGTGTTTATCCGTGTAGGTTTGCAAGGTAGATCGTGTGATCAGGGACAAAGCCAACAATCTCATAAGTCAACACAAGATTAGAAGTAGCATAAATGTATGAGATTGATTTTTGTATCTCTTTTGGTTACATCTAAGGCATTTGTATATGTATAAAGGCATGTAATTATAAAGTTATGTAAAGAATACTCTACAGCAAGTGAAAGTATAAGTACATGATCATGCATGATGTGCATAGAATATATGTATATATGTTTATATATGCATCATTAACAGATAAGTCATAGCATTGATAGAATTAATGAATGTAATTAGTAACAGTAAGTAGGATTATCTAGTATAGTCATTACAATGAGGATGTTCGGAGAATGAGGACCAAAGTTTGACCAAATTATGTCTTCGCCCATAGATCATATGAAAGGAGCCATCGAAAAAGGAGTTCAAGACAAAATAACATCGCAAAATGCACAAAGCCTTGCAAAGTCTATCACCAAAAGTCAAAAGCTCGAAGAAAGAAATTTTATAGCTTCCCTATGTTGGGAATTATAGGTTACATCCATAAGCGAAATTTAAAATTTTTAACTAATAGATCAGATCTTGCCATGAATTTACAATATAAATATTAATGAGAATAAGAAAAATCGTTTTTGATTTTTGTTGAACAGTTGATTTTCCTTCTCACCGGGTTGTCACAAATCACAGTATCAAAAATTAAACACCTCTAATTAGTAATCCACACTAGAGAAGGATTGAATGAACCACGAATAATGGAACACAAGGGCTGAATGAATTCCTCTTGATGCTAGCAAGGGAGTGGCGGCTAGGGTTTTTCAAAGAGAGAGAATTTATTTTCTCTTAATGTTCACTTAACCTTAAAATCCCTATCACTTGGATTTTTATAGTTAGGTTAAAAATCCAACTTCATAATGGTATTGAGCTCTTTAAAATTGCTGGAGAAATATTAAATGGGCTTCTTGAATTATTAATAATTTATTTGAGCTCAATTAACTCCAATTTAAGTTCATTTATAAAGGACTATGCACAAAACCAATAAACTAGGTCCTTTATGTTAGTGTAAGCCCTAGCCCCAATGCATTGTAATAAAACACTTTGAATTAATAAAATGAGGCATTTTTTTATCTTTCGTATTCATGTGCATATCAATTGATAGAACTATCCAAGAATGTTGTTTCAGTTTAAGTTATCATGTGTGAGGCACATGGTTGTAAGACCTTGAAACAAATGAAACTTCATTTTAAATATCCCTAGTCAGTCATCGTTATGGGAATAACAAATGAATTAAGACTAGTATGCTCTCTCTAATATTATGAGTTATGTCTTACAGATCATTAGGACAAGAGTGTCAATCAGAGATCATAGATACATGTTAAAGAACATGGTATCT
The DNA here is from genome assembly GCA_037975025.1 of Excoecaria agallocha. Taxonomy (NCBI): domain Eukaryota; kingdom Viridiplantae; phylum Streptophyta; class Magnoliopsida; order Malpighiales; family Euphorbiaceae; genus Excoecaria; species Excoecaria agallocha. The sequence continues at coordinate 17,665,429 of CM075809.1, forward strand.
GGATTCGATCCGTTCATGAGAACACTACATGGTACAAGTCATAAGTGTTTCTCATATGTAAGTTTTGTATCGGAGTTCTTAGACCTAAAATCTCTATGAAACTCTTTATGAATTACTGTGTACTTTGACATACACCTAACGTGCTCGTAACAGAGTGACAAATACGGGTATGATTGGGTATGCATTGATTCATGTTAGAGAGCATGAGAGAAGTGAAGGGATTACCCCTCTCTATAAGAGAGAAAATATCATCGACCACTTGATCAGTGAACTGAGAAGTGTATGGCCATATCGAGATGAAATAATGAGTAATCATTATTTATCTGAGAGTTCAGTGTCACTGGAATATTAAGAAATGAATTAATATATATATAAGGATGACTAGTTCCATGCCTTATATTAATTCTGATATTTATGGGTAAGGGACTATGCAAAATTGCATTAGGTAACTAAATGCCATATGCATTTTCATTTAATTTGGAATGCTATAATATCTTGCTAGAGAATATATATAGCCTTTGAATTAATTCATTAATTCATTGCCAACATTAAATGGACCTATAGGATCGCACACAAAGCATTGGGCTTAAAATATTTAAATAAAGTATTGGGCATTAATTTGGACTTTTAATTAAAGTCAAATTAATGTGTGTAATGGGTTTTAAAATTGCTATTGGACCTTGGTTCATGAGAGAGAGAAATTCAGCCCACAAGGTTTAATTTCAATTAATTAAATGTCTTGTATTAATTTAATTAATTGAGTATTAATACCTAAAAGAATTATAATCAAATTAAAACACTTAAATGAAAATAGACTTGGCCGAAATTCCTAGATAAATACCAAGGAATTTCGGCACATGCTTATTTAATTAAGTGATTTATTTGATTAATATGTCTTATATTTTTATCTTGGATTAAATTAAAAAGAATTTGAATCAATATATATCTCTTATTTTAAAGAAGTGATAAAGACTAAAATTAATTATCTTTAAGTAGTAGATTTTAGATTTATCACTTAAAAATAAAATGATATATATTGAATGAGAGAGAAAAGAAAAAAAACCCTAGTTTTTCTTTTTGTTTTTGGCGTGAATTTCTTCTCTCACTCACAAAATTTCTTTTGGCCGAATTTCTCAAGGAGAAATATACTTCTTCATTCTCTTGTGTTCTTGGATGTCAATAGCATCTAAAGGAAGTACAAGATTAGATCATGTAGCTTAAAACCATTACCATTACACAATACCTTAAAAGAGAGCTAGCAATCTTGATTTTAAGCTGTCGGTGCAATTGTGTGTGTGAGAATAGAGGGAATGGCGTAAAGGCTGTTCCTTGGCATTGGTGATCAAGGTCTCAGGTGGATAAAGTCATCTTAGTTGCTGATCATCACCAAATTCAATATTTAAAAGGCATCAAAAGTTGTAAGTTTTAAAAAAATCCTAAAATTGCATGTTTCGATTCTTGTCATTGAATTGTTTGGCATGTATGATTGTTTTTATCATTTTTCCGCTGCGCGATTACCATTAACATATCATGTCATATTCCATCAGTGGTATCAGAGCCTAAACATGCTTATTTTAGTGATTTAGATGCATGAAAAAATTAATTAAAAATCGTTATTTTGAAAACATGCAATGCTAAAATTTTCTGTTTTGAGTTTTTTGCATTGTTTTGGTATAAAAATAATTTTAATTGATTAGATAGGTATTATAATTAATATGACATGTTAATATACTATCCTAAGATGTTCTAGGAGCTGTTAATGGTAGGATTTAATTGATAATACCTGATGGTATATGTTAATATTAAAACTAGGTGCTATTTGGCATGTTAATTGTTAGTTTAACAAATAGTTTTAAATATTAAATGTAAAAACGATTTTGGCATGTTTGTAAGTGATTTTTAAAGATTAAATATCATATCTGAACATATTTTAAATTTGGTTTTAATTCTGGTCCATGACAATTTAATTGATTAATTTTAAAATTACTTAAAACTATGACTAGTTTGTGTTTGTTACATGTTTAATCAACATTGTTTGTTTTGTTTTGATTAAAATGGTAAAAACACATTTAGATCAGATTGGTACAGAATATTAAATCAATATTTATGACCTTATTTTAATTATTAAATGACTCATAAAATTGATTTAAGTATTTGTGCATTTTGTGACATCACATAAGCATTAAACAACTAGTTTTGTTGTTTGTTTGTTTTTATATGCATACCGTGTATCATATATATGTTCTTCATGATTTTGTGTTTTAATTCATGTTGGTACATATTATATGTATTTTTAATGTTTATGGGTTGTATGACATAAAATTAAAAATGGCAAAATTGGAAATTATACTAGAGTTGATTTATAGCACAAATCTAACTAGTTCGTGTTTTGGGCTTTTAAGAGAACTTATTCAATAAGAGGATTTAGTCCATTGGGCTTCGGCCCAGGCCCATCACGGGGTCATCTCTTAAAGGTTCAAGTACACAATTTTTATTAATGGGCTTGGCTAAATTAATTAAAATTGGACTTTGTTTGATCCATGAATGTTATGTATATTTATTTGCTTGTTTGGTGTGATGAATGGATATGCATGGTGCATTCATGGGCCCTAGGTTTTTGTAATTAAATATGGCCTGCAAGCCATTATGTATTATTGTAAAAGTTTCATTTATTTCTCAGAATAGAATTTACTTGAAGACTTTGTAAATCAAGACGAAGCCCACCGGAGAGGAGAAGCCCAACTCGAAGATTCTTATGTAATAGTATAGAATCTTAGTTGTAGGTTTTTGGGCCCATGTTTGTCACACTTTACTTTATGCAATTATTTATATATGCATGCTATAAATGGATGACAAAGCGTATGCCATGTAAGCCGTAATACAATGAATCCCTAAAAATAGTAAGTCATAAAGTTGCCTTCCTAATTCGAAACATGTCAAGGCATCGATCATCAGTCACATAGACTAGAAGTCCTAGATGCGCCCAATTATCTTTGTGAGGCATGGGTTGTGAATGTAGGTTGGACTTAACATGGAAATGGATGTCTGGACCTAGGCAACTAATAAATGGGTTTGTGCTATAACATATTAAAATGTTAGCCCATTTGATCTAAGAGTCATGTACGAGACATGATTGGAGTTTTTCTTACCTAAGTAACTTAACTTGTTAGGTGTACAAGCTCAGCTTGACTAATAAGTTGTTGTGAAAAGTGCATCTTGGCCCACATTAAATCACTAACGCTAATTATTTAAAGGAATATTAATTCGGTTTGTGGGATTATAAATAAGACCTCATTTAATCTTGATAAATTTTATTGTAGATTGAAAATGGCATCTTCAAACAACAATTTCTCATTGCGATCAGTTCTTGAAAAGGACAAATTGAATGGCACCAATTTCATAGACTGGTCTCGAAACTTAAGAATAGTTCTTAAGCAAGAGAAAAAGTCGTATGTTTTGGATGCACCCTTGCCTGAAGAACCTGCTAAGAATGCCTCTGCGGTTCAAAAGGAACTTTTGAGATCAAGAAGAGTGACTCTAATGATGTGACCTGTCTGATGCTAGCCACTATGGTGCCTGACTTGTAAAAGGCAATTTATGGACCAAGAGGCTTATGCGATCATGGTGCACCTTAAGGAGATGTTCCAAGATCAAGTTCGTCACGAGAGGTTCGTGACAACAAAGGCCTTGATTTCTTGTAAGATGGCTGCGGATACTTCTGTTAGTACTGTAATGGCCTCAACACCGGGTCAGTCGTGAATAGTACTTTCCGACAGTGAATAGTATTTTCGAGCCGAGAGGACACCCGGAAGTCAAAAATATTTTATTAGACCATTTGAAAGGAATAGTCATGGCGAGTCTATGGTTGAAATTTGAAGTGAATTTGAGGTCAAAAGGGCCTCTAAAAGTCAAAAATACGAAAAAGGTAGCGAGTCAATTTCCCTGGTAGGGAAAAGAACTTGATTTTGCTTAAATAATTAAAAATAGTAAACGAACTCTGAATATCACTAGATTTTACGTGCCTACATGAATTTTCATGTAAAATATTTTGGTGATGAGAATAGAATTTTTCGGTGACTCCGGCAGTTGTCGAATCGGACCGATAAGTTTGAATCGGACCGATAACGGACTCCGATTGAGGCAAAAATTTATTTTCTACCTATTTTTGATGTTTTAAGAATGATGAAATCAAAATTGAAGTAATTTGAAGTAAGAAAGAGAGAGAAATTGAATTGGGTTTTATGGAGGCATAATTGGGCCTTAATTTTTAATTGGGCTAAGCCCACTCATTAAGCCCAATTTTGGGCCCATAAGAGTGGTATAAAAGGGTCAAAAAATCTGGAGATTTTCTCCAGAATACTCCAGCTTCCTCTTCTTCTTGCTATGGCCGAATTCTCTCTCTCCCTCTCTCTCTTTGATTTCTTCTTCTTCTACCCCAAATCTCTCTTAAACCTCAACATAAAAGATGAAGTTCCAGCTCTCTAGATCACCTTAGTGATCTTAAGCAAGAGATTTGAGCAAGGAAAGGCAAGAAATCAAGTGAAGAAAGAAAAAGAGGTAAGATGGAACTTAAAAATTCAAGTAGTTTTAATTGAGTTTTTGATGTGTTCTTATAGTTTTTGAGATTTTTAAGCTAATTATAAGCTTGGATTGTTCATTTGAAGACAAGAAATTAAGGTTAGGAAGCTTAAAGATTTCGGCCAAAGGGAGATGGCAATGAAGAATGAAGTTTTGCTTGGTTTTAGGTGAAGAAAAATGAAGTTTAAGGAAGGTTAAGCATAGAAAATGGTAAGTGACTACCAAATCCCTTAATTTCCCATTTAATATGAATTTTTCTTAATTATGTAATTAAGAGAAAAATATGTAAAATTGTTAATTAGTGAAATTATGTTAGGGAAAATGAAATGAAACATAAGAGGAAATGAATTAAAGGTTTTAATGAAAGAAATAAAATTTTTAAGGTGGAAAAGGTTGGTGGCCGAATTCCCTAAGTAAAGAAAATGATGAGAAAAATGCATTAAATTAATGTATGTTAGTTAAAAATAATAATATACATGATAATTGATGTCTATAAATTTTTAGAGAATATTTAGAATTTATTTGGAAATTTTTAAGATTATACATATTGTATGTATTAAATGGAAATTGTGATTTATTGTGAATTCAATGATTATTTTGATGAAAAATGACATTGACCAATAAATAATGCATAAATAAATTTTATTAGAATTTATTAAAGTTATTGAAATTTTATTGGAATATTTATGTGTATATGTATAATGGAAATAATTGGAATAGCAATGCATAATTGTATAAAAATGACTAAAGTAATAAATAAGTATGACAAATAAATTAATGTCAATGACGAGAAATAAAAAGTCAACCGACCGATTTTTCGAAATAATTATTAGGTTGTGAAAATAATAAGAATAATAAATTATTGAGAAATAATTCATAAATAAATAGAAAAGATGGAAATTAACTAATACGTGAATAAAAGAGAAATAAAATGAGTTTTAAATAGAAAAATGAATTTAAATGAAAGAAAATAAAAGTTTTGGGGCAAAATGATAATTTTGCCAAAATGGATAATTAATGAGTAAAAATAAATAAGATATAATAATAAGGGCAAAATAGTAATTTCGGAAACCTAACTGTGCCAAAAGATGAAGTTTCCATAGTATGGGGACTCAAATAAAATTTTACCCGAAAATGACAAAAGAAATAATAAACGATGAATAATGGAAGAAATAGTATAAAAAAATAGAAATAAATGATTATAATGGCAAAATCATAATTATGCATTTAAAATGAATAATTCAATAGAAAAAGTTAAATTATGTATTTTTGAGTTATAAAATAATAAATTATAGTATTTAAGTTCGTAATTGCCTAAAAGTAGAAAAATAAAGACGTGACTAATTTATCAAAATAAATTAGTCAACAAAAAGTATTAAAAAAATAAATAATTAAAAAATTATTTCCGCCAACGAAATAAAGTCGGCATACCGAATAAATAGAAAATGGGACTGAACAAGGAAAAATTGTAAAAATGTTAGGTTTAAAAGTATGGAAAGTAATTCGTAAAGAATTATACAAAAGAATACAAGAAAAATATGAATTATAATGCCATAATTTAAAGTTTAAGTATCTGAGTGAATTATCGAATAATAATTCACAAAAGTGACTGGAAAATAGAAAGTGAATAAAAGGATAAAAAGCTATTGATTAGTCAAAGGCACAAAAGAGTGCATTTGATCAAAATAAAGTATAGTAGTAAATAAAAGAAAGAAATTAAAAGTTTTAAATGTTCAAAAATGTTTGCAATGATATTGATTATGTTTGCCCTTAACGATAGACAGGTAGTATGATTCTTGTTTTGGATATAATTGGCTAGCCATAGGGACACCTCTGTATCGCGGTGCAAGTCATGGCGACTTGCTTAGCTATGGTTGGGATCTTTGATCTCCATAGCTTCTGTGAAAATGTATCTGTATCTGTTTTGCGAGACTTGATCTTTCGAGATCATTTCTCTATCTGCTACGTGGGACCTTGGGTCCAATCCCATATATCCTTTATGAAAAACCTGTTATATTGCATTAGGGGCACATCGAAATGAATAAATAAGTACTGTTTCATTGAATTGAATACAGAAAGTTATAACGAAACGATTCGTTTGGAATAAAATGCAAAGTCAAAATAAATCTGTAAAGATTTCTGGAAAGTGTAACTAGTAAGAAAAAGGAAAGAAATGTTTTATAAGAATAAAATATTAAATCAATGGTTAGTTAGACTTTTATAAGAAATTCAAATATACCTTGTTTTACGTGAAAAAGATAACTTTAATTGATTAGTAATTCTTGTACCATTATCCCTGTAAAGATAATGACAAGTCTGAAAAATAATATTAATTTCCTGCTTAAAGTTAAAAAGTGATGATAGCGATAAAAAGTGAACTTAATACTTAGGTAACATTTTTCTGAAAGATAAGTTACCTGAAATGTAAAACGATATAAAGGCATAGAATTGTACAATGAGGAAAAAGTAAAAGATATAAGTTTTAATTAGATAATTAAATTTGGATCATGTATAAAAGAAGAAAGAAAGTTTTGACTGTAAAGTACTCCAAAATAGCTATATCGCTTTGCGATGAAGCTTATAAGCCTTTTAACAGTAATGTAATTATTAGATCAGAGTTAAAGTAAAGTAATAGAATAAATAGAAAAAAAAAGTGAAGTCATAATATAGATTGAATAATTGACCAGTAAAGCAAGAATTAAAAGTAGTTTAATTTGGTACTAGTAAAGACACGAGTACCACTACACATCGCCAAATCAATTGATAATTAAATTGCTATGGCTAAAGGATAAAATGAAAGTACTGATAAAAAGTAAAAGTTATAGTAAAGATTAACGTAAAGAAAAAAAAGGTAAAGTTGAAAGTTTAGAAACAGAGAACAATGATTACCAAAATACGAGTTAATATAATATGACTAATGTTAATAAGAGTAAGAGAAAGTGTTAAATGAAATCAGAATAATAGTAGCATAAAGTATGTAATTATGCTTATGTTGGAAAATTCTTGGATTAGTAGTCACCACTGGGCATATTTAATGCTCAGCACGTAGTGCTTACTGCGTGCAGGTCTGGAGTGTTGCGAAAGCATAGTACATTGAAGGACCAGATCGGAAGAGAAGACTTTTGGGATTGTTAGTGTAAGCTTTTGGCATGTATATACTTAGACTATTAAGGTATAAGTTTGAATGGTATTTTGGTTATATGTTTATTTGTCTTGGAGGTATGGATTAGTATAAATTTTGATTTGATGATTAATGTTTGTTTATAAAACTGTTATTTGATTCTGGAATAATTGTAAAAGTATTTTAAGGGTTTCGAATTGGTTGGTGGAAAAAAAAACGTACCGCTTTCGGCTAAGTTTCGTTTCGGAAAAGACTGTTCCGAGAAGGGTGTGACAAGTACCCATGTACTCAAGATGAAAGGGTATCTTGATACTCTTAAGAAGCTTGAGGTACAAGTGCCAAAGGAATTGGCCACTGACTTGATCTTAGGATCATTGACTAATGATTATGATCCATTTGTAATGAATTATAACATGCATGCAATGAACAAGTCAGTCATTGAGCTCCATGGGATGCTTAAGAATGCTGAAGAGAACATTTGAAAGACCAATCCCATATTGATGGTTCAAGGGGGCATTAAAAAGGGACCCGCTAAGGGAAAGGGAAAGGGAAAGGCAAAATCCAAGAATGACTTGGCTCGGTTCAAGTCAAATGGGAGTGCACCTCAGGCCCAATCCAAGCCCAAGGTGCAGAAGCTCAAAGAGAGTGAGAGCACCTGCTTCTATTGCAACAAGATAGGGCATTGGAGGAAGAATTGCACTCTCTTCAAGGAAGAGCAAAAGAAGAATGGAGCTAAGGCATCCAGTTCTAGTATTTTTGTTGTTGAGATTAACCTTTCTATTTCTACCACTTGGGTATTGGATACCGGTTGTGGTTCTCACATTTGTTCAAATGTGCAGGGGCTAAGAAATAAGCGATTACTTGGGATGAATGAAGTGGATCTCCGTGTGGGGAATGGAGCACGAGTTACTGCCATAGAGATAGGCGACTATCAACTCACTTTACCTTCCGGACTTTGTTTAGTTTTGAAAAATTGTTATTATGTACCTGCTATGAGAAGAAACATTATTTCAGTTTCATGTTTGGATTTGGATGAATTTGATTTTGTTATTAAAAATGGCAATGCTCATATTCGTCGCCAAGGCATTTCTTATGGCAATGCCATGTTGCAAATTGGCCTTTATATCCTTGATTTACAAAACAAAGAGTCCATATACAACATTAATACAAAGAGGGTTAAATCAAACAATTGAACCCTACTTACTTCTGGCATTTTCGTTTAGGACATGCAAACGAAAAACGCATTTCAAGACTCCACAAAACTGGAGTGCTTGGGTCATTCTGATGGAATATGACATGGTATGAATGTGATGATAGCACAGCAGAAAAACAAAAATTTTTATCATACATGCCATACAATTCCATGACAAGAATCGAAACATGCAATTTTAGAGTTTTAAACTTACAACTTTAGATGTCTTTAAAACTTGATTTTGATGATGACCAGCAACCAAGAAGGATATGTTCACCTTAGATCTTCACCACCAATGCCAAGGAACAACCTTTACGCCACTCCCTCTATTCTCACACACACACTTGCAAAGATGGCTTAAAATCAAGAGTGGCTCTATGATTGTGTATTCGGCAATGGGAATGATTTGAAGCCACAAGATCTGATCTTGTTCTTCCTTTAGGTTACTGTTTCAGCCCAAGAACACAAGAGAACAAGAAAGATTTCTTTCCCCTTGAGTATTTCGGCCAAGAGAGAAAAATAGCAAAACGGCATACCTTTTTATTCATTTAATTCATTAATATATATCACTTAATTTAGGTCAAGTGTGAGTGCCGAAAATTAAGTGTTAATTTCAGCCTCCATCACTTCCTAATTAAGAGATATATCTTAATTTAAATTCTATTAGAATTTAAATTCAAATGGCATTAGTCATTTAATCAAAACAAACTTACTTATTTAAGGTGATAGTTGCCGAATTCTACTAGTATTTTAGTTTGAATTTTGGCTACTTTAATTCCCTCTCAAGTATTATATTTTGATTAAATACAAATTAGGATTTAATACTCAATTAACTTAATTATACATAGATAATTAATCAATTGAAATTAAACCTAGCACATGCCAACAAATTTCTCTCGTGACCAACTGTTAACAGATTTGCCTAAAACAGCAAGCTGTTTTAGGCAAAAAGACAGTTCAACATATTTGCCTAAAACAGCTAGCTGTTTTAGGCAAAATCGTGGCTGAACAGATTTTGCTGTTTTAGGCAAAATCGCACCTTGACAGTTTTCTGTTTACCCATTTTATGCATTAATTTGACTTTAAATAAAAGTCCAAATTAATTTCCAATACACAATTTAAATATTTTAAGCCCAATGCTTTGTGTGCGATCCTATAGGTCCATTTAATGTTGGCAATGAATTAATAAATTAATTCAAAGGCTATATATATTCTCTAGCAAGATATTATAGCTTTCCAAATTAAATGAAAATGCATATGGCATTTAGTGACCTAATGCAATTTTGCATAGTCCCTTACCCATAAATATCAGAATTAATATAAGGCATGGAACTAGTCATCCTTATATATATTAATTCCTTTTTTGATATTCCAGCGACACTGAACTCTCAGATAAATAATGATTACTCATTGTTTCATCTCGGTATGGCCATACACTTCTCAGTTCACTGATCAAGTGGCCGATGATATTTTCTCTCTTAATGAGAGGGGTAATCCCTTCACTTCTCTCATGCTCTCTAACATGAATCAATGCATACCCAATCATAAACGTACTTGTCACTCTGTTACGAGTACGTTATGTGTATGTCAAAGTACACAGTAATTCATAAAGAGTTTCATAGAGATTTCAGGTCTAAGAACTCCGATACAAAACTTGCATATGAGAAACACTTATGACTTTTACCATGTAGTGTTCTCATGAGCGGATCGTATCCAGATACCATGTTCTTTAACATGTATCTATGATCTCTGATTGATAATCTTGTCCTAATGATCGGTAAGACATAACTCATAATATCAGAGAGAGCATACTAGTCTTAATTCATTGTTATTCGCATAACAATGACTGACTAGGGATGTTTAGAATGAAGTCTCATTTGTTTCAAGGTCTTACAACCATATGCCTCACACATGATAACTTAAACCGAAACGACATTCTTGGATAGTTTTATCAATTGATTGGCACAGGAATACAAAAGATAAAACAAATGCCTCATTTTATTAACTAAGTGTTTTATTACAATTTATTGGGACTAGGGCTTACACTAACAATCTCCCACTAGTACTAGTCCCAATTGGGCATAGCCCTAAGACCGAACGCTCTCAAATGAGCTTCGTGCAGATTTGGACGCAACTGTTTCGTCAAAGGATCTGCTACATTGTCTTCACTTGCTATCTTGCTAACCTTGACGTCCCCACGATCAATGATTTCTCTGATCACGTGATACCTCCTGAGTATGTGTTTGGATTTCTGGTGTGACCGGGGTTCCTTGGCCTGTGCGATGGTCCCGTTGTTGTCACAGAAAATTTTTAATGGATCTAGGATGTTTGGGACCACTCCTAATCCAGAAATGAAATTTCTAATCCAAACAGCTTCCTTTGCAGCCTCACTCGCTGCAATATACTCAGATTATGTAGTTGAGTCGGCAACGGTCTCTTGCTGCGAGCTTCTTTAGCTAACAGCACCACCGTTCAAAATATAAACAAACCCAAATTGCGATCTTGTATACTGAGTCCTGGTATGAAAAGCAGCATCGGCATAACCTTGTATGACAAGCTCTTTTTGACCACTATACACCAAGAAGTGATCCTTAGTCCTTTGCAGGTACTTCAGAATCCCTTTTACAACAGACCAGTGCTTCTCACCAGGGTGTTGCTGAAACCTACTGGTTATACTCAGTGCATGAGCAACATCCAACCTAGTACATAACATAGTGTACATGATAGATCCAATAGCAGATGCATATGGGATTCTACTCATGTTGTCCCTTTCCTCTTTGGTTTAAGGGCATTGTTCTTTAGTCAAAGGAACTCCCAAAGCCAAAGGTATGTACCCTTTCCTTGAGTCTCCCATACTAAAACGCTTTAGTACTTTGTCTATGTACTTTTCTTGACTTAGTGCCAAAAGCCGATTCGATCTATCTCTATAGATTCGAATACCAAGTATTATCTCAGCTTCACCTAAGTCTTTCATTGAGAAACATTTTCTCAACCATTGCTTAATCTTTTACAATGTTGGAATGTCATTTTCAATGAGAAGGATGTCGTCCACATATAGGACCAAAAATACTACTATGCTCCCACTAACCTTCTTGTACACACAAGGCTCATCTTATTGTGCAATGGGTTCTTGTTCCACACCTTGTTGTGAACTTGATCCCATTTCCAACTTATCCTCTACAAGAGTTTGTGGCACTTGAATTTCTTTAAGTTCTATTTTACTCCCACTGTCTTTCTTGAGAAGGAACTCCTTTCCAAGAAAACAGCCTTGCGAGCAACAAATATTTTGTTCTCGGCTTGTGAGTAAAAGTAGTATCCCTTTGTTTCTTTGGGATAACCCACAAACAAGCAGACACTGGATTTAGACTCTAGTTTGTCAGATGTTAATTTCTTAACATGTGCTTCACAGCCCCAAATCCTGAGAAAAGACATATTGGGTTCTTTCCCAGTCCATACCTCATATGGTGTCTTCTTAACTGCTTTAGTTGGAGTACGGTTCAATAGAAACGCAGCAGTTTCTAATGCATAACCCCAAAAAGAGATAGGAAGATTAGCTTGACTCATCATAGATCTTATCATGTCCAACAGAGTTCGATTTCTCCTTTCGAACACACCATTCCATTGAGGTGTTCCAGGAGGAGTGAGCTGTGAAATAATACCACACTCTTTTAGATGATTGTCAAACTCTTGGCTTAAGTATTCGCCACCTCGATCTGATTGAATGGTTTTTATACTTTTTCCAAGTTGGTTTTCTACTTCGTTCTTAAACTCTTTGAATTTCTCAAAAGTTTTAGACTTGTACTTCATTAGATAGACATAGCCATATCTACTGAAGTCATCTGTGAATGTCACGAAGTAGCTAAAACCACCTCTAGCCTGTGTACTTAAAGGTCCACATACATCGGTATGTATTAGTTCCAATAAGTTATTAGTCCTCTCACCTTTCTTGTTAAAAGGACTCTTTGTCATTTTTCCATGCAAACATGGCTCGTATGTGTCATAAGACTCTAAGTCAAATGACCCAAGCACTCCAGTTTTGTGGAGTCTTGAAATACGTTTTTCGTTTGCATGTCCTAAACGACAATGCCAGAAGTAAGTAGGGTTCAATTTGTTTGATTTAACGCTCTTTGTATTAATGTTGTATATGGACTCTTTGTTTTGTAAATCAAGGATATAAAGGCCATTTTGCAACATGGCATTTCCATAAGAAATGCCTTGGCGACGAATATGAGCATTGTCATTTTTAATAACAAAATCAAATTCATCATTATCCAAACATGAAACTGAAATAATGTTTCTGCTCATAGTAGGCACATAATAACTATTATTCAAAACAATACAAAGTTCGGAAGGTAAAGTGAGGTGATAGTCGCCTATCTCCATGGCAGCAACTCGTGCTCCATTCCCCACACGGAGGTCCACTTCATTCTTCTCAAGTAACCGCCTATTTCTTAGCCCCTGCGCATTTGAACAAATGTGAGAACCACAACCGGTATCCAATACCTAAGTGGTAGAAATAGAAAGGTTAATTTCAACAACAAAAATACCAGAACTGGACGTTTTGGCTCCATTCTTTTTTTGTTCTTCCTTGAAGAGAGCACAATTCTTCCTCCAATGCCCTATCTTGTTGCAATGGAAGCAAGTGCTCTCACTCTCTTTGAGTTTTGGCGCCTTGGGCTTGGATTGGGCCTGAGGTGCACTCCCAACTGACTTGGGTTTTCCCTTTCCCTTTCCCTTTCCCTTAGCGGGTCCCTTCTTAATTCCCTTTTGAACCATTAGTACGGGATTGGTCTTTCGAATGTTCTCTTCAGCATTCTTAAGCATCCCATGAAGCTCAGTGACTGACTTGTTCATTGCATGCATGTTATAATTCATCATAAATGGATCATAAGCAGCAGGCAATGATCCTAAGATCAAGTCAGTGGCCAATTCCTTTGGCACTAGTACCTCAAGCTTCTCAAGAGTATCAAGATACTCTTTCATCTTGAGTACATGGGTACTAACATGAGTACCCTCAGCCATCTTGCAAGAAATTAAGGCCTTTGTTGTCACGAAGCTCTCGTGACGAGCTTGCTCTTGGATCATCTCCTTGAGGTGCACCATGATCGCATAAGCCTCTTGGTCCATAAATTGCTTTTGCAAGTCAGGCACCATAGTGGCTAGCATCAAACAGGTCACATCATTAGAGTCACTTTTCTTGGTCTCAAAAGTTTCCTTTTGAACCACAGAAGCGTTCCTAGCAGGTTCCTCAGGTAAGGGTGCATCCAAAACATACGACTTCTTCTCTTGCTTAAGAACTATTCTTAAGTTTCGAGACCAGTCTATGAAATTGGTGCCATTTAATTTGTCCTTTTCAAGGACAGATCGCAATGAGAAATTGTTGTTTGAAGATGAAATTTTCAATCTACAATAAAATTTAGCAAGATTAAATGAGGTCTTATTATAATCCCACAAACCGAATTAATATCCCTTTAAATAATTCGCGTTAGTGATTTGATGTGGGCCAAGATCCACTTTTCACAACAACTTATTAGTCAAGCTGAGCCTGTACACCTAATAAGTTAAGTTTCTTAGGTAGGAAAACTCCAATCATGTCTCGTACATGACTCTTGGATCAAATGGGCTAACATCTTAAGATGTTATAGCATAAACCCATTTATTAGTTGCCTAGGTCCGGGCATCCCTTTCCATGATAAGTCCAACCTACATTCACAACCCATGCCTCACAAAGATAATCGGGCGCATCTAGGACTCCTAGTCTACGTGACCGATGATTGATGCCTTGACATGTTTCGAATTAGGAAGGTAACTTTGTGACTTACTATTTTAGGGATTAATTTTATTACGGCTTACATGGCATATGCTTTGTCATCCATACATAGCATGCATATATAAATAATTGCATAAAGTAAAGCGTGACAAACATGGACCCAAAAACCTACAACTAAGATTCTATACTATTACATAAGAATCTTCGAGTTGGGCTTCTCCACTCCGGTGGGCTTCGTCTTGATTTACAAAGTCTTCAAGTATATTCTATTCTAAGAAATAAATGAAAAACTTTTACAACAAAATATAATGGCTCACAAGCCATATTTAATTACAAAACCCAGGGCCCATGAATGCACCATGCATATCCATTCATCACACCAAATTAGCAAATAAATATACATAGCATTCATGGATAAAACAAAGTCCAATTTTAATTAATTTAGCCAATCCCATTAATGGAAATTGTGTACTTGAACCTTTAAGAGATGATCCCGTGATGGGCCTGGGCCGAAGCCCAATGGACTTAATCCTCTTATTGAATAAGTTCTCTTAAAAGCCCAAAACACAAACTAGTTAGATTTGTGCCATAAATCAACTCTAGTATAATTTTCAATTTTGTCATTTTTAATTTTATGTCATACAGCCCATAAACATTAAAAATACATATAATATGTGCTAACATGAATTAAAAATATAAAATCATGAAGAACACATATATAGTACACGGCATTCATGCAAAAACAAACAAACAACAAAAACTAGTTGCTTAATGCTTATGTAATGCCATAAAATGCACAAATATTTAAATCAATTTTATGAGTCATTTAATAATCTAAATAAGTCCATAAATATTGATTTAATATTCTGTACCAATCTGATCTAAATGTGTTTTTACCATTTTAATCAAAACAAAACAAACAATGTTGATTAAACATGTAACAAATACAAACTAGTCATAGTTTTAAGTGATTTTAAAATTAATCAATTAAATTGTCATGGACCAGAATTAAAACCAAATTTAAATTATGTCCAGACCTGATATTTAATCTTTAAAAATCACTTACAAACATGCCAAAATCGTTTTTACATTTAATATTAAAAACTAGTTGTTAAACTAACAATTAACATGCCAAATAGCACCTAGTTTTAATATTAACATGTACCATCAGGTATTATTAATTAAATTCGTCCATTAACAGATCCTAAAACATCTTAGGACAGTATATTAATATGTCATATTAATTATAATACATATCTAATCAATTAAAATCGTTTTTTCATCAAAACAATGCAAAAAACTCAAAACAGAAAATTTCAGATTTGCATGTTTTCATAATGACGATTTTTAATTAATATTTTTCATGCATCTAAAGCACTAAAATAAGCATGTTTAGGCTCTGATACCACTGATGGAATATGACATGGTATGAATTTGATGATAGCACAGCAGAAAAACAAAAATTTTTATCATACATGCCATACAATTCCATGACAAGAATCAAAACATGCAATTTTAGAGTTTTAAACTTACAACTTTAGATGTCTTTAAAACTTGATTTTGATGATGACCAGCAACCAAGAAGGATATGTCCACCTTAGATCTTCACCACCAATGCCAAGGAACAGCCTTTACGCCACTCCCTCTATTCTCACACACACACTTGCAAAGATGGCTTAAAATCAAGAGTGCTAGCTCTATGATTGTGTATTCGGCAATGGGAATGATTTGAAGCCACAAGATCTGATCTTGTTCTTCCTTTAGGTTACTGTTTCAGCCCAAGAACACAAGAGAACAAGAAAGATTTCTTTCCCCTTGAGTATTTCGGCCAAGAGAGAAAAATAGCAAAACGGCATACCTTTTTATTCATTTAATTCATTAATATATATCACTTAATTTAGGTCAAGTGTGAGTGCCGAAAATTAAGTGTTAATTTCAGCCTCCATCACTTCCTAATTAAGAGATATATCTTAATTTAAATTCTATTAGAATTTAAATTCAAATGGCATTAGTCATTTAATCGAAACAAACTTACTTATTTAAGGTGATAGTTGCCGAATTCTACTAGTATTTTAGTTTGAATTTTGACTACTTTAATTCCCTCTCAAGTATTATATTTTGATTAAATACAAATTAGGATTTAATACTCAATTAACTTAATTATACATAGATAATTAATCAATTGAAATTAAACCTAGCACATGCCAACAAATTTCTCTCGTGGCCAACTGTTAACAGATTTGCCTAAAACAGCTTGCTGTTTTAGGCAAAAAGACAGTTCAACATAGCTGTTTTAGGCAAAATCGTGGCTGAACAGATTTGCTGTTTTAGGCAAAATCGCACCTTGACAGTTTTCTGTTTACCCATTTTATGCATTAATTTGACTTTAAATAAAAGTCCAAATTAATTTCCAATATACAATTTAAATATTTTAAGCCCAATGTTTTGTGTGCGATCCTATAGGTCCATTTAATGTTGGCAATGAATTAATAAATTAATTCAAAGGCTATATATATTCTCTAGCAAGATATTATAGCATTCCAAATTAAATGAAAATGCATATGGCATTTAGTGACCTAATGCAATTTTGCATAGTCCCTTACCCATAAATATCAGAATTAATATAAGGCATGGAACTAGTCATCCTTATATATATTAATTCCTTTCTTGATATTCCAGCGACACTGAACTCTCAAATAAATAATGATTACTCATTGTTTCATCTCGGTATGGCCATACACTTCTCAGTTCACTGATCAAGTGGCCGATGATATTTTCTCTCTTAATGAGAGGGGTAATCCCTTCACTTCTCTCATGCTCTCTAACATGAATCAATGCATACCCAATCATACCCGTACTTGTCACTCTGTTACGAGTACGTTAGGTGTATGTCAAAGTACACAGTAATTCATAAAGAGTTTCATAGAGATTTCAGGTCTAAGAACTCCGATACAAAACTTGCATATGAGAAACACTTATGACTTGTACCATGTAGTGTTCTCATGAGCGGATCGTATCCAGATACCATGTTCTTTAACATGTATCTATGATCTCTGATTGACACTCTTGTCCTAATGATCCGTAAGACAGAACTCATAATATCAGAGAGAGCATACTAGTCTTAATTTATTGTTATTCCCATAACAATGACTGACTAGGGATGTTTAGAATGAAGTCTCATTTGTTTCAAGGTCTTACAACCATATACCTCACACATGATAACTTAAACCGAAACGACATTCTTGGATAGTTTTATCAATTGATATGCACAGGAATACAAAAGATAAAACAAATGCCTCATTTTATTAACTAAGTGTTTTATTACAATGTATTAGGACTAGGGCTTACACTAACACATTCAACTTAGTGTCTTATGATACATGCGAGCCATGTTTGCATGGAAAAATGACAAAGAGTCCTTTTAACAAGAAAGGTGAAAGGACTAATGGCTTATTGGAATTAATACATGCCGATATATGTGGACCATTAAGTACACAAGCTAGAGGTGGTTTTAGCTACTTCGTGACATTCACAGATGACTTCAGTAGATATGGCTATGTCTATCTAATGAAGTACAAATCTGAAACTTTTGAGAAATTCAAGGAGTTTAAGAACGAAGTAGAAAAAAAACTTGGCAAAAGTATAAAAGCCATTCAATCAGATCGAGGTGGCGAATACTTAAGCCAAGAGTTTGATAGTCATCTAAAGGAGTGTGGTATTATTTCACAGCTCACTCCTCCCAGAATGTCACAATGGAATGGTGTGTCTGAAAGGAGAAATTGAACTCTGTTGGACATGGTTCGATCTATGATGAGTCAAGCTAATCTTCCTATCTCTTTTTGGGGTTATACATTAGAAACTGCTGCATTTCTACTAAACCGTACTCCAACTAAAGCAGTTGAGAAGACACCATACGAGGTATGGACTAGGAAAGAACCCAATATGTCATTTCTCGGGATTTGGGGCTATGAAGCACATGTTAAGAAATTAACATCTGACAAACTAGAGTCCAAATCCACTGTCTGCTTGTTTGTGGCTTATCCTAAAGAAACAAAGGGATAATACTTTTACTCACAAGCCGAGAACAAAGTATTTGTTGCTCACAAGGCTGTTTTCTTGGAAAAGGAGTTCCTTCTCAAGAAAGACAGTGGAAGTAAAGTAAAACTTGGAGAAATTCAAGTGCCACAAGCTCCTATAGAGGATGAGTTGGAAGTGAGATCAAGTTCACAATCAGTTGTGGAACAAAAATCCATTACACAAGAACCTAGAAGGTCCGGTAAGGTACGTCGGGAGATTGAGAGATATGGATTTCTAATCACCGATAGTGACACTATTGAGTTAGTAGATCATAAGGATCCTACTACCTACCGAGAAGCTATTGAAAGCCCATACTCGAAAAATTGGCTTGAAGCCATGAAATTCAAGATGTAATCAATGCACGATAACCAGGTTTGGGCCTTGGTTGATCCACCGAAATGTGCTAAGGTAATTGAATGCAAGTGGCTATTTAAACTCAAAGCCGATAAGACCTACAAAGGTAAACTAGTAGCAAAAGGTTTTTGACAAACTCATGGTGTAGACTATGACGAGACCTTTTCGCCTGTAGTCATGCTCAAGTCCATTAGGATCTTGCTTGCCATAGCTGCATATCATGATTATGAGATATGGTAAATGGGTGTCAAAACTGCTTTCCTCAATGGAAATTTACTTGAGGATGTGTATATGATACAGCCTGAAGGTTTTGTCAATCCCAAGCATCCTAAGAAGGTTTGCAAGCTTCAAAAATCTATTTATGGATTAAAGCAAGCATCCCAAAGTTGGAATCTTCGTTTTGATGAGGCAGTTAAAGAATTTGACTTCATCAAGAACGAAGATGAGTCTTGTGTGTACAAGAAGGTTAGTGGGAGCATAGTAGTATTTCTGGTCCTATATGTGGACGACATCCTTCTCATTGGGAATGACATTCCAACATTGCAAAAGGTTAAGCAATGGTTAGAAAAATGTTTCTCAATGAAAGACTCAGGTGAAGCCGAGACAATACTTGGTATTCGAATCTATAGAGATAGATCGAATCAGCTTTTGGGACTAAGTTAAGAAAATTACATAGACAAAGTACTACAGCATTTTAGTATGGAAGACTCAAAGAAAGGGTACATACCTTTGGCTTTGGGAGTTCCTTTGACTAAAGAACAGTGCCCTAAAATCAAAGAGGAAAGGAACAACATGAGTAGAATCCCATATGCATCTGCTATTGAATCTATCATGTACGCTATGTTATGTACTAGGTTGGATGTTGCTCATGCACTGAGTATAACCAGTAGGTTTTAACAAGACCCTAGTGAGAAGCACTGGTCTGCTGTAAAAGAGATTTTAAAGTACCTGAGTAGGACTAAGAATCACTTCTTGGTGTATGGTGGTCAAGAAGAGCTTGTCATACAAGGTTATGTCGATGCTGCTTTTCAGACCAGCACTCAGGATTCTAGATCGCAATATGGGTTTGTTTTTATTTTGAACGGTGGTGCTGTTAGCTGGAGAAGCTCGAAGTAAGAGATCATTGCCGACTCAACTACAGAATCTGAGTATATTACAGCGAGTGAGGCTGCAAAAGAGGCTATTTGGATTAAAAATTTCATTTCTGGATTAGGAGTGGTCCCAAGCATCCTAGATCCACTAGAAATTTTCTGTGACAACAACGGGGCCATCGCACAGGCCAAGGAGCCCCGGTCACACCAGAAATCCAAACACATACTCAGGAGGTACCACCTGATCAGAGAAATCATTAATCGTGGGGACGTCAAGGTTAGCAAAATAGCAAGTATAGATAATGTAGCAGATCCTTTGACGAAACAGTTGCGTCCAAATCTGCACGAAGCTCATTTGAGAGCGTTCAGTCTTAGGGCTATGCCCAATTGGCACTAGTGCTAGTGGGAGATTGTTAGTGTAAGCCCTAGCCCAAATGCATTGTAATAAAATACTTTGAATTAATAAAGTGAGGCATTTATTTTATCTTTTGTATTCCTATGCATATCAATCGATTTTAATTTTATTTGATCCTATGACTTAATATCACATATTAAATATATAAATTATCATCAAAACAATTTTAGAGTGGATCAATAAAAATTTAATTCAGAACAACCCCTAAAACTTTTATTGAAAAATAGAAACCCTACATGTCAAAAATAATGATTCTTTTCTCAAAAGAATCGTTCTTATTTTTTATTTTATATATTTGATCACATACATCCAGAAATCAATATTTCTCATTCATGAACAATCAAATCTGATATTTTAAAATTTATGAAATAAATAACTCAAAAATAAAAACTATTTCGCAAAAAAATATAGAATTGTAGATTCATGGCAAAACCTAGGCTCTGATACCATGTTGGAAATTAGAGGTTACATGCATCACATGTATAAGTGGAATTTAAAATTTTTAACTAATAGATCGGATCTTTCCATGAATTTACAATATAAATATTAATGAGAATAAGAAAAATCACCTTTGATTTTGATTGAACAGTTGATTTTCCTTCTCACTTTGTTGTCGCAAACCACAATGTCCAAAATTAAATACCTCCAATTAGTAATTCACACTAGAAAATGATTGAATGAACCAAGAATGATGGAATACAAGGGCTGGCCGAATTTCCCTTGATGCTAGCAAGGGAGTGGAGGGTAGGGTTTTTCAAATAGAGATAATTTCTTTTCTCTTATTGTTCACTTAACCCTAAAATTCCTATCATTTGTATTTTTATAGTTAGGTTAAAAATCTAACTTCATAATGGGATTGGGCTATTTAAAATTGCTGGAGAAATATTAAATGGGCCTCTGAAATTATTAATAATTTATATGGGCTCAATTAAATCCAATTTAAGTCCATTCATAAAGGACTATGCACAAAACCCATAAACTAGGCCCTTTATGCATACACTTGGATTTAATCACCCAAATGAATTCTAAATTCATCCAAATTAAATATGTAGGCCCCATAACACTTATGAAATATATTTAATTTATTTTAGTCCAAGAATTAGGCCTCTAAGGCCTTCTATATGGGTTGGGCGTGTAACCCTTTCTCTGGAGGGTTTCTACGCCAATCCCAATTCTCTAGGCCTTTTTTAATTCTTTCAATGGATCTATTAATTATTATATCAGTCCTATAATACTTATAGTCCAATAATAATTAATTATGAAATACAATATTTTAATTAGGTCCATTTTACAAAATATTTCTAAAAAAATCTACGAACAATTCTACTTAATCATAATTAATTAAACTCTTTAATTAATTATTCTCTTATTCATTTCTCTTCTCCCATAATAATATCAAATATTATTATCCTTGTCATTTTACCATTTTATCCTTTACTCTATATGTGTGTGACCTATTGGGTTCCTGTCCATATTGGTAGTATAATATGTAATTATGAGTTCTATTCAAAACTCACATGATTTAAACTTCTTTAAATCATTTTATCAATCCCTATTGATATTTATAATATACTATTATACAAATCATTAGCTGCCTCTAGCTAGGCATCATGGCCACCCAAATGTCAGGAAAGTCAAGTAGTTTGACTATACCCTTCCATAGAAATAGTTACCGTGTAATTACTCCTTTCACCGCTCTTATCTCAATTAGATTCTGAATATGAATTTCTGTCAACTCATATAAATCTAATTATGTATGTTCTATTAATTTAACCATTGTTCCCAAAATGCCCTTCATGGATCCTTATCCATCTTGGCATATTACTCTGGCCAAAGATTCTCTGAACAAGGCAATTATAGAATCATGCGAGATAACTTTCCTCAATAAATCCAGGATACTAAATCCTTTGTTAATCACTTAACTATCTTCAAGTAGGTCATGGTATATCCAACCTCCTAAATATGTTCACCTCTAGTTGAAAGTAATCAGTTATAGAGTCAAAGTATATTACTTGCTACTTAAGATAACCTTGGTGATCTCAAGTCTAAGGATACTTGCACAACTGCTATGAAGAGATTTCTCACTGACATATATTTAATATACATGTAAGGATTCTCTTTGAAGGTCTCCAATGAACTTGTTATTTTAACAAGCATCCACATTTTAGCTTTGATCATCTTCCATAATCATAATTATGAGAACCACTGCTCGAACTATTCAAAAAGCATAACATGTGCTAGTCTGTCCGAATTAACAATATCCTATCTTGTTAATTCTATGACTAGGGATATTTAGATATTATCATATTTACATGCAATAGACATTTCACATCATGAACACTTTCATAATTACCTTTGCACTGTGTTTATAATATCTAGGACTTCATTTATTAATTTAAGATTTACAAACTCATGTATTTAAACATAGCATTAATAAATGAATGATGCCTTTTATTAAGAATATAAGTTCATACATATGAAATACATCTCCATTACACGGGCTCTACGGTATACTCTCTAACACCCTATAGAGTTAGAAGATGATCCTTGAGCTAACTACTTATATCTACAGAAGCAAATTACACAAGTTCAAAACAAAATTTGACCAATTCAAAAGCTCAAAGAATGCACAGAAAAGCTCGAACAATAGAATTCAGGCCAACAAAGCCCCTTAAAAACATGACCGATACTCAAAAATTCCAAACACTAGCCATATGACCTCTTTCATCCTCTGACTCGATTTGCCGATCGAAATGTAGAGAAGGAGAACGATTAATCCCAATCAAAATAATTGATGTACAAGTCATTATTCTTTCTGATTGACATGTTCTCGATCAAAAAATTTAATCCTAATCGAAATGATTGATGAATTTTTTATCGAAAAATTTAATCCCAATCGAAATGATTGATGTTCAAGTTATTATTCTTCCCAATCGATGTGTTCCTAATCGAAAAATTTAATCCTAATCAAAATGATTGATGTACAATTCATTATTTTTTTCGATCGAAAAATTTAATCCCAATTAAAATGATTGATGAGTCCCAATCAAAATGATTGATGAATTTTTGATTGGTGTATTTTTGATCGAAGAATTTAATCCTAATCGAAATGATTGACAATCTCATGATTGATGCTTGACAATTCATGACTGACATAGATTTAATATACATGTAAGGATTCTCTTTGAAGGTCTCCAATGAACTTGTTCTTTTAACAAGCATCCACATTTTAGCTTTGATCATCTTCCATAATCACAATTATGAGAACCACTGCTCGAACTATTCAAAAAGCATAACATGTGCTAGTCTGTCCGAATTAACAATATCCTATCTTGTTAATTCTATGACTAGGGATATTTAGATATTATCATATTTACATGCAATAGACATTTCACATCATGAACACTTTCATAATTACCTTTGCACTGTGTTTATAATATCTAGGACTTCATTTATTAATTTAAGATTTACAAACTCATGTATTTAAACATAGCATTAATAAATGAATGATGCCTTTTATTAAGAATATGAGTTCATACATATGAAATACATCTCCATTACACAGGCTCTACGGCATACTCTCTAACACCCTATAGAGTTAGAAGATGATCCTTGAGCTAACTACTTATATCTACAGAAGCAAATTACACAAGTTCAAAACAAAATTTGACAATTCAAAAGCTCAAAGAATGCACAGAAAAGCTCGAACAATAGAATTCAGGCCAACAAAGCCCCTTAAAAACATGACCGATACTCAAAAATTCCAGACACTAGCCATATGACCTCTTTCATCCTCTGACTCGATTTGCCGATCGGAATGTAGAGAAGGAGAACGATTAATCCCAATCAAAATAATTGATGTACAAGTCATTATTCTTTCTGATTGACGTGTTCTCAATCAAAAAAATTAATCCTAATCGAAATGATTGATGAATTTTTTATCGAAAAATTTAATCCCAATCGAAATGATTGATGTTTAAGTTATTATTCTTCCCAATCGATGTGTTCCTAATCGAAAAATTTAATCCTAATCAAAATGATTGATGTACAATTCATTATTTTTTTCGATCGAAAAATTTAATCCCAATCAAAATGATTGATGAGTCCCAATCAAAATGATTGATGAATTTTTGATTGATGTATTTTTGATCGAAGAATTTAATCCTAATCAAAATGATTGACAATCTCATGATTGATGCTTGACTACTCTCAAAGTCACCTGATAACTTTGAATTGCAACTATGTTTTTAAATTTGTTTTTAGGTTTGCTTTGTAGTTATTAATGTTAATTTGCTTGTTTTTATGTTTTAAGTTTTAGCATTTTGCATTTTGAATGCTTAAGTTTAAATTTTGTTTGTTTTTGTAGTTTTCTAGTTGAAAAGAAGTTTAATCAACCTAGCAGGGATGAGGAAGATCCCCATCGGGTTTTTAAGTCCTTTTCTCATGTCAATCCAGAAGCAAAGAACTCGATAGGGACAAAAACCATCCCCAATGAGTCCCTTATGCTCTCTATCTAGAAGTGAAAAACTTGGTAAGGACACAAAGGCATCCTCACCAAGTCACTCAACCTTTCAGGAAGAAGAAATCAACCTACCAGGGACACACAACCATCCCCACCATGTTCTTTATGCAGAATTTATCATATAAAAAGTTTTCTTAAGATTTAAGTAGTTGGATGGCGACTAGACTTCTAGAAAAAAAGGGATTTAAGTGTCTTTAAGTTAGAATTTGAAGAAGATAATTTTTCATCATAGATTAGACTTAGTTTATTCTTTTGAACTTCAATTCATAGTAAGAGCTTTATTCTTTTAGGGTTTTCGAGTTTTTCTTTTGTTGTTCCTAAAGACACCATGATCAAGTTTGAAGCTTTTACGTGTATAGTGTTTAGTTATTTTATTTTTTTCATTCATTTCGATTATAAATAGTGAGTAATTTTTTACTTTTGTTGAGGAAAACTTGAACCGTAATTTTTTTTTATTGTAATGACTCTTAATTAAGCTTAAATGCAATACAAGCTATTATTTCTTAATTCCTGTGCTGAATTCTATTTTTATTATGATTTGATTGATGTTCAATGTTTTGAATAGATGATTGAATGTTAGTTTACTTCTTAATTAATGATATGCATGTTTTTAACCTACTTTACTCATGTTAATTTAATTATTATTGTGTACTGAAAATTGAGACAAAAGTTTATTGTTCATGATTTGATCATATTTAAGAAATTGAATTAGGAATAAGCTGAGGTTAGGTGTTTTGAAAGAGGGATTAACCAAAGTTTAGGAGTTTAAAAACTAGATTTGTATGCTAGATATTAGATTGTTCTTAATCAGGGGATCCAATATTTTAGAATGATATTATGAACAAGATATTTGTCTTTAATTAGTTTCCATAACAACTTGTGTTATCTTAGAATTGAGTCATTATCAGTAAGAGGTGAGGTGGATACTCCCTTAACAGAAGTGTTTTAGTTATTAATTTTTATTATTACTTTAATTTTGCTCTGTATTTAATAAATTAATTTTAGTTCATTATCAGTTTTAATTTGTTCAATTGTTTAAGTTAGCTTAGTTCAATTTATAATTACCTTATAAAATTTGGGAATTCTTTCACACATCATTTATTTCAAAATCTGAAATACACAATCCCTTAGGTACAATATTAAAGGGTTTTAATCTTATTTTTTTTATATTACTAATCAATCTAGTACACTTTCTAGATATCGGTCATTGCCCTCAATTGACCCAAGTCACATTAAAATGCTCGGTAACTTTGATGAGAAAGCAACAATTCAAATAGGCATGCAACAATGCAAAACAACTTATGTTTCGATCCATATGGTCGGTATCAAATGAATTGTTTGGAAGGGGATAAATGATAATGCTCAACATCATCTTTCAGTGGGCTTACATTGAAACTAGCCTAAAAGATGCCACACGAAAAGCTCGGCCTTACACATGCCCAAAGGCTCCTCACAAAGACAACTAAATGCGAGATACCTGTTTAATCAATATTGTCTAATTGGACAAGATAAGCCACTACCATATGGAGGCCTTTTGACACACAACTCTATCACATCTGGTGCCTGTAGACCGTCACATCATTGTTAGCCTATTCTGACACCAAGATAAATCTCTTCTGTAGCTCTTCACACTCTCTATAAATACCAAATCCACTCATTTCACACAACACAACAACAACACAGTATCTCTAATATTTCATTGCAATTCTCTCTATCCGTGCCTAAAACCAACTTAAGCATCTGAGTGCTAATGCCGAGTCCGACCAAGCTTAGCTTTTTTTTCTTTTTTTTTTTTGCATATTCACACACCATCCACCCGATCAAAAACCTTTGCCTCCTTTGCCATTAAACTAACCTTTTATTCACTGCAAAAAGCCCCCTTTTTATGAAATTTTTGAATTCATCAATAACACAATAAATAACAAACCAAAAAGAAACACAAAATTAGTAAGGACAAAACTAATCCAAGCCACCCGTACACCTAAATTAGCATGTTTGGGACACATTATTAATCAAAACAAAAGAAAGACAAGAGGGAATGCCATGAACCAAATCCCAATGCCAAGTAATGCCCATTGCTATCAAACAAATCCTTCGCCAAAATATTTTCCATACCCTCTAAAGGCTCAGAGGTGATAAAAAAAAGTTAGAATTTTCAGGAATTCATGATCCTTAAAAATCTGTATAGTGCTGCCATTTTCTAAACTCCATCTCAAATTTTTCGCAATCAAATCTTTCTCACTCCAAATACTCTACCAAATCAAGCTAGGATTATAGTTAAACCCACAACATTTTGGATTGGAGATGAAACGCCGCCCTTGTTTGCCTAGATTAATTTCATCTGTGGTCACCGAACTTGTGGCCAATTTGCGACAGTAATAAATTTTTTTTTCATAAAAATTACTAAATTTACAAATGTATACAATAAAATTATTTTAACCGATTTTCAGTAAAAGACATGCCTGAAAGTCTACTTGATATGTCTGGTTAGTACAACATGCACACATGACATCCAACATGGCATCATATCAGTATAACACGCATCATGTTTACCACATCAGGCCACACGTGGATAAAAAATTTTGAACACGTCACATCATTATGCTATGTGGACCTTATCGTATATTAAATCCTATTAGAATGCGAAACGTGTAAAGTGAAGGTTGAAAAGTCAAAATAAAAAAGAAGAAAAGACCAGACTCTAATATGCCATCAAATCCATAATTGATAAAATTAAAAACAGTGTTATTAAAATTGGATTGAATCCAGTGGTTGGACTGATTTAACAGCGAACTGTCAGAGTATCCAATTGGTTCAATATATAAAAATCAAATTGGTTAAAAACCATAAAGAACCGGCTAAAAACCGAATAAATCGGTGAAAATCAGCCTAAAATCTATTACAACCATAAAAATCGGTTTGAATTAGAAAAAACCAAAATTTGTCTAAAATATCTATATAACATTATTTTTTGTTGGAAAAAAAATAAAATATAAATATTAAAACAAAATAATTGAAATTTAAGCATTTATAATGAATTTTTTTATGAATAAAATAAAAATTATAATTTATAATTAATGAATATTTTTTAATATTTGTAATTTTTTACTATATCTATCTTAAATATTTGTTATAAATATTGAATAACTTGAAAATATTGTTTTATGGTTAATATTTGATGATAAATATATTTTTTAAAGTATTTTGTATTGTTTTATATAGTTATATTTTCATAATATCTATAAAAAATTTTTAAAATATTATTATTTAAAAAAAATAAAAAATTTAATTGAATTCTATAAAATCGATCGAGTCAAGAACCTTTTATCTATTCGGTTCTTTATTTTATTTTATTCTATCCGATTTTCATAATATTTTTTTATTTTATTTTATTCTATCCGGTTTTAATAACATTGATTAAAAGACATCGGCCTCTTCCCGTCTAAAGGAATCCTAGCTCTCAAATTCTGAACACAACTAAAGACTTTTGCTTTTCTTATTTGAAGGACGGTGAGGCTTATATCTTAGCGAGGCATTTTAGATCTGATTGAAGCCATTGAAGCAAGGCTGTTCGTTGATTCTTACCGGCCGATCATCGGAGCTAAGCGTGATATCATTTATTCCTTGATAGAGATAATCAAAACGGATACATCGCCGCCTCGGTCCATCAAAGATGCGTTAAAAGCTCTATTTGGGATTGCTTTGCATCTGTTAAATAGATCCATGTTGACTGACCTTGGGTTGTCCCACCGTTGTTTTCATTGGTTTTGAAGGTCGGAAGGGTGGGGACTGTGGAGGATGCCATGGCGGTGATAGCGCAAATTGCTGGATGCGAGGAGAGCGAGGGACAATTTTTGAAATTTTTTGGTGTGAGGATTTCGGTGGACTTGCTCGGTCTGGGGACAGGTTCTAGTCTGAGAATAAGGAGAATTCAGTGGCCACATTGTTGAATTTGGTGAGGAGTGGCAGAAAAAGAGTGGTTGGGGAAGTGAGAGAAATGGCGGCGTTTGTTGCGGATGGGATCAAGGAGGTTGCGGTGAATGGAAGCAGGAAAGGGAAGAGTAAAGCTATTGCTCTGTTGAAGGTAATTGAAGGCGGATCAAGCAACGGGAATACAAACTTTGATTCTTTACTTGATCACTCTTCCTAGATTAGTTGATTCTTTGTCTTGTATAACAGAAATTTGATTTTTTCTTCAAATTCTGTTGATGCATATTGTATAAATTAGCTGCTGATCTGCATTTGTAATAGCATATGATAATGGAACTGAGGATTGTTGTTGGATATGGCGATGTAAATAATCTAATGTTATATATCTAATCCACATCCATTGGATTGTTAATTGCAATGTTATTAAAATCGGATCGAATAAAGAACCGTCAAGATTAGGGTTCGTGGTTCGATTAGCTCAATCGAATTTTTTTTATTTAAAAATATTATAATTATTATAATTTTTTGAATACTATTATATAAAAATTAAAAAATATATATTAATTAAATATTGAATATATGTCACAAATATTCTAATAATAAATTACAAAATATAATTTTAATTTTATTATTACAAGTGATTAATTATGGATTATTGAATATCATATGCTAGAAACATAAAAATACAATCATATCATAAAAATAATTTTATGTTTAGATTGAGTACTAATAAAATAAATATAAAAAAATATTAACCTTGTACATATGAGTATAATTATATTTAATTATAATAAATTTAAATAGATAATAAGTATATTAAATTATTAAGTAACATTTTTAGAATTTAAATTTAAATAAATAAATAAATAATAAAAATTTAATATATGTATATATATATGTATATTTTAAATTTTCATTATATATTTATTTAGAAAAAAATTAGTATTTTAAATTCTAAAGATATTACTTAATAATTTAATATACTATTACAATTATCCAAATAGATAATAAGTATATTAAATTATTAAGTGACATATTTAGAATTTAAAATATTAATTTTTTTAAATAAATAAATAATAAAAATATTTAATATATATATATATATGTGTGTGTGTGTGAAAAAATTAAAAAAAAAAATTGATTTTTTACATTTTTTAACAAAAAATTTAGTTCTGTCCGGTTCTCCGGTTTTATTCGATTTTTTTTGATTCAATCTGATTTTTTGTCAATTAAATTTACAGTAATTGAATCAATCAATTGACCTGTTAATTCTCGATTCAACCAATTTAACCGATCAGTTCGATCCAATTTTAATAACTATGGTTAATAATCTTTTACTTTTATCATTTTTTTTCTTGAAAATTCAGATTACTTTTTCTTGGAATTGATGGTATATTAGAGTCTTGTCTTTTCTTCTTTTCCATTTTGACTTTTCAACCTTCACACATGTTGCATTTTGGCAAAATTTAACATATGGTCAGGTCTATGTGGATGATGACATTATTTATCTAAAAATTTTTTATCTACGTGTGTGCTGATGTAGCAAATATGATACGTGTCATTTTGATCTAATACTATGCTAGATGTTATGTATACATATTGTGCATACCAAACATGCCAACTGGATTTTTCGACATGTTAATCATCGAAATCCGGTTAAATTAATTTTATTATATATATTTGCAAATTTCAATAATTTTTATGAATTTTTTTAATTATTATTGCGAAATTATCCATAAATTCAATGAATACGAATAAAACTAACCCTTATTTGTCTAGAAGGGACAAGTTAAAAAAAAAGGAGATTGCTAAACTCCATGGCACTGAATTTTTCAGGGACACAAAGCTTGTCTCAATCAATGTTATTAAAATTGGATCGATTTAATTATGAACCGATTGCTAATTCGGTTGATTTAATACATAAAAACCGAACATGGTAAAAACTATAGTGAACCGGTATGAATCAGCCAAATCGATTGGAAACTGAATAAAACCGGTTGGTACAAGAAAAATCGGTTTGAATCTACATAAACTAAAATTTATCCAAAATATATATACAACATTATTTTTTGTTATAAAAAAATAAAATATAAATACAAAATAATTGAAATTTATACAATTTACTAAATTTTTTATGAATAAAATAAAAATTATAATTGATAAAATTTTTAAATATTTGTTATAAATATTGCATAACTTGAAAATATTGTTTTATAATTCATGTTTGATGAGAAATGTGTTTTTATAAAGTATTTTTTTATTTTTTATATAGTTGTATTCTCATAATATTTATAGACAATTTTAAAAATAATATTATTTTAAAAAAATAAAAAAAATCGGTTGAACCCTGTTGAACCGATCAAATTCTTTATCCTTTTGGTTCTTTATCCGATCCGATTTTAATAATATTGGTTTCAACTATACCAGCTGCTATTAGGAGTGTACAGGGGTCTGGATTTTCCTATACCGAATCGAAGAACCGAAAAAAAGATGTAAAACCGAATTTTACCGTTGACTTTTTTACTAGAACCGAACCGAATTGTACCGTTGACTTTATTTGAAATGGATCTGGATATTTAACTGAGAACCGAATCGAGAACTGTATTGAACTATACTTAATTATCTTGTACCGAAAAAATTGATATTGATTAATTATTTTATATAATACTAGTAATTTATATAAGAATATTACTTATAATTTTTATTATATATGTATTGCATAAATTTAAGTTCATAATTATTTAAGTTATATATTTTAATACACAAAATTAAGATAATAATTAATTAATAAATTAAACTAAATATTTTAATTATTAAAAACAAAAATTTAATTATTATAATAATCATTCTATATATATGAATATGAATATGAATATCAATATATAACTAAAATAATTTATATTTAATTTAATCTATCTTTAATATCACTCAACTACTATTTTATTTTCTTTATAAATTTTTATATAAATATTTAAGTTAATCAATTTATTATATAAGTACTTTATCAATTAATTTCATTTACTGTGAGTATCAATTAACTAATGTTCATATATTTTTAGGACAATACCTTTATGAATATCTAAATTAATAATGTAATTAAATATATTTATTATATATAATAAAATATTACCAATTATTGTATTATATAAGTATATAATTATTTCACCAATTAATTTCATTTATTTTTAGTGTCATTCAACTAGTATGTATATATTTTCGTACAATACATATATTAATAATGAAGTTGTAAATCAATAATGTGATTATATATAGTTATTGTATATAAAAATTTTATCAATTAATATAATTATTTGAGTATGTAATTATCTTATTAATTAACTTTATTTATCTTTATATCATGAATGATTAAATGTACTTATATGAGTACATATACTTTTGGTATCACTTAACTAACATTCATTAATTTTTTTCACAATACCTATATGAGTAATTGAGTATTTAAATTAACAATACAATTATATACAATTATTATATTAATGAAATTTTACCAATTTGTGTGTGTGTGTGTGTGTGTATATATATATATATATATAATCACCTTAACAATTAATTTTATTTTCTTTCAATATCATTCAACTAATATTCATCTATTTTTGCATAATATCTTTATGCGTAATTAAGTATGCAAATTAACAATATAATTATATATGTATATAATCACATTACCAATTAACGTAATTATATGAGTATATAATCATATTAGCAATTAATTTCATTTTCTTTCAGCATCAATCAACTAAATTTCATCTATTTCTGCACAATACTTATATAAGTAATTAAGTATTTAAATTAATAATGTAATTGTATAAATTTATTATATTAATGAAATTTTATCAATTAAATTTCACACAATATCTATATTATTAATGGAGTTATAAATCAATTATATTATCAAATAACTTTATTTACTTTTATATCATGAATGATTGAATATACTTGTATGAGTACATAAACATCTTATCAATTAATTTTATTTATTTTTAGTATTACTCAAATAGTATTTATAATTTTATTAATTTTATTTTGTTTTCTAACGTTTTTTTAAATATCTATTTAACACATAAAAAGATAACATCGGCTGATAAAATACTTTATTTTATAAATTATTTTATTAATACTATTAATTTAATAGTCATTTAAAAATATCTTATAATTACTCTCATTTTTATAAATAATGGTAAATATAAATTATTTTTTTTAATGATAAAAAATTGAATTGAAGATAAAAATTATAAAGAATTTTAAGAGGGAAAAGTTTTTTTATTTTGAATTTTCGGAGGTAGCTAATTTTCGAAAATGGGAGCTAATTTTTGGAATTTTCGGAGGGAGCTAATTTTCAGAAATGGGAAAGTTTTTTTATTTTTTATTAGGGTGATAATAATTTAGGTTTAGGTTTCACATTCTCTTCCTTTCACCCTTTATTCTTTCCCATTTCCACCTCCTCTCCCTCTACCTTCCTCACTCTCCTCTCACCACTGCCATCCGGTCTCTGCCTCTCACCACTGCTAGGTAACTGATGTAGTATTGATTTTACATTTTCAGTTTTCGTTTCTCGTTTTGTTGTTTTTATTTTCTTTTATGGTTGACATTCAGAAGTTCATTTGGTTGTGTGTTTTATTTTGAAATCAGGTGGAATGTGAAATCTGAAACAATTCTCACATTGACATTTTGATGTTATTGTTCAATAAATCTATCATCTGATCTTAGACATTTTACTGTGTTCTGCATCAGTTCTGACTTGCAGACAATGTATTAATGCTTAATGTCAACTTGGAAGTGCCTTGCAATGCAACATAAGGAATATCTAGTGGGAAAACCATAAAATGAAAGCACATAATTAAACCAACCACATCAACTAATTTCATGTTAATATGCGTGAAGGGATGGAGGAGTACATTATATTGCAACTGTACTCGTATTATCACTCCCAAGTGTTTGGGCTCTTTTCTTTTTTCTCTATATTTATAATACCTTCTGACAATTTTGTCTATCATGTTTTTATCACAGGTTTCTGAAAGGAATTGACAAGTTTAATGATCTAGTGGTATCAGTTTATGTTACAACTGGTCATATCCTTTGGATATTTTTACTTCTAAATAAAGCAAATCCCTCTATTGACTTGAGATGCTTTCAATTTGCTTCTTTTCTTTAAAAGTGCACAATTCAAGATGGTTTTCTCTATGAATACAGATTGTAAAGTACATCTTCAGATTCTTCTTTCTCCCTCTATTTTGTCACTTTTTGTTAACAGTGGCATGCCACTTTAGAAAGATAGTAAACATTGTACGCACTTATCTATATATCATTCCCATTCATTTTCTTTAGTAAATGTGATTATGTGGCAAAATTCTGTCTTATCTGTGCTTGGGTCAGCTAACTATGCTTTGTCCTCTATTGTTTGTTTGAAGAATTAAGTTTCTTCTACATGATTCCATATGATCAGTGGCATTGCAGTGGGTACCACTTTCACTATTAGTCAGTCATTAGTCAGTATGATGATGAAGTCATTGTGATTTCTCATATTGCAATTGCTACCTTTTCCATAGCTGTTTAAGGCATGCAACTGTCTTGTTTATGGTTTTCTTTAGGCATAATAATCTTTTTTTTATATTTTCTTTGACTTCTCACACATAAAAGATTTATGCTACTTCACAACCTTCACAATGATGATGGAATCAAGAGCTTTTTTCAGGAGGTACATGAGCTTTATATAAAGGTAACGTCCTTTCTCCTCTCCCTCGACCTGCCAAAAAACATTTCAGAATCGATCTAAACATTTACATGCAACCTGTTCTTTTTTAGTCTATATATTGACTGTTGAGTATTGAGTATTAAAGCCATTATCTCAAAACTTTGGATGATTATTGAGTTTTGTGAGCGACTAAGAAATCATTGAAGTCAGTCAATTCGTTTGCTATGATTCTTTTTTCCCTTTCATTTGTTTCTTATCTTTTGTTTTGCAAGCTTATAATTGACAGTTTAGATCTCCTGTGAATGCATGTGTGTTCCTTGTACTTTTCTGCATATGCTTCAGATTTTCTTACATCATTTGCAATCAGATTAAGGTAGATATTCTGCAGTCAGGAACTTCACTATCTATTATTTCTGCTCTTTCTTGATTGAACTCAGATTCAAGTCATTTTAGCTTGCCCACAGTTAGCTTTGGATGGAATAGTTTCCGTCTACATTATTTATGCTAACCTTAAGGTGGTGGCTGCTGTCCGAGTGCCTAATATGCTGTAATTTTTTAAGTTTCTCCTTCTATTTTTCATATTGTTCTATGTTTTCTCATGCAACACGGTCGTTCTCTTTTTTATGTGAATTTTTGGGGGCCTTTCCATTTGGGTTCTATTTGTTTGGGGTTAGAATCTTGACACTTTCCCTCTCATTTATAAATGTTATATCAGAAGCATACTAGAAAGCTAAATTTGAAGATTTTATCTTTCTTCTTTTTCTCTCTCAATTTTCTTGTCTAATATCATGAAGCAGCAATTTGAAACTTTCAGTAATATGAACCTTAAGTCTAATTATCCTGTTGATCTCCCGTGTCATTAAGTCTTTCAAAATGTGCATGTGTCTTTATGAAATTCTTGAGCTCTTTGCGCATAGTTATTACTTCTATCCCAAATGTGTTAATCTCTATCATGTATTGCCAGTGAAGTGTTAACCTCTAATTAAACTAAGTCTAACAGACACTTAACAAAATCTAGGAGAACTTTCATGATTTTGTTAAGTGCCTGTTAGACTTAGTTTAATTAGATAACTTTGAGGATGAAGTATAACATAGCCATATTGAGGCTACCTATTACGCAAAGCTGAAGGATAGTGTTTTCTTTGAGACAGTTTTATCGCACTTGGTGGAAAGATGTTCCATAGAAAATAATATGGTTCTTGGTGATTTTCGGATACACCTAATTGTTTCTATTAATTTGGTGAATATGTTTTAATTAGAAGTCTCTTTATTTTTATTTTTATTATTATTATTTTATATTTTTGCTGTTGTGAACTATCAAATTAAAATGTTGTTAGTGAACAAATTAAATAAAGCTGATAACAACAATAGTAAAATATCTGAATTTTCTTAGATTTGAATTTTATTTTCATTATCTAAATTTTCTCTTAATTAAAAATTAATTGAGTTTTATATTCAATATTTGTACATATTTTTATTAATACATGTTTGCTTATTTGATTCTCAAATAGAGCATTATAGATATTAATAATTTAATAGATACATGGACTGCTGTTGTTTTTTATTTTAATATCTTAAAACATGCAAAATTTTAAAAATATTGAATTATTCGAAATATCGAATTGTATTGTATTGTATTGTTTTGTACCGAAAGAACCGAAAAATTGTATTGAATTGTACCGAATTTTTATAGAACTGTACCGAATTATCAAGACAGTTATAATACTTAATTTTTAAAATATTCAAAATTTCAAAATAATATGGAGATTTGTAAATCTCCGAATTGGATCGTACCGTATACACCCCTAACTGCTATCACCACAATTAAAACTCCACAAAAAATAAAATAAAATAAAATAAAAGCATTTGTAACTATAGAAATCATCACAGAATCCTAAGTAGGGGTAAGTATGAACCGGTTAACCAGTAAATGAGTAAAAAAATTAACCAGTCAATTAATATCGATTTTTTAAAATTACTAATTATTAATCAGTCCGTTACATTTGGTTAACCAGTTCATCAGTTTTGATTTTTTGGTTTGGTTAACCAATATTTTTTGGTTAACTATTAAAATTTATAACATAATTATATAAAAAAAGATAAAATTCAATTAAATTTTAAATATGCAAAGTAATTTAATATAAAAATCACGAAACAAATATAATTTGCTAGCCAAAATTCATATTTTATAAATTTATAGCTAATATTATAAAATAAACTTAATATGTATTGAAAATTAATGTACTTGATTTCGAATAATATCAAATATTATAACATAAATTTTAAAATATAAGAAAATATAATTAAATGCAATTAAGTAAAATATGAGCACCAATATATGATAAAAAATAATATATATAAAAGTTAATTGAATATTATATATAAATAGTATAATTAAAGAAAATAATATAATATAAATTTAATTTAAAGTGTTATATAAATTTTATAGAAAAGTATAAAAAATTAAGGTATAAAAATAAAAATATATTTTAAAATATTATTTTATATAAATTTTAAAGAAAATAGAAAAAATTTAATATATATATATATATATATATATATATATATATATATATATATATATATATATATATATATATATATATATATATATATTCAGTCTCCTTATCAAATTATCTTTTAAAAAACCGAAAACCTGCTTTTTATTTCTCCCCACAAGCGAGGGAAGGCCAAGCCACAAGCGAGGGCGGGCCAAGAAAAAGTTCATGATTCCAAGGAGAGTCAACACCCAAAATAGAGCGATCTACATCTCTATCTATTTGCTCAGTATTGGCACTGAAAAACAATATCCGACTCCTAGTAATTAACCGACCGAGCCGAGCCACTTCATAAATGGGGAGGATATTTTGGACAGAGTAGCATTCTTGGCTACTAGCGCGAAAAATAAATGTCAATGACACATTGGTGTATTAATATTGTTATTTATGCACTAAGAAACTTTGCCACAAAATAATAAGACTAAATTTTATTCCTGCTCAATCCCTTGTGGGTGGCGTTTTACTTCCTCACATGGATTCTTATCAGTTGAGAAAATTTAGGCACATCAATTCGGGATTTAAAAAAGAACAATTTGACATAAATTTCAAAACACGCTCGTATCTACATGTCCAAATTCAAAACCCACAGTTATTTGCGAAAACCAGGAACAGGGGACACAAACCCTTCTTTACTATATTACAATTCAGAGAACAGAGCAACATAAAACACCACGGAATCGTCGAATTGCAGCCATTATTATCACACTTATGCCTGTTTCTTATGAAATTCCACAAACTTCACTCCATCATCTCATCTTCATCATCATCAACAATTTCTTCAATCTTCATCCTCTTCACCGCCTGAGCAGCATCATTCCTGTTGCCACCAGGTATTTGAATCAATACATCTGCCTTTTGTCCCGTGGCTGCATTAACAAGTCCACCATTTTTCTCCACCCGATAAACCAAGTCTTCACCGCTCGGCCTTGCATCTATGTACACAGTTGAATTCTCATCAATCTCCTCTCTTATTAGCATCCTCGATAGCTCTGTCACCACCTTCTTCTCCAGCCATCTTCTAATAGGCCGCGCTCCATAAACCTGGCAACACAAGATCAACGCTTGTCAAATTGCTGCACCAACACAAACAAATGAAAACGGAATGGCCTTCGAATGCTATTATATATATACTTACAGGATCATAACTCTCTGCCAGTACATAATCTAATGCAGCATCTGTCACTGCCAGTGCAACACCCCTCTCAGCTAATCTCACCGCTACATCCTTCATTTGTAGCCTTGCAACTTTCCTCAATTGCTCGTGTGAGAGCGGGTCAAATACCACAATTTCATCTAAACGATTCAGCAATTCAGGTCTAAAATGCTTCCTCACCTGCCAAAATAACAAAGTATGTCAGCATTTTAACAATTCAAAATTCAACTACAATGACTAATAGCATCTGAAATGTACATTAGTACATAACGTCAATACCTCTTGCATAACTCGGTCTCGAGCAACTTGCATCGAGCATTTGCCTGTTAATCCCAACAGCAAGTTCTCTGCTCCCAAATTGGAGGTCATGATAATAACAGTGTTCCTGAAGTCTACAGTGCGTCCTTGGCCATCAGTTAATCTCCCATCATCCAGAACTTGGAGAAGAGTATTGAATACAGAAAGATGTGCTTTCTCCACTTCATCAAACAGGACTACACTATAAGGCCTTCGCCTTATAGCCTCCGTGAGTTGCCCGCCTTCTTCATGTCCAACATATCCTGGTGGAGCACCGATTAGTCTTGCGACGAGCGTGAGTGTTGCTCCATATACTCAGACATGTCAATTCTCACCATTTGATTCTCATCATCAAACAGCTGCTCCGCAAGAGCCTTAGCAAGCTCTGTCTTGCCCACACCAGTTGTACCCAAGAACAAGAATGACCCAGTAGGTTGTTGAGGCCTTCCTAAGCCAGCTCTTGATCTGAGTACAGCTTCTGCAACAGCATCAACCGCTTGGTCTTGCCCCACCACTCTCTGATGCAACCTCTCTGCAAGACCAATTAGCCTCTCTTTCTCATTCTGGCCCAGCCTTGTAACCGGTATGCCAGTCCATCGGCTAACAACCTCAGCAATATGTTCTGGTTTAACTGTTTCTGTTAACATCAAGTTCTCATCAGTGCTTCCTTCATACCGAGCTATTGCAGCATCAACCTCCTCCAATGCTCCATATTTCAAATCAGCAACTCTTGCCAAATCATATCTTCTCTCTGCCTCTTGAATTGCAAATTGTATCTCCTCTTTCTTCTGCTTCAGCCGTCGGATTTCATCAATTCTTTCCTTCTCCTTCTTGTACTTCATCATCAAAGGCTGAAGCTTATCTCTCAAATCATCAAGTTCTTTTACAACCTGAAATAACACTAAAGAGTTTAATACCAGAAAAAACTTACAAAAGCGCGAAAAGGAGAAAAGCAAAAATCATCTCTGACAGATATATTCAAGAACACATAACTTACTTCAGTAAGGCGAGCTTTGCTAGCTTTGTCCTTCTCCTTTTCAAGAGCATGAAGTTCAACCTCTAATTGAATTTTCTTTCTTTCAAGGTTATCAATTTCTTCAGGCTGACTATCAAGCTGAACTCTGACATTTGCACAGGCTTCATCAACCAAATCAATTGCCTTATCAGGCAAATGACGAGCTGTAATGTATCTGCTTGATAACTGAGCTGCAACCACAAGAGCTCGATCAAGAATCCGAACACCATGGTGACCCTCATACTTCTCTTTCAACCCCCTAAGAATGTTAATAGTGTCAGCAACACTTGGCTCTGCAACATAAACTTGTTGGAACCTTCTCTCAAAGGCAGCATCTTTCTCCACATATTTCCTGTACTCTTCTAATGTCGTAGCACCAATACACCTTAATTGGCCTCTAGCAAGCATGGGCTTGAAGAGGTTAGCAGCATCCATTGATCCCTCGGTCCGACCAGCACCAAGAACAAGATGGATCTCATCAATAAACAATATCACTTTCCCTTCTGCCTCTTCCACTTCTTTTAAAACAGCCTTCAACCTTTCTTCGAATTCTCCTCTGTATTTAGCCCCAGCCACCAAAGCACCCATGTCCAATGCAATGAGCCTCACATCAGAGAGATTATTAGGCACATCTCCTCTGACAATTCTTTGAGCTAAACCTTCTACAACAGCAGTTTTACCAACTCCTGGCTCACCAATAAGAACTGGATTGTTCTTAGTTCTCCGAGAAAGAATCCTAACAACCCTCCTAATCTCTTCATCTCTACCAATAACAGGATCAAGCTTCCCAGCTTGTTCAACAAGGTCTCTCCCATAAGTCTTCAATGCCTGAAATGTAGAATCTCCAGAGGCACTCTCCACCTTCTTCCCTTCCTTCCCTCTAAGTTTCTGAACCTCAGATTTCACCTTTGCCGTAGCTATTCCAGACTCTTTCAACAAATCCCCTATTTGGGAATCCTCAAGAAGGCCCAGAATTAGCTGATCCACAGCTAAATGAGAATCACCTCTTGATTTTTGCAAAGCTTGAGCACGCCTAATAACTTTGATAAGACTAGTGCTTGGTGGGATTTCATCAGGAGGTGGAGATTGAGAAGGTAGCTTTTGCAAGGCTTTGTTGAAAACCCTTTGAGCTGACTGGGAAGCGCTTTCCCCGCCAGCATTGGAAATTGCTTGGCTAAAGATTCCAGCTGGATCACTAATCAAAGAAACAGCAAGATGCACAGGGGTTAACTGTGCGTGACCAGAGCTTAATGCTAGCTCATGAGATGAAGCCAAAGCCTCATTTGTCTTGTGAGTAAACTTGCCAGGATCCATTATTTATGTCGTAAACCTAATACACAAAACCAAAGATTCTCACAGTTTAACATACAAGAACGTTCAAACAAGAACAAGAACCAAGAATAAGAAGAACAAAATGAAATGAAAGTTTTTACCGTTACCTCTATTTTCGATAGAAAAATTCTCGAAGAAACTTGAAAAGAATGTTTAGAAAGAATTCTGTCTTGATTTTTTGGTCGCAGAGCGAACAATTACAGTAAACCAAGGGAGGAGTGCCGGAAGCCTTTTATGAAATTGAGAGAAAAGTCTGGAAGGAAGGTGATACTTGGCCCTAGAAAGTACCAGATTTTACTGTCTCTATACGGTGCCGTCTTTGTGGAACCTCCTCGACTTGCCTCGAAATCGAATACAGCAACTCGCCTGCCACGTCGGATATTTTAGTGGTACATACGACGGCGTTTAATAACCAACTGGATAGGTGAATCGAAATTTATAAATTTATAAGAATATCTCTGCTGTCGGTTTTGATTCTGCTTCTCACACGTGTACTATTTATTTTAGACCGCACGCTTCATGAGAAGAGACTGTTAAATGCATAGTTATTAAAATCGGGCCGGAACGACTGGTTGAACCGATTAATTTAATTATTAAAAATTAAATTGATAAAAAATCGAATTGAACAAAAAAAATCTGGATTGAACCGAAAAATCGAAGAACCGAACAAATCGAATATTTTGCTAAAAAGTATAAAAAATCTTTTTTTTTTTTGTATATTTTCACCCATGTGTATATATATATATATATATATATATATATATATATAATTTTTATTATTTATTTATTTAAAAAAAATTAATATTTTAAATTCTAAATATGTTACTTAATAATTTAATATATATATATTAAATTATTATTATTTATTTATTTAAAAAATTAGAATTTTAAATTCTAAAAATGTTACTTAATAATTTAATATACTTATTATTTATTTAAATTTATTATAATTAAATATAATTATACTCATATATGCAAGGTTAATATTTTTTGTATTTACTTCATTAGTATTCCATCTAAATATGAAATTATTTTCATGATATGACTGTATTTTTATGTTTCTAACATATGATATTCAAAAATTCATAATTAATCACTTGTAATAATAAAATTAAAATTATATTTTGTAACTTATTATTAGAATATTTATGATATATATTTAATGTTTGATGAATATTTTTTTAATTTTTATACAATAGTATTTAAAAAATTATAATAATTATAATATTTTAAAAATAGAAAATAATCCGGTTGAACCGGTCAAACCACGAACTTCCAGCCTTGTCGGTTCTTTATCCAATCTGATTTTAATAACATTGGTTAAATGTGTTAATATTTAATCAAGAAAAACTATAAACTAATTATTGCTGCTGTTAGTCTTAATGTGTGCGTCATTTATTGATCTTAATCTATTTAAAATAAATCGTGGGTTTTTTAAATATAATTACTGATAATATTCAATATTTTATAAGTAAAATGGACCAATGAGAAGCAAAGACCAAATCGACTGAAAGGGCCAAAAAAGGGGTTCGTACCATACTTGCCTCGGATATACTGCTAGAGGCACGTCAAAATTTATCTAATCGAATAGCTTGACTAGCCTTGATGGCTTTATCTTATCAAATTCGTCTGACATATGCTGCCGCCAATTATAAAAAAATCACATCGCCTCTCACCTATTCTAACACAGAAAGTAGGTCTTTCAAGTGAATTTTTCACTCCTATAAATACCAAGTTCATTTCTAAACACATACATATAAAAGAACCTAACTCATTACATTTTCTCTCTAAAAAGTCTGAAATTGACTTAATCATCAGAGAGTTTAAGCCTGATCCGACCGGGCTAAGCTTTCTCTTGCAGGTCTCCCACATAGGCGAGCCAGCTGCTCCTGTCTCCCAATCAGGTGCTAACCTAAGCGGCATCACTCCCTTCCTCACACATTTGACTCATCTCTTTATGAAAATCTATGGATTATCATTTGGTACTTTCGTTAAAAGTCGATGACTGAGTAAAAGTGCCTAACCTCTACTCCATTGGGAAAAATGTGGACTCGCAGTCGCAAAACTCTCTTTTTTGAAAATCCATGAGTTGAAATGCAAAACTCCATGAGACTCTTCGAGACTACATGGAGAAACCACAGATGGTGGCCTAAAAGGACAAGCTACAACAAACTCCAGGATTGAAAGAACGCAAAAAAAGTGCACTGGGTCCAAAAGAAAGCAAAATGACTTTCTTTCAAGACATTGCATATTAGATGCAAGGGACTCCTATAACTAGCCTGCTGGGAGGGATGAAATGACTGCCTCTTTCTTCATCTCCAAGCAAGCCAAAAAAGAAGGCAAGCGTAACAAGAAGAAGAATATCTTTTTCCTTCCACACACATCCAGAATTGGTATCCTGATATTTGGGAAAAAAAGGAATCGTAAAGCAACACACTCTCCTATCTGCTTCAAGGAAAAAAAAGCAACACACAGATGGAAAAAGAACCCCGCTTCACATCAAGATAAAAAGAGGAGCACTCGCTTCGTATTAAGACAAAACGCATCGCTACCAAAGCTCGCGACCAATCGAATGAATGAAA
This sequence comes from Excoecaria agallocha, assembly GCA_037975025.1. Classification (NCBI taxonomy): domain Eukaryota; kingdom Viridiplantae; phylum Streptophyta; class Magnoliopsida; order Malpighiales; family Euphorbiaceae; genus Excoecaria; species Excoecaria agallocha. Next base: position 17,709,129 of record CM075809.1, read on the forward strand.
TCTTCGGAAGAAAAAGAAAAGTGGTTACTTCCCATTAATAGGAGAGCCAACAAGGGTCGAAAATACCAAAGGAAAAAGTCCAAAAGGGGAAATCTTAAAGCAAAAAAGGCAATAAGAGCAGTCAACCATGATCCAAAATATACCTAACACTAAGATAAAAAAGGCAACCCAAACACCCCTTCTCCATAATAGCAAAACCAATCAACATAAACGAAAAATAAGCCATGATCTATCCCTCTGGCGAATGGCCAAGAATATTCAAGACCTGGAAAAAGCCTCCAGAAGACTTTTTGACAATACTATCGATCCCGGTCGAAAGATCAATGCAAAAATCAATGTAATCCTAATCAAAAGATGGATGCAGAAGTAAATATAGTCCCGATCAAGAGATCGATGAAGAATTCATCATAACATCGATCGAAAGATCAACAAAAATCAATCAAATAATCTATTATGATTCTAAGACTAAAGAGTCATTATTTTCAATCAGAATATCAAAATGGATCAATGTCATTTTCAAAAAGGAGACAACATCAGGAAATTGAAAAATTTCATTCTAGAATACAAGTATATAGCTGAAATGCCTTACAAAAATGTGTACGTACAAAAAAAAAACTAAAAATTGCTACTACTGAATCACTTCAAATCGACCTCCAGTGTCACCACCTCTTCCCTCCACCAGCACATTTGAACTAAGAAAATGAAGAAAAAATTACAAACTTGAAAGTCCCCCACCATGATCCCAAATGGTGCAGAACGGGAAGTAAAAGAGGGAAATCGAAAAAATAGGCCCTTCAACTTAGCCTCAAGTGTGCAAAACAAAAGGCAAATAGGAAAGTCCCCAAAATGAAAAGGAGCAAAGTTCATTCATCTTCCTAAAATGAAAAAAGTCCAAAGGGGGTAAAAGGTTTGGAATTATCAGGTGGTTATTTAAAAAGAGTAGGGAAAAAGAAGAAGAACAACAAGGCTTTAGAGGGAGACATTCCTGGAAAGGTAAAAGTTTCAGAAAAGTAGGAGTATCTCACAAGAAAGGAGGAAAACTCCTATTTATAGGACTCCCAATAACGCTCCAAGGGTATTAATAGAGGTTGCCACGTGGTAACTCCTAATAAATAGAGAGCCTAAATTAAAGCGTCAAAAGGATATAATAAAACTACCACTATAAAAGTGAGGAGAATGAAGCAACAATAATTAAAAGTAGCTAACTATTTGCGCTCTGCGAAGCGATGCCACTCAAAAGGCATATGGGAAATTTGAAGATTGGCCCAACCGAATGAAGCATGGTCACACAACTAAAACCTATTGTCAACATGACAGTTAAGATCGAAGACCCATGTGGCTTCCAATAATATAATGCCACCTCTTCAAAGAAGGAAAAACGTAAAAGTTTGGCTTAAATGAAGGATCAAGGCAAATAAAAAGGAAAGTGACCTCAGCAGCAAGCCTGATCGTCTTGAAAAAATACCATCAGGCATAAAATAAAAAATTGATTCACCTGATTAGGAAAATCCATAAGTGGGCCCAACTCCTAGCCAACACTCCATTATGAGGGACACCCTCAAAAAAGGAAGACAAGTTAAAGGCAACGAGATACAAATAAATGATCAGTGAAATGGTGAACCTAAAACTCAAAAGACCCGGAAGAAACCAGCAAAAGGGATCCCATCCTACCCGACAAGAACAAACCTGATAAGGGCTAAGAACAAAAAATGGGCGCTTCGAAATGAATTAAAAAAAGCAATAAAGCCCGCAAGGAAGGTCCCATAAAATCCAGATTGGGATACAATGTAGACAAAAATAGTGCCAAGGTTCTGCCTTAAGAAAGGCAACCCTCTATAAACCACTCCTCTCCTTTAAAAAGGGAGCCTCCATGACAACCAAAAAACGTAAACGAAGCCAAGAAGCATCGGTAATCAAGGCAAAAGAGTGGAGGAACTCTATGATAGAAAGCAATCGGTTTACCCCTCATGAGAACCTCACAAAGGTAAAAAATTCAAATATAGAGGTGATGATGAATAGGCTACTCCGCAAATAAAAATAGAAAGGCACTCGAACCCACTGAAGAAGATGTGTAAGCAAAAAACCAAAACAACACTAGTTGAACACCTAAAACTCTCGAAAACATTAAAAGCACATTTCAAGCCAACAAAATCAAAAGCAAGTCCCAAGATAGGAGTAGCTCCAAGAAGTTACCAAGCAAAGACGCCTGAGCAATGCTCATGCAAGACATGTTAGGGCATAACAAGGGCACAAAATAGCTCTGATCAAGATCCATACTGATAATGGCCAAAACGAAAGCAAAAGCCTAATACTAGGTTAGCAAGAGAGCAATGTAACGACAAACAACCTCCATGGTTACTAAATCAAAGGAGGAACCCGATTGAAAAGCCAGTTTGCACAAGGATAAGGGATTGGAGGAAAAAAACATGAAAAAGGGGCTTGATAGAAGTTTAGAGGCAAGCTGATTGACTACTTGTGATCAGCTATGTCTCTTTAAAAGAAGACCAAAGCAAGCTGAGAAAACAACCATCACAGATTACTCAAAAGGAATGTAAGGAAACCAAAGATGAGAATAACCCGTTAAAGAAACTAAAGCCACATAGCATCAAAAACACAAAGTCCGACTTGAACGAGAGTAAGGAAAAAGCCAAATGTGATCAAACTCCATAAAAAAACTCAAGGAAATAAAGGTAAAACTCTATTCGCTCAATTAACATTTCACATTAACTCATTTTCTTTTAAGGGAAAGCAAGTGTCACCACAAATAGGAGCGAAAAGAAAATGAATGCACCATAAATAGATTGTCTTTGAAGAAAAACAACCTGTTATGCAAAAAGAAGAACGTAAAGCAGAAAGCACAGGAGGCAATCGCAACCAGGAAAGCATAAGGAACGCACCTAAGGCAGTAAAAAGGCCAAAAGAAAAAAAAAATGCTTGAAATGACAGCCTTCTGGAAAAACAGGTAAAATTCCCTCTTGTATGGATATATGCTCACCCTTTAATTTTTTTAAGAACACTCTATAATGAGAATGAAAACATGAACCGCCTACAAAGCACCAAAGAGGCGCGAAAGCTCAAAAGCCAAACAACACAAAGATAATCAGAAGACCCATTTGATAGAGTTTTATTAGCTTGAAACAGCTATGGCAAACTCGACTTGCAAAGCATGGGGTACATATAATTTAATAAAAGCTCATTGAGTCTAAAGGCCATGAAAGTTGCCCTTAAAAAGGCACTAAACGAAATTAGAACGAAGCAAAACGTCTAAAAGCTAGCTCCCAAAATAGTGCCCACAAGCATCAAAAACTCGAATGGATAAATAGAAAGATCACCCAACTAGGTATTAACTAAAAAAATCTGACACAGGCTTCACAAATAAGTAGCCACTTTGCGAAAAAAAATGTGTGAAAAGGCCCTTAACATCCCGATCTGTCAATCAGAGCATTAGATGGGGGATAAATGATAACACCCAATATTTCATAAGTAAAATAGGCTAATAAGAAGTACATCCTAAACCGACTAAAAGGGCAAAAAAGGGGCTCGTACCATATTTCCTAGAACACACTACCAGAGGCACATCAAAATTCATCTGACGGCACAGTTTGATCGGCCGTAACGGCTATATCTTATCAAATGTGTCCGACACACGTTACCGTCACTTATCAAAAATCATGTCACCTCCTGCCTATTCTGACACAAAAAGTAGGCCTCTCAAGTGAATTTTTTACTTTTATAAATACAAGGTTCATTCCTAAAAACACATACATACAAGAGAAATTAACTCATTATATTTTCTCTCTAAAAAGTCTGAAACTGACTTAATCATTGGAGAGTTCAAGCCCAGTCCGATAGGGCTAAGCTTTCTCTTGCAGGTCTCCCACCTAGGCAAGCTGGCCGCTCTTGTCTCCAAATCACACGCTAACCTAAACGACATCACTCCTTACTCCTCTTTTTCTAAAAATCTATGAATTGTCAATTACATTACATATTTGGAGTCAGTGGATGAAAATTCAACTTGATTAAAATAGTGAAACGGCTGTTATTTATTATTTTACAAAATTTAATTAATATATTAGAAATTTTTTATGTTAATATAGATTTTTTTTAATTTTATTTACATATTATTGTAATTGACATTTTCATGCATGCTAAAGTAAAAGATATATTAATTTATTTTTAAAATGTGGACTTATTTTTAATTGTGAAATATAATTTATTTTTAAATTATATTAATACTTCGATTGATGTATATTTTTTTATTATTAATTGATATACACTTTTATTTATTGAAAATTACTAAACAAAATTAATATTATGAAGTGATATACACTTTTATGTATTGATGGAATATCAATTTAGTGACATAGAAAAAAATGCAAGTTATAACTTACATATTTATTTTAAAATATAATGTTCATAATATTATATGTTAGAATAATAGATTTAAATACTAATCAAAATTTTATAAAAATGTTAATTAAAATTTGATAATTATTTATATTGTATTATTATATAGGCCTGATAAAATTGGTTTAAACCAAAAATTTCATCCAAATCTGCCTAAAAAATTGATCTAAACCCAACTCAACCTAAAAAATGCCTATTGAATTAATCCAAAAATAACCTATATATTTTTTTCTCTAATCTATTGGATCTGTACCAGATGCTCAATAAGCCTCCCCCTTTCACTCAGTATAGTTCTCTCTCCTGCCCATTCTTTCTCTCTCTCTCTCAAAATCATCTGTCCCTTCAATCATTGTCGCCTCTATCCCTCTCTACAGTCAAGTCGTCGCTAGCTCTTCAGTTTTTATTGGTCAGCCGTTGTCCACAGCCTTCGTCAACAAGCGGTGTTGCTCTTTCTTTGTCTTCTTCAATTCCACAATTTGATAAAGCCAATACATGATTTATTGACTTTAAAAAATTATTTTTCAAATTAACCAAATATTAAATTTGTTACATGAATTTATTAAAAATATTATTTTATTTTTTACCGGAATACATAAATATCGTGAATTGTACATGAAAAATACATACATATAATACATGAATATAAAATAATTTAACATTTTTAATAATACATAAACATTTTATACTTTTAATAATTTAAAAAAAATCTAAAATCTAAATTAATTTAAAAAATATGCTAAATGGAAATAGTTCCAATAAATAACCTATTATCCTATAAAAAAAAGCAGCATAAATGGATTCCTGTCCATTACTGCGTTTCCATTCTTTTGCCGATGGAATTGGGCCTAGGCCCTATGCATAAGGGCAAGCGCAGGAAGTAGAAAATCAGAGACGAAGATTAAAAAAATGTAAAAAAATGGTTGGTTCGATTTGATCGTTGATCACGTAGCAATCGTAATAGCCTTGTATTGACCGTTGGATTCCTAACCCGGATTGACCCCGACAGCCAAGTACAACTGTTGGTGACTACTTGGTTGTACTTGGCCCTTTGTCAATGAAAAAAATAAGAATATTGAAATCCAAAAGAAAAAAAAATATTTGTAAAAAAGCTATTTATTGTAAATAATAAATATACATTGTTTCATTTCTATAGAAAAATTTAATTTACACACGCTTCCTTTCTAAGGGTTAAATTAGAGTACATTTGTCACATTAATGTATATCTTCTTATTCACAAGTCCATCAAGCATTACTATATTTATTTTTATATTTGAGTATTGTTTATTTAATTGAATTAAACTTCCAATGTATATGCATTTTTTGGGAATGTGATTTGGTGTATGTATCAGCTTTATCAAATTACCCATGCAAGAATGAGTAGAATTTCACAATTTGATATGCTATTTTGGTGGAAAGATAATGAGATGAAATATCCCATTCTTTCATTAATAGCTAGAGATATTCTGACAATTTTAATTATTACAGTTGTTTTAGAATCAACATTTAGTATGAGAGGAAGAATTCTCAATAAATAGTATGCATCTATGTTACTTGAAAATGTGGAGACTTTAATTACCACTCATATTAGGTTATTTGGGTTTGAAAATGAGTCTCAAGATGGCATGAAAAAAGCTATTAAATTTTCAAAATCAAATCAAAATGTGGATTTATCATAGTTGAAAGCAAAAAATAAATTAGCATATTATTTTTATTTTGTTAAACTAATTTTTACTATTTATATATTCAATATTTGTACATAATTCTATTTTTGGAGTAAAATTAAATTATTAATGAAAATTTTATACATCCATTAAAAATTATTTTTATTAAAAAATATGGATTATAAATGAGCCAACATGTATTAAACCCATGGATCGGCTTAAACCCGCCCAATGTATTTGGACATTAGCCCATTTATGATCTATATATTTTTTCTCATTTATAATTTGTCCATTTATGGCCCAATTCAAACTCGTTTAACCCGTCCATTTGCCACCTCACTATTATAAGTTGCCACATTCAAAGTAGATAGTGAAATTTTCGTATATTAATATGTATTTGGATTTATTTATTTGGTACTGAAATTAGAGCATATATGTAATTAATCATTTATTTATCTTTTCATTAATATTAAAAAAGTAAAAATACGTGTTTGATTAATTAGTTATTTATTTGTTCATTTTAATTAAAGTCAAAAAATTAATTGCATTATTTATGATTAATTTTTTTGGAGAAGTCAGTAAAAATATTATTTTAACACAAGATTTAACTGTGTTATTTTGAAAGTCATTAGTCTATTTTTCTAATTAATTTTGTGATGCGAAGAAAAAGGTACGTTATTTATTATAATTTTAGAAAATGAAATTAATATATTAAGAATTGTTATATTAATATAGAATAGAATATTAATTTTATTTACATATTATTGTAAATCATATATTCATGCATGCTAAAGTAAAAAATATTAATTTATTTAAAAAATGTAGACTTATTTTGTAATAATAAAATATAATTTATTTTTAAATGAAATTAATACTATCGATTGATATAATTTTTTTTATTATCAATTGATATACAATTTTGTTTATTGAAAATTGTTAAAACTAAATTAATATTATTGAGTGAAAAACAGTTTTATTTATTGATGGAATATATGTTCGATTGATCATATATTTATTTGTTTAATTTATAAATAGCATGCATTTCACTTATTTCTAAAAATTAGAACCATATTTTTTTATTATATTTTTAAAACTATTTGTTCATTTTTATGGTCATAGTAGTAATTTTTATTAGGGGTGAGCATAGACCGATTAACCGGTTCATTAACAATTTTATTAATCAGTCCATTAATTTTGGTTAACCGCTATATCGATTTTGGTTTTTCACTCGATTTTTCGAATCGGTTAACCACTAAAAAATTTTAACATATAAATTTAATTAATTATACGATTTTTAATATTATTTTTTAATAGTTAAAAATGCTTTAGAAATGAAAAAATACAAATTAAATACAATATCTATTAAAAAATCAAAATAAAAATAAAATTTTCATAATTAATTATAAGAATTAACTATATTCAATATGAAACAAATAACAAAGTACTAATTATGCATATATAATGAATAAATAATAGTAATAAAAAATAAATTTAATGTTTATTTACTAAAAATATATATATTATAATAATATTTTTGAAAGTTATATATCATAATATTTATAAATTACAAAAATATTGAAAAATATAAGTGTAAAATTTACAATATAATTTAGAAAATGTATATAGATCGGTTAACCGTTAGTCAACGGTTAACCGCCGGTTTTTAAAAGTAAAAACAGTAAATTTAAATTTTCAATTCGGTTAACTAAAATTTCAGTTTTAATTGCTCACCCCTAATTTTTATATGGCGGTTTAAAAAATTAGTTTAAGAATAAATTAAGAAATATATATTTAAAATATTATATCTCGAAAATAATAGTAGTTTGAATTAAAATGGTATTAATTTTATTTAGATAAGCGTATGATATTTTTATTTTTTTTATTATATAGAATAATTTTAATTTGCCTATATATACATATATATATATATATATATATATATACATACACACACATGTATGTATGTATGTATGTATGTATGTATGTATATGTATAATAATAATAATAATAATAATAATAATAATAATAATAGATATTTTAAGAATTAGCTAAAAAAAAGGAAAAAAAAGAGAAATTGTTGGCATTTAAAAGGTTAAGTGAGTGTGTGTGGTTAAAAAAATAAAAGAAAGAAGTAAAAAAAAAAGAAAAAAAGAGAGCGTGAGGGAGCTGACCACGAAGCGGGAAGGAGAAGAGCAGTGCTGGCACTGTTGTCCGGCCACCGCCGCCTACAACGTCGGTGAGAAAGTCCAGATCGCCGCCACCATGATCCTCTGGTCACCCCAGCAAGCTCTGTCTTCCTTCAGTGGCATCGTTTACTCTGTTCCTTTTCCCCCCGTGGCTCTCCTCTCTCCCTTATTTTTCGGCGATTTTGATGGCGATCAAGGAGACTGATGGCACCTGTGGGATCTTGATGCTGAGGCAGCTTCTCCGGTTGCTACAACTCCTTCCCACTCTCTAGTAGCAAGGAGATCGACGATGGTGAAGGCGGGATATTCAAGTTTCGATCCCGATGAACAATGACAGCGTTGAGACGCGTGAGTGTTGCCTAGAAGTTGCCGGTGGCTTGATCTACCAGCGGACGGCTTCGGTGTCTTTCCAGCGAGTCTCCGGCGACCTCAAGGATGACAAAATGTAGAAAAATGCAAAAAATATATATATATATATATATATATATATATATATATATATATATATATATATATATATATATATATATATATATATATATATATATATATATATATATATATATATATATATATATATATATGTGTGTGTGTGTGTGTGTGTGTGTGTGTGTGTGTGTGTACACACACATATATATATGTATGTATATGTATATGTATATATAGGCAAATTAAAATTATTCTATATAATAAAAAAATAAAAATATCAGACGCTTATCTAAATAAAATTAATACCATTTTAAAAGTAAAAACAGTAAATTTAAATTTTCAATTCGGTTAACTAAAATTTCAGTTTTAATTGCTCAGCCTTAATTTTTATATGGTGGTTTAAAAAATTAGTTTAAGAATAAATTAAGAAATATATATTTAAAATATTATCTCAAAAATAATAGTAGTTTGAATTAAAATGGTATTAATTTTGTTTAGATAAGCGTCTGATATTTTTATTTTTTTATTATATAGAATAATTTTACTTTGCCGATATACATATACATATACGTATACATATACATATACATATATGTGTGTGTGTATATATCCAAAAAATAATAGTAGTTTGAATTAAAATGGTTTTAATTTTATTTAGATAAGCGTATGATATTTTTTGTTTTTTTATATGTGATTAATTTTTTTTATTATATGGAATATTTTTAATTTGCCTATACACACACACACACACATATATGTATATATGTAGATATATACATATATTAAGAAATGGATCAATTTAAAAATAAAAAATATATAAATTCAAGACCCTACATAAATGATCTCTTAACCTTGTAGGGCAAACATCGAGTAGATGCAGTTTGAAGTGAAACTATCATTATATTTCCCCTTTATAATTAAATTATATATAATTTAATTATGTCTATACGTCTTATAATTTCTTTATTTTGAGGTTGAACATGAAGTATTGGTTACACGAAAAGCTAACGTTGACAATCATTGTAGGAACATCAATAAGCAAATAGTATCGTACTTGAGATTATTAGAATTTTACAGAGTGTCACAAAAGGTGTAATAAATGTCAATGTTGACTTTATAACTACACTTGTAGAGAGGTGGAGACTGAGACACATACTTTTCACCTTCTTGTTGGTGAAACAAAAATAACCTACAAAATGTTGGGATACTCACTGATTTGCCCATCGAAGGTCGTCTTGTGATTGGACATTTACAGCATGATTGGCTAAACTATGTGGCCATTTTTTGGGGCAAGTTCCCCATAAGAAGTCATCAGAGGACACAATATAAAAATGACCTAGTTATTAAGAAAATTTAATTTATTATAATATCTAGCTGTTATAGTAAAGATGTTTTTAAGTATTGCCTGGATTCGACTTATAACGTGATTGTAAGGACCACACTAATCCACCCAAACTCTTCATTCTATAAGTTCTTTTACATAGGATAATCTATTTCCTTTATAGTCCCGTTGGTTGTTATTATTATATATACATGCACACCTCAATATACTATGAGAAATTATAAAGTATTACATTTAATATTCTATATAATCAATTAAAATGTTCTCTTAATTTAGTGTTTCTTTAGTACAACATAATAAATACATGAAGAAAATAAATTATAAATATAATTGACTCTCTCCTATCTCTAGAGTTGGCTTTACATTAGCAGCTCTTGTCCCAACAGAAAGCATATTAACTGCAAGTATCTACACGGATAAATACCCGTGCTAAGCTATAAAACTTAGTAGAAAATAATACATATATGAACAACCACTCACAATGATTGTTCTCAAGCACACAATAAACAATAATAATGGCAAGATATTATAATCAACATGTAAGAGTTATAATATAACTCAAATAACATAATTAATCATATAATATTACTGTATAAAGATGGATCATAAATAACTAATCAAGTATTTATCAATATTACACATATTGTTTAGATCATACTGTGAAATGCCTGCTAAAGTCCTATGGGTATAGATAACGGGTGCTGTGGATACCCGTAGGTATCAATATATAAATACCCGAAGGTATTGTTTCTGTGGATACCTGAAGGTATCAAATCTGTGGACCCATTGGACCAGAACTATGGTCTCATGTAGAGACAAACTGTGGATTCATAAGAGTCAGACTATAGCAGCTGCAACTATAACCCTATAGGCATGCCTATCTATCCCCAACCAAGTCTTTATGTGCAAGCAAATAATCATATCTCATGTATCATTTGATTTATAGTATACAATTCATCATATGGAATGATAAATCAAACAATAAGATAATATTCTTTAACTATTATGTCACAATCAAAAGCATAAGCAGATAATTGATATAACCCAACCATATTCAAGTAAATACTTTCATATATCAATTACTATAACTTTATCTTTATATTACTTATACATTACATATGTTTATGGTTGAGCATTATCATATACTTTGTATTTAAGGTAAACTATATGTTTCAAGAAAGAATAGTTAATCTTATGCTTCACAAATTATTTCACAAATATTGCCTTTACATTTCATTTCAATATATAATTTATGTATATGTAAATTGAATGTGGTACATTCTCGTGTTTATCATTCATGTAAACTCGTATTCTAAGGTATACTATGCTCGGTTATAGAAACAACACATGAGGAATATTCTATTATAGTAGAAAAAAGGAGAAAAATAGGCAAATATAGGGGACAAGAGTGTGTTGTAGCACTCGCGGCAGAGGGCGATGACCCAAACCACACTTCTTCTACTCACAAAATCCTATAGACTGGTTAAGAATATCAACTTGTACCTCAATTTAGTCGTACCAAACGACTTTTTCTGAAAAAGTTGTCTTCTATAAAGTTTTAGCCCTATGTTTCTAGTTTCTAAAAAATAAAAAATAATCTCAATCAGAGCTATAAATCTCAAGGTATCTCATAAAAACCGAAGACTGCTCCCAGTGATAGGGCAACAGTCAAGACCCGGATTCAATCAAGCTTTTCTCTACCCTACAGTTTGATTCAGGTTTTGTGTTCTTCATAAAAAATGAAGATCCGAGTCTAGTTTCATATACAACTAGAATTTCTCAATTCCACTCATTATAACTCAAGATATCATTAAAATAGTAAAGACTGGTCCAATGAACCCTAAAATAGTTTTTCCCTTATCTTCAACAAAACTTCCCATTTCAGTTTTCAATCAAGTCTAACCTCTATTTTTCATGATATTCATTTAATATAACATCATATATTACTAATATCACCTCATATTCATAATAAACACATATACAAGTAGGGTTAAGTTCCCATACCTTTTTAAGCTTTAAACTTTCAAGCTTTACCTTTCTCTCTCTCTTCTTTATCTTTCTCCTTCATCCTCTCTATCTTTGCTCTTCATCTCTTCTTGCTCCTAGCCTTAAATTGCTGTAAAAATCCTTCTCTTCTACCATTTACAACCTTTACCTTCTTTGGAGAGTCATTTTATTTTCATAAAATTTAAGGAGAAGAGAAGAAATCACTAAAGAAGAGAAAAAGAACAAAACAAGGGAATTCTTGGCCAAGAATGGCCGGCCACCAAAGTAAAAGAAATCAGATTTTTCCTTCTCTTTTTCATTGCCTCATAAATGTTTATTTCCTATTGGTTGATAACAAAAATCTAGGCAAAGTTCATTTTAGTCCCTCTTTGTATTTTTATTTCTTACTTTAATCTTTAACCTTTCACTTATTATATTTTTACCATAAAACTTTTACTTTAACTTTTCAATTATATCCTTAATTTACAATTTCCCTTCGATTAGTCACATAATTAACCTCTGTCTTATGCAAAATAATCATCTACCTCTCTTAGGGTACCATTAGGGGTATTACAGTGATGATCGGGTTTACATTTATTTTTTTTATTTATGATAAATTATTTAATCTCATGAAGTAGGAAAAATTTCTACAAACAATATGACGATTTGTACATTTTTTTATAGATAGATTGGGAGCCATACAATAATGTGATGCAATTATTGCTACATTTTTGTACCAATTGACATTCCATTTGGAGATTAGTTGTGCCATTTATGTAACACTCTATACCTAATCAGTTAAAAGACCCAAACACTGAATGTCATACTCGGACTTTGATTTCTTTAAGAGATCTAATATAAAACTTTCTATTTTAAAACCTTATTATTTTAACAATTACGGTTTATTTTAATAAAATTTCGATGAAGTTTCCCTTAAAATTTCCTAAAACCTCTTCTAAGAAAAAAAAAGCCACGTGTTAAGCCAAAAGTTTAGTGGTGACTACCAAATTTACCTCTTTAATTCGAGTGAGAAAATGGGAAAGAAAGAGATGAAAAAAATAAACATAATTGAATTTTCCAGCATCCCAATAAGAAAAAAAAGAAAATAACAGGAAAAGTAAAAAAAAAAGAGTTGGCAGAATTCTTTGAGGAAGAAGAAGAAAAGGGAGAGTCGAGAAACAAGGAAAGCAGGGAAAAAAGTAAAATTATATATATATATATATATGTGTGTGTGTGTGTGTGTGTGTGTGTGTGTGCACACACATATATATAAAAGAAAAAAAGAAGCTATGTGCTAAGCCAAAAGTTTAGTGGTGACTACTAAATTTACCTCTTTAATTCGAGTGGAAAAACTGGGAAGAAAGAGATGAAAAAATAAACATAATCAAATTTCCAGCATCTTAATAAGAAAAAAAAGAAAATGGCGGGAAAAGTAAAAAAAAAGAGTTGGCCGAATTCTTTGAGGAAGAAGAAAGGGAGAGCCGAGAAACAAGGAAAGCAGGGGAAAAGTTAAATTATAATACACACACACACACATGTCTTAAATTCCAAACTTATAGGACACATAAGCATAAGTAGTCAATATTAAAATTTTACATGTAATTTGAATGAACGATTTCTGAAAAGTGCAGTTAATTGCCTATAATCTACATAATATTAAATGGTTAGTAATAATTGGCTTATTTATAGTGAAAATGTTGTTATACTAAATTCTTATTTTCAAGATTGGCCCTTAATTCACATAAATTATTCACTAAAAAGTACGAACATCAAATCTCAAACATTCACACACAATCACATACATACATACTTGTATATATGTATGTATATTCCTAATTGTATTAGGTTATACCAAATTTACATAATTAACCACAGTATAAATAAGCTATTTACTTTATTCATTAACATATTCTTATAACAGTTTCACCTACTTATTCATTTTTGATATTTGCCACTAGTAAAATCAAGTGAAATTGTATGCTGAGCTGGATAAACAAGATTTAAATACGAGATCGAGTTCTCAGAACTCTACAGTTAATTCAATGTTATTTTCTCATTATTGACATCCACAACTTTACCATTAACTATATATATATATATATATATATAACCTACAACTCTGATTAATTACATCCACTGGAAGAGCTTTCAAAGCCATTCAACTCGGTAATTATATTAAGATGTAATACTGCTAAACTTCCCCAATTGGCATGCCAATCTTATCCCATCACTCCAATTCCTGTCTAGTTTTACTAAAAGCAAATATAAAATTATCATTACACAAAATAAATAGTGTGTATGTGTGTATATATATATATATCCCACACATTGCACTATTAGTGTCATATCAATAAAGTCATAACATAATTATAATATGTTTATTGATGTCTGTTTAGCAAGTGTACTGAATCATCAAGTAATAAAGTAGGGTATACTTAGGATCCTCAAATATCATACCCAAGGGATTGAGGATGTAAGAAGTGAAAATCAATTGTATATTAAAGAATTTCCACATTTTTATGTGTGTGTAAGCCATCGACTAAATGGTATGCAGAAAATGTAAATATAATAGTTATATGTAAATTTGGAATTAATTCTAAAAATAAATCTATAGTAATTTTTTTTATGGTCAAGGCAATTAAAAAATTAATAAAAATGAAAATTTATAATTAAAAACACTATTCAGGTTCACTCATCCTCCCCTCACCCATTATGAATTAAATTAATCCTAATATTATATGTATATGAATTTAGGATAACCCTCTTAACCCAAGTGTACCATTTCAGAGTAAGCTATTCTAAACATAAAACGTCCCATTCCAGAGCCAGCCTTATACTTAGCTTAAGTATGGGTCCAACATCCTAGGTTCGATTTGTTTTTTCATTTCAGAGCCAAACAACCCAAAACCCATTCATTTCACTCCTTACTTTAGTTAAAAAATCACAAAATCTTGCAACTTAAAGAGTCCCATTCCGGAGCAGTCTAAAAATCCAAGCATCTATGATAAAAGAGCAGAAGATTAAACATTCAAGGCATTCAACCATTCAAGCATAACATCCTAACAAAGATATATGATAAAATCATTCATCCAAAGCTGAAAGCTTACTAAAAATGATGAAAACCCATGAAATATCCATGAAGTAATAGTGAAATAAACCATTCATATATATAGTTATTCAAAATATGTTTAATATTCACATTTGGATAGGGGATTCAAAGATCCCCCAAACAACTAGAGACTACTCACTATCCATTCCAAAATAAAAAAAGAAAAAAAGAGAATAAACCTAAAAATTCATGTAGGAAGAAAACCCAGCTGAATTCCAATCTCCTTCAACCTTCTTCTCCAAAGCTTCAAAGTAAATGAACTCCAAGATGTGAAAAACTAAGAATCTAAGCTAAGTATAGTGTTTAATCTAAGTATTTTGTTGTAAATCTATCTATTTTTAAATATAAACTATGTATCTATGTATAAAAATGAAGTAAAGAATGAAAGAAATAAGAAAGAAAAACCCTAGATCCGAAAAGAGGAGAACTCTTGATCTTGTAGAAAAATTTGGTATATATAGGCCAAAAAAGGTCACAGTCAATAAGAAATCCATGCTAACCGTGAACTATTAAAAATTTCCTTTTTAACCGCCATGAGTCACGATAAACACCAAAAATTTGTTGACCGTGACATAAATCTCTTTTGCATTTTGGACCTGTAAGACCCTAACATGACCCTAATTTAATTTGCATATTTTTATGATTAAGTTAAGGGGATAAATTATCATGCTATTATGTTAATTGCATGAAAATAAAATAAAAGAATATGGTTTAATAGTATTTGAGGGTGTAATTGAAGTATAAAGGTGTTAATTGGGGTTTATTTGTAATTGTGGCATATTAATGGCCAATTGTGAATAAAAGCATTTAATTCAAGGTTAATTTGAAAGAATGATTAAATTGATAGGTTGAATTAAGAGAAAGAGTTAGTGGAGGGGTCATTTTATAGCATGCATAAAGGTTTGTGCCATTTGTTTGACATGCAAATTTTCAAGGGACTAAAGAGGGGATTGTTATGTTGGTATAAAAGGCTTGAGTTAGTGGAATTTGGAGGTGTCAAGTATTTGTGTGAAATCGGCAATTGAAGAGTGAAAAACCAGAAAATAGATCATCTTCTTCTTCCTTCTTATTTCCATTGTTTTATCTCAAACAAATTGAGGATGATGTTTGTTGATTAAGCAAGAGTATAATGCAGTAAATTAAAGGTAATTAAACTCTTAATTTAACCCTCCATCATCTTTATCTTCATCTTCTTTTCAAGTTAACTTAGAACAATGTAATTATGCTGGAAATATATGATGATGGTGATGGTATTTGTGAAGGAGAAGAGGAAGGAAGAAGGAGCAAGGGAAAGGATATTGCTAGAGGTTGAAGATATAGGTTTTGTCAGCCAAGGTATGAGAATTAGGCTGATCATATTGCATGTGGAAAATAGTTGCTGGAAATTGTTATGATTGACAGAAATTAAGATTGCATTTTTACGGGTTTTTATAGAAGTGAATTTGGTGAACAGTTTGTATCCTTGCCGAGTCGTGAAGTCCTTCACGAGTTGTGAACTATTGTCTGACTCGTGAAGCTCTTCACGAGTCGTGCATCTGTTTATGGGATCATTGGTTTTTACTCGTGAATTTTAGTTCGAGTCGTGAATTATAGACCGACTCGTGAGCTCCTTCACAAGTTTTGATGTATAGCCTTTCTTCTCCACTCGTGAACTCCTTCACGAGTCGTGAGATTTGCCTTATTTGCTTCACTCGTGAAGCTCTTCACTAGTCGAACTCCCCTTCACGACTGAATGACCTGTCTGGAATGTTTTGCTCACAAGTTGAGCTATAGAACAGCAAATTGAGTGATTCTTTTTGCATTGAAAAATAGACTTCCATACCTATATTTCATATGAAGAAACCTAAGCTTAAATCTGTCTCTAAGTACATGTAATCTAGGGTTGAATCCAGACTTATTTTCTAGACTGTTCAATGTAACAGAAATTACAATTATGTGCAGATTGTTGCTACACTTGATAATATGATTTTAAATTGATTGAGATAGATAGTTGCTTATGTGATAGTAAAGTTAATTGAATAAGGCATGTAATATAACTATCAATGAAGGATTTATATGAATACAGATGCATTCAATTGTGTATATGAATAAAGACTAGTGATGAAATATCTAACCTATACATGTGATTAGTCTTGTGCATGATGGTCATATGCCAAATTGATATATATACACATGTAAATCCTATGACATAAAAGTGTACATATTGACATGTACCTATGCTATAAAATAGGGATTATAATAGTATGACCTTGGCATGTGTATGTGCCCATATGAAAACATGTTGATATGTTGTATAACACATGACTTGAATGATGATAAAGGTATATATATGTGTTGGAAACATGCTCATAAGAATAAATCAACTATATGCGAATGTATCCACAGGTATGTACATTTATGATTATGTATATGAGTATATGAGCATGTAATTGCCTTATGAGATAGAAGATGAATTAGCATGACTATAAACATGTGAAATGCTTAATGAGAACATGATCAAGTATATAATATGATGATTATATGTCATGCCTATATGTTATGATGCAAATTATATAGTCATACAGATTTGAATAAGCCAAATGTATAACTTGGCATGTGAAATGTGCATATATCTGATTATGCACCATAGAATTCATAGTTATATAAGACTATGTATATGTGCACAACATTATACTATGAATACAGTATTAATATGTGAATTGAACACGAATATAGTTCTGCCTGTGATAGAGTTTTAGATGTGGATAGATAGGTGCCTATAGGGAAATTGCAGCTGCCATAGTTTGGCCCGATTGGGTCCATAGTATATATATATGATCCCGTTTGGATCATGATCAGCCCCGTTTGGGTTGATAGGCTACCCCGTTTGGGTATGCTTGACCGGTCCACAGTACAGTTTGGCCCCGTTTGGGTCTATAAATTTGATATCTTTGGATATCCCTCTTTGATATCGATGTGTATCCATAGTTCCCGTTATCCACCGATAAAGTTAAGGCAGGCTAAATGTTATTCATAGTAATGATCAAAATTAAATAGTTAAAGTGATTTGACTAAAGATTGATATTGTGGATTATAATGTTGTTTTACCACAGGAATTATGTTTTACTTGAATATGTTTGCATGGAAAATTGCTGTCTATATGAATTATGAATATGAGCATAATTGTTACTCTTCTGGGTACAATGATTAGGAACATGGGAAAATATGTTATGCTTTAAAGTATGTGTTATTAAAGACATGATATGTTGCATATGTCATTATTATATATACATTGTATATGTATGTTTTGATGACCTGTGTGAGTGGTCATCCATCTGTAGATATTCCCCACTAAGCTTTATAGCTTAGCACGGGTTATTTTATCCGTGTAGGTTCAAATAGCAAGACTTTTGTTGAGGGACGTTCTCTGCATCAGGAAGGGACAACCATCGACTTATAACCTTGATGTAGGATATTTTGTAATACAATTATCATATGTTTTGTATATGGGCCAGTTATCTTATGATATGTATAAAACCTATATGGAATATTGTAACTCATTAGTAGTAAAGCTAAGACAGATGTGTGTGCATGTGATATGCATAGAGTAATCTTCATATAGTTTAGTATGCATGATAATAGGTATAAAAAGGAAAGACATGAATAGACTCGTAGCATGAATATAAGCATATGAAATCATATGGCATGATTAATGGCTAAATGATGATTAAATGAACATGTAGTATAAGCATGATTAATAGTATTCATGATACATGTTTAATGGGGTATTTGCATAGGGGGTGCTACAGGACCGATGGCTTGATTAGCTCACGGTTAACACCAAAATTCTATTAACCATGAGGTCCTTCTTTTTTTGGTTCTGTACTGAGAAGCTTCCTAGGTCATAGTAAACACTCCTATAAGAATAATTGCACTGTTGACCACGACACTCCTTGAAATAGTGTATTTTCACATAAAACATAGGTTAATAGGTAAAACCTACTGACCATGAGGTACCTGTAAAATTTGTAATTAAGCACAAAATTCCATCAAAATCTCTCCAAAACTGATAAAAGCTAGGATTAACTGAAATTAGATAGAATTTATTAAACTAAAGCAAAAACAAAGCAAAAGACACTGAAACTAGACTGAAAAGGAACTAAAAATAGATACTGAATTGGAGTTATTATTTATTAACCATCTTAATTACATACACAAATTAATCTAATTCACACAGTCATTATTAAGAAATCATTTAACTCAAATTACACATAATTAATTCCATAAATACTATTTAGCAATATGCTATCTTATTTTATTCACAACTTCTTAATAGGAAACACGAAATGACAAAGTATTAATAAACCAAAGAGAGATGTGTTCTTATAGTTAAACCAATTCTAGTTTGTTAAATTTCACAAACCAATTCAAGTAAATAGCATAAACTAGTTTACTAAATAAAGTTTAACTAGGTAAACCATGAAGTTTGATGATTCATCAAAATTAAACTATTTCATTTTATTCAAATTTTAGTCGCATGCTTAACACGTTAAAAAATGTTTACAATAGATTTTCCATGCTTCTCATTTAGATTATACAAGGTACGTTCTAATTCTAAAGATACGTATATCTTTAATAACTACATATCCCAATTAGCTGCTTATTTTGTCAAAAGCATAACAATAATATTAGATAACCAGTAAATGCACACAAATAAGGAATTTAAATTTTTGGCTTAAGGCATCTAACTTGGAAATATAGGAATTCATAAATCAAAATCCAAATTATTTATTACAAGTCAAATTTTTAGGATATAGATATACACATATACAAACACACACACGTGTGTGTATGTGTACACACACACACACACACACACGCATATATACATATATGTATGTATAGATATATATGCATATATGTACACACACACACACACACACACACATATATGTGTGTGTGTGTGTGTATGTATGTATGTATGTATGTATATATATATATATATGTATGTATGTATGTATACATATACATATGTATGTATGTATATATATATATATATATATATATATACATACATACATACATATGCACACACGTATGTATATGTATATATATATGTATATATATACATATACATACATATATATGTATGTATGATATGTGTGTACATATATATATATATATATATATATATATATATATATATATATATATATATATATATATATCTGTGTGTGTATGCATATATATGTATGTATGTATGTATATACATATATACGGGTATACATATACATATACATATACATATACATATACATATACATATACATATACATATACATATACATATACATATACATATACATATACATATACATATACATACACATACGTGTGTGTGTGTGTGTGTGTGTGTGTGTGTATGTATATTGATATGGTCTTATACAACTATAAGGTTATATTTCAGAATTACTTTATGTTCATTAGTATCGGAGCTTGGTGCTTTTGAAGCCCGGTAGGGGTAGTATGAGTTAGCCTTGATTAAATTTTAAACCCCAGTTTTTTTTGGAAATTTACTTTGAGTGAAGCTATTATAGCATTAATTGAAATATATACTTTATTAGAAATTTATCTTAGCGAACTTGAATTAGACTAGATCTTTATTAAAAAATATTTTGTTTAAGATATCCATATGAGTATATTTAGTTGAGATAAATTTGGAAAGAATTTGAGACTGTGCTTGGAGCGATAAAACGTTGGTTAGCCCTGAAGGCCTAGCGTTGGTCAGCCCTTTGGTAGTCGAGAATGGCATGTTGGTGGTCCTGTTTGGCTGGGTGGTCCCGTTATTCGCACAAGTTTCATTCTTAACTTCTTTTTAAATTTACCTTAATTAAACATGCTTAGATGGATAGATTAAATAAAATATTTTCTATTAAAGACTCTAGAGCTGGTTCAACTAACGAAGATAATATTAGAGAAATGGATGAAATAAATTCTGTAGAAGTAAATATAGAAAAAGTAGAAAATGATTTATTTGATTGGACTATACCTAAACAAGATATTCGAATAATATATTCAATAGGTACTTTTGAAATCTTTCATGATTATTCTATAAAACAAACTAAATAGATAATAACTATTAATTAGATACACGAAACTATTCAATTATTATCAAAAAAGCAATAAATGAACATAAGAAGAAAAAATATAAATTTTTGCATATAGGATCAGTACAGATAGCAATAAAGCCTTTATTCAAATTAGGATTAGATACTCTAGTTTTAATGTGTTTAAGGGATGCTATACATACTAATTTCTCTAATTCGTTATTAGCAATGGCAGAAACTAACTTAGCAAATAAACCAGTATATTTTAATTGTTTCTCAGGATTTACTATTAGTTTATATGATTCAAATATATTAGATACTTTAACTTTAACTGTTAAAACAAAAAACTTAAATTTTAAAGAAAATGTTAGAGCAATAGCAATAATATATTGAGTATATTATAAAGTAATGTCTACGACCATAAATCCTAAAACTAGAAAATCTTTTAAAAGAAATGAAACTTTATTACATGAAGTCAATAAAGCATATTCTAATATTCAAACACCAAAAAGACTTAAATGGGATGAAATTACTAGATCAAGAAATTGGGAGTTAAAAGAAATAATTGAACCAAGACCGATTAATATTAATAATCAATTTTCAAGAATATTAGAACATAGTGATAGAACTGTTCAAATAGATTTTTCTTTAGAAAATAATCTGTCAAGTAGTGTTTCAACTTATTCAAATAATAAACCTTCAATACCTAGATCGTTAACTGTAAAAAAAATTAGAATTAAGAGGAGTAGATTTTAATACAAATATTCCAAGACCATTATATACAAAAGAAAGAGATAGTGAATATTCTATTAATCCCACTAGATCTCAAATGGAAACCTTTTCTCAAATTAATCAATAAAATGTAAAATGACTAGTTTTCGAATAAACAAAGAATTTTTAAAAAACTATTTAAAAGCATAATATAATAAGTAAAAGGTAGAATGATATTTTAATAACTTTTCTCAAGCAAAATTAAATATTCCTTTGTTTTTATGGTTTGAAAATTATTGTTATTATAATAATATAGATTATCCATTTCAAAAGGAAATAAATGTATCGTCAAACATAGGCAAACAATGGAACACTTTAGAAGGAAAATCAGTAGTGTCAATACATCCTCCGTTAGATTGCATTTAAGTAAAAAATAAAGAAAAAACTTATTTTACCGAACCATTTAAAGAAATAAAAGCAGAAAATAAAGATGTAGGAAAAGATTTACAACATGTGATATTGCAAAATAATTTTTCAAATCAAATATTAGATACTATAGCAAGTCAGCTTAATAGAGTAGAAGAAATCGTACAAATGCCTAAACCACAATCAGAAATAGGTCAAACATCAAAATCAGTAATAGAAAAACCACTCATTAAATTAGAAACACCTTTGTTTAAACCTTTCGAATTTTCCCCAGAAACAACTATAAATCTAAAAGATGAAGATCCTGTATTAAGAAAAATAAAAGAAAGATTAGCAAAGTTAAGTATTAAGGATAAACAGATTATGACTATAGACAAAGATGTTACATCAAAATTAGAAACTAAATCAGAAGTAGAAAATGTAAAAGAATAGTTTAAATCAAATAATGAAGAAGAATATTCAATTAAAAAATTACATTTTAATACCTATACTCCTAGAAGAAAAACTCAAAATTATTATCTAAGACCTACACCTCCAGATACTCAATATGAAGAAACTAGATATCAGTTAGGATACGATAGTACTTCTTTATATGAGTGGAACATAAATGGCTTTCCATAATATCAAATATTAAATTTATTACAAGAAATGACCCTAGCAGCTAGTGCTTATAAATCAAAAAGAAATAATGAAGCAGCTGTAGCTCAAATGTTATTATAAGGATTTACTGGCCAATTGAAAGGTTGTTGGGATCATTATGTAGCAGATGTAGATAAAGCTCATATATTATCAGCTAAAAAGGATTATTGAAATAGAAAACAATATGCAAGTAAAGACTGAACAGGATGATATAATAAATACTTTAATATTTGTTATTACTAAAAACTTCATAGGAGATCCTCGATTATATCAGGAAAGAAGTTTAGAAATTCTTCAAAATTTAACATGTCCAAAATTACAAGACTTTAAATGGTATAAAGATTTATTTTTAACCAAAGTAATGACTAGATCGGATAGTAATAATACTTATTGGAAAGAAAGATCCTTAGCGGGATTATCGAAGAAAGAGTAAGGAATAGAATAAAAGGAGAAAATATGGTACAATACCTTATCATGATCTAACATATGGTCAATTAATAAATATTGTTAACATAAAAGGATTATGAATTTGTACTGAATTAAAAATAAAAGCAAAATTAAAAAGAGATAGTATTGTAGGAAGAAAAGAATTAGGATCATTTTGTGAACAGTATGGTTATCAACAGATTAGGGCTCCTTCAGCTACTAAAAGGAAAATAAAACTGAAAAGAATATATATATATATATATATATATAAGAAAAGAACATATAAATCAAAAAAAAATTATCAAGAAAGAACAGTTAAGAGAAAACCTAAATATAAAAAATTTAGACCTAAGACAAATAGAAAAGATATAGTAATTTGCTATAAGTTTGGAAAACAAGGACAATATTCAAGATATTGTAAAATAAGAAAAAGAATTAATAATTTAGATATCTTATAAGAATTAAAAAATAAAATAGCTAAAATAATGATAAATGAAACCTCTATCAGTGATGAAGAAATTACTGATTATTCAGAAAATAATTTAAATGCAATAGATGAAAAATTTGAAACTAATAGTTCGAAAAGTCATTCTGAAATAGAACCTTGTAGTTTTATAGGACCATGTCAATGTAACAATATAAATATGTTAAGCAATGAAAAAGAATTCTTACTAGACATTATAGATAAAATAGAAGAATTGAAACTAAAAAATAATTTTTTACTTAGGTTAAGAGAGATAATAAGTTCAAAAGAAAAAATAAATTTTACATCTTGTAATCTAGCAGAAGTATATAAAATATTTGAAACCAAGAAAGAATCAACTAT
The DNA here is from genome assembly GCA_037975025.1 of Excoecaria agallocha. Classification (NCBI taxonomy): domain Eukaryota; kingdom Viridiplantae; phylum Streptophyta; class Magnoliopsida; order Malpighiales; family Euphorbiaceae; genus Excoecaria; species Excoecaria agallocha. The sequence goes on from CM075809.1 coordinate 17,733,363, forward strand.
ACAAGATCTTCAAGAAGAAATTAAAATATTAAAACAAGAAGTAAATATTTTAAAAGGAAAAGTTCAAAATTTAGAAGAAGAAATTTTAAAGGTTAATTTTAGTAATTTAGTACAAGAAGATAAAAAATTGAAAAATATAAATATTAAAGAAACACAAGACGAATATATTAATTGTTGGGAATTATTGGTTACATGCATCTCATACATAAGCGGAATTTAAAATTTTTAACCAATATATCTGATCTTTCCATGAACTTACAATATACATATTAATGAGAATAAGAAAAATCACCTTTGATTTTTATTGTACAGTTGATTTTCCTTCGTACCGGGTTGTCGTAAACCACAATGTCCAAAATCAAACACCTCCAATAAGTAATCCACACTAGAGAATGATAGAAAGAACCAACAATTGGTAAAAAAACAAGGGCTGGCCAAAAACCCTAGAAGCTAGCTTTGGGAGTGGCGGCTAGGGTAGAGAGAAAAAGAGAAGAAACTTTTCTTAAGTGTTCACACACTCTTAACCCTAATTCCCTATCACTTGGATTTTTATAGTTAGGTTAAAAATCTAACTTCATAATGGGATTGGGCTCTTTAAAATTGCTGGATAATTATTAATTGGGCTTCTGGAATTATTTATAATTATTTGGGCTCAATTAAATCCAATTTAAGCCATTTCACAAAAGACTATGCACAAAATCCACAAAGTAGGCCCTTTGTACATATACTTGGATTTAATTACCCAAATAAATTTCAAATCCAACCAAATTAAATATGTAGGCTCCATAACACTTATGTAACATATTTAATTTATTTTTGTCCAAGATATAAGCGTCTAAGGCCTTCTGTTTTGGAGTTGGTGTGTGGCCCTTCTTCAAGAGGGCTTTTGTGCCAACTTCACTTCTTTGGGCCTTTATAATTCCTTCAATGGACCTATTAATTATTATATCAGCCTTATAACACTTATAGTTAAATAATAATCAATTATGAAATACATTATTTTAATTAGGTCCAATTTTACAGAACATATCAGAAAAGTTCTGCAAATAATTTTACTTGATCATAATTAATTAAACTCTTTAATTAATTATTATCTTATTCACTTCTCTATCCCCATAATAATATCAAATATTATTATCCTTGTCATTTTACCATTTTATCCTTTTTCTCTATATGTGTGTGACCTATTGGGTTCCTGTCCATATTAGCAGTATAATATGTAATTGTGAGTTATATTCAAAACTCACATGATTTAAACTCCTTTAAATCATTTTATCAATCCCCATTGATATTCTTGATACATTATTATCCAAGTCATGATTGGCCTTTAGCTAGGCATCATGACTACCTAAATGTCAGGAAAGTCAAGTGGTTTGACTATACCCTTCCATAGAAACAGTTACTGTGCAATTACTCCTTTCACCACTCTTATCTCAATTAGATTCTGAGTATGAATTTATATCAACTCATATAAATATAATTATGTATGTTCAATTAATTTAACCATTTTTCCCAAAATGCCTTCCATAGATCTCTATCCATCTTGGCATATTACTCTGGCCAGAGATTCTCTGAACAAGGCAATTATAGAATCATGTGAGATAACTTTCCTTATTAAATCTGGGGTGGTGAATCCTTTGTCAATCACTCAACTATCTTCAAGTAGGTCATGATATACCCAATCTCCTAACTATGTTCACTCCCAGTTGGAAGTAATCAGTTATGGAGTTAAAATATACCGCATGCTACTTAAGATAACTTTGGTGATCTCAAGTCTAAGGATACTTACACAACTGCTATAAAGAGATTCCTCACTGACATAGATTTAATATCCATGTGAGGATTCTCTATGTAGGTCTCTAATGAACTTGTTCTTCTAACAAGCATCCATATGTTAGCTTTGATTATTTTCCATAATCACAGTTATAAGAACCACTGCTTGAACCATTCAAGAAGCATAACATGTGCTAGTCTGTCCGAATTAACAATGCCCTATCTTGTTAATTCTATGACTAGGGATATTTAGATATTAACACATTTGCATGCAATAGACATCTCATATCATGAACACTTTTATGATTGCCTTTGCACTGTGTTCATAATATTTAGTACTTCATTTATTAATTTAAGATTTACAAACTCATGTATTTAAACATAACATTAATAAATGAATGATGCCTTTTATTAAGAATATAAACTTATACATATGAAATACATCCCTATTACATGGGCTCTAGGGCATACTCTTTAATGATCTCCCACTTGCACTAGAGCTAATCACTCATATGTCTTAGATCCGTGCTATTTATATGGTGATCATGCTTAATCTAGAAAAGTGCTTTTGTGAGGGGATCCACCACATTATCATCTGTGGGAACCCTTTCTATTTTCACATCATTTCTAGCTACTATTTCCCTTATGAGATGGTAGCGTTTGAGAACATGTTTGGATCGCTGATGAGACCGTGGTTCCTTTGCTTGTGCAATGGCTCCATTGTTGTCACAATATAAAGGAATCAGATCAATAATGCTAGGCACCACTCCTAGTTCAGATATGAATTTTTTGATCCAGACTGCTTCTTTGGCTGCTTTCGAAGCAACAATGTACTCAACTTCTGTCGTGAAATTAGCAGTTGTTTCTTGTTTAGAACTCTTCCAACTAACTGCTCCTTCTCCCATTATGAACACATAACCAGACTATGATTTACAATCATCTTTGTCAGATTGGAAGCTGGCATCTGTATACCCATTTACTTCCAAACTACCCTTTCCATATACCAAGAATATATCCTTAGTCATTCTCAAGTACTTAAGGATATTCTTGACAGCTGCCCAGTGTTCCTCTCCAAAATTAGATTGAAATCTGCTTCTGACACTCAAAGCAAATGCTATATCTGGACGTGTACATAACATAGCATACATGATAGAACTAATTACAGATGCATATGGTATTTTATTCATGCTCTCTCTATCCTCTACTGTCTGCGGACACATAGACTTAAAAAGGTGTTTTCCATGCACCATGGGTATAAACCCTTTCTTAGAGAGACCTATATTGAACCTCTTCAATACTTTATCTATATATGTACTTTGAGAAAGACCTAGAAACCTATTGGATCTATCTCTATAGATCCTTATTCCCAGAATATAGGATGCTTCTCTAAGGTTTTTCCTGGAGAATTGCTTGGATAACCATATTTTAATAAATTGGAGAAGAGAAATGTCATTTTCCATGATCAATATGTCATCTACATATAGTACTAGGAAGACAATTGCACTCCCACTGACCCTTTTATACACACAAGGTTTATCTTCATTCTGTGAGAAACCAAACTCTTTGATTGTCTCATTGAATCGTATGTTCCAGCTCCCAGAGGCTTTCTTCAATCCATAAATAGATCTTTGAAGCTTGCATACCTTTTCACCATTTCCTGATGTGAACCCTTTTGGTTGTGTCATATACACATCCTCAGTTAGATTTCCATTTAGGAAAGCTATCTTCACATCCATTTGCCAAATCTCATAATCATAATGAGCTACAATGGCTAACAGTATTCTTATAGACTTAAGCATCGCCACAGGAGAAAAGGTTTCTTCATAGTCAATACCTTCCTTTTGACGATAACCCTTTGCTATTAAGGGAGCTTTATAGGTAACTATATTACCTTCCATGTTGGTCTTCTTTTTGAAGACCCATTTGCAGCCTATAGGTTTTATCCCTTCAGGTGGTTGAGTTAAAGTCCATACTTTATTCTCATACATGGAGTCCATTTCAGACTGCATAGCCTTAAGCCATAAATCATGTTCTGAATTGTTCAAAACTTCTTGATAGCTTGTAGGCTTATTGTCCTCTACTATAATTATGCCTCTATCCAAATCAACGTGAAATCCATATGTCACAAGGATAAAATGCATCCTAGTAGATCTTTTAGGATTTTGTGTATAATCAGGTTCAACTATAATCTCATCATAATGAAATTCAGTCTCGGGTTCAATTGGTTGATCTTCTTCTATTTGTAGGTCTTGAACTTCACCAAGTTCAATTTTACTCCCACTGTCCTCTCGTAACAGAAATTCTCCTTCCAAGAAGACAGCATACCTTGAAAAAAATACCTTTTGTTCTAAGGGATGATAGAAATAATACCCAAACGTTTCTTTTGGATATCCCACAAATAAACATTTGTCAGACTTAACATCTAGTTTGTCTGACATTGTCCTATTCACATAAGCAGGACAACCCCATACTTTCGTATGAGAAAGCGTGGATTTCTTGTTATTCCACATCTCATATGGAGTAACATCAACCAATTTACTAGGAACTCTATTTAACACATAAACAACAGTTTCTAGTGCATATCCCCAAAAGGACTTAGGCAAGTCTGCTCAGCTTATCAGTGATCGAACCATATCTAATAGTATTTCTCTTTTCAGATACACCATTGTGTTGTGGTGTATATGGTGGAGTCCATTGAGATAAAATCCCATTATCTCTAAAATAATCTTGAAATTCTTGGCTTAAGTATTCTCCACCTTGATCTGATCTAAGTGTTTTAATACTCTTGCCAAGTTGTTTCTCTACTTTATTTATGAATTCTTTGAACTTTTCAAATGTTTCTGATTTATATTTCATTAGATAGATGTATCCAAACCTGGAATAATCATCTATGAAAGTAATAAAGTAGGAGTAACCTCCTCTGGCATGTGTAGTCATTGGACCACATACATCTGAATGTATTAAGTCCAAAACCATTTTAGCTCTTTCTCCTTTACCAATAAAGGGAGCTTTTGTCATTTTTTCCAATAAACAAGATTTGCATGTATCAAATGATTCATAATCAAATGATCCTAAATCACCTGACTTGTGTAATTTGGTCATGCATTTCTCATTTATATGACCTAAACGACAATGCCACAAATATGAGGTATTTAGATTATCATGTTTCATTCTCTTGGTATCCACATTATGCACTTCTTTAATTAAATCAAGAGCAAATATACAATGATAGCTTTTGCATAAAACATATTGTTCTTAAAAATGTAACAATACTTATCGTTTAAAGAAATGTCATAATCATTCAATAAACAACTGAAAGAAATAATACTCTTGGATAAAGCTAGAACATAATAACAATTATTTAATTCCAATACTAATCCATTTGGAAGAGGCAAATGGTAAGTCCCCACAACCGTTGTAGAGATGTTTTGTCCAGTAGCTGACTGCAAACATATATCTGCCTTTCCAACTCTTCTAAAGCTTCTAAGCTCCTGTAGATCATTACACAAATGAGATCCACATCCGGTATCTAATATCCAAGATTGTTTTGAAGCAATAGAATAAGTATTAATTTCAATCATATGAATACCTGAAGTAGAAGCATCAGCTTGCTTCTTCTCCTTAAGAGAATTTAGATAGGCCTTGCAGTTACGCTTCCAATGACCATCCTTTCCACAATGGAAGCAAGTTCCTTTGGGATTCTCTTTCTTGGCAACCTTCTTCTTGGAGATCCACCATTCTTTGGTTGTGCCTTGGTTATCTTCTTCTTCTTCTTCTTTTTCTTCTTCTTCTTCTTCTTCTTCTTCTTCTTCTTCTTCTTCTTCTTCTTCTTCTTCTTCTTCTTCTTCTTGCCTTTAGTAGAAGTGACAACCATGACACTTTTTGGATCCTTCTTAAAGGATCCATCAGCTATCTTGAGCATGTTGATTAACTCAGGAATGGTTCTTGGATCTTGTTCATGTTAAAGTTAAGCATGAAAGGTGCATAACTTAGAGCCAACGAGTAAAAGATTAAATCTATGTATAGATCATTATCCATAACTTAGCCAAGTCTACTCAAATGCTCAATATACCCATACATCTTCAATGCATGAGTAGCAGTTGAAGTGCCTTTCACCATTTTACAGCTAAATAGAGCTTGAGCAATCTCATATTGCTCAGTTCTAGCCTGAGAAGAATAAAGCTCTTCTAGATGCAAAATGATGGTTCTAGCATCCATCATCTCATGTTGCTTCTGAAGCTCCGAGGACATAGTACCCAGCATCAGACATGCTGCCGCTTCACTATCCTCCATGTATTTTCGATAAGTGCCTTTGATCTCATCAATGGCATCATCTGATGGAAGTGGTGGTGGATCTTTATCCAAGACATAATGGATCTTTTCAGCTCTGAGAACAATTCTCACTTGCCTGATCCAGTCAGAATAGTTGCTACCAACTAGCTTGTTATCCAAGATTGATCGTATATTAATGTTTGATGTGCTCATAATGATGACCTAGATGTGAAAAAAAAACTTATGAAAGTATGTTCATATATATGTATGCATTAATAAGGTCTTTAATTAATCCATTTACTCCCACTATTTTATTGTGAATTAATAGCCCTTACTATATAATTCGAGAAAACCCGATGGTTTTCTTAGTGGGCCAATATCCAATCCTTGATATGTAATTTGACCTTGACTGTGGTCAATAAGCCAAACTCTATACCCTTGAAAGGTAAGTATCTCTATACCAATTGTGTCTCTACACAACTATTAGATCATTAGGTTATCAACTCTTGATGCATGCATATCATATATGCATTCCCTAATTTTGCCTCTAGAACCATTAGCCTTGACTGTGGTCAACAAGCTAATGGGCTAGCTAAGATAACCCATTTAATTAGATTTGAACATATTCAATATAATGTGAGCTTGACTATGGTCAACAACCCACGCTATAAAGAACTTTGGTTCTTCTCAAATTAATGGAAGGCTTATATACCTTAGTATTTGTTTGGGGGTTTTAGTTAATTAAGTTTCATCATACATGGTTGGCATACATTGGTATGCATCCTATATCTATCCCATAAATATAAGCATACAAATATGGTATAGTTATGGACTTTACTACATTGATTTCCCCGAGCCAAGAGGGAAATCAAAAGGTCACACCTAGGTAGTATGCATGATTAAACAAGTAAAAAATAATTACATTATCTTTAAGCTTGTTGGATCTCCATTCGGCCCATCTTGCTCCTTGATAGTGGTCTTCATCTCTATTTCTAATTCTAATATAAGTAATCTAATTACATATTACAATTTGAAAAGAAATACAAACCAAAAACAAGTGGTCGGGACATGACAGTCCTTATTGGGCCAAAACATGCATAATACTCAATCACATTGGGTCTTATCCATAACTATCCATCATACCAATCATACACCCTTATATGCATTTCTAATGCATAAAGTAATGGATTATTAACTTTGTTTCAACTCTTGAAACATTCTTTTGAGTTATTTTAATAATGTGATCAAATTAGGAAACTTTTTCATTTTGGAAACTTTCATTTTAGGAAACCTTTTTGCATGCATGTGTTTTTACCTTAATAATCAATCCAATTGATTATTAATTAATTATTAATTGATTATTTAATTAATTAATCATATTAAATAATTAAAAGAATCAATTTTGGGATTAAGATAAAGGTAGGCCGAAACCCACCAAATTAAACCCTAAATGTGTTCACACACAAACTAGTTTTGTATCTATTGGACCATTTAGGCCTTTTGGAATGAGCCAAGCCCACTCTAACCATTAAAACCAATTAATAAACTTAATTATTGTTTATAATATTTAATTTAAGTCAGCTCATTGGGCCCATCAAGTCATTCACTGATTTAAACTAAGTCCGTAAACATAATTAAGCCCATTAAGTGGTTTTAATGAATTAAAATTAATCCAATTAATTTAAGGCCCATTTTAATTAATCCAATTAATTAAAAAAACTTTAATATATCAGATATGTCAGATTTAGAAGATTAAAAATCATTCTAAACAAGAACACATCAAGAACACCAATTTATCGAACTTTTCGACTAAACTAGTTTTCATGCAAAACTTATTCGATTTTATTTCGTTTGATCCTATGGCTTAATATCACATATTAAACACATAAATTATCATCTAAATAATCTTATAATGGATCTATAAAAAATTAATTTAGAACAGCCCCTAAAATTAAAAGCTATTCATGCAATAACCAAAAATTATTTTCTCAAAATAATAGTTTTTATTTCCGTTTTATATATTTTATCACACTTATATCCAAAAATCAATATTTCTCATTCATGAATAATCAAATATGATATTTTAAAGTTCATGAAATAAATAACTCAAAAAATAAAACTTATTCCGTAGAAAAATATATAATTGTATATTCATGGCTAAACTGAGGCTTTGATACCATATTGGAAATTATCGGTTAGATGCATCTCATACATAAGAGAAATTTAAAATTTTTAACCAATATATATGATTTTTCCATGAAATTAAAATATACATATTAACGAGAATAAGAAAAATCACCTTTGATTTTTGTTGTACAGTTGATTTTCCTTTGCATTGGGTTGTTGCAAACCACAGTGTCCAAAATCGAACACCTACAATGAGTAATCCACACTAGAGAATGATAGAATGAACCAACAATTGGTAGAAAAAAAGGGCTGTCCAAAAACCCTAGAAGCTAGCTTTGGGAGTGGTGGCTAGGGTAGAGAAAAAAAGAGAAGAAACTTTTCTTAAGTGTTCACACACTTTTAACCCTAATTCCCCATCACTTGAATTTTTATAGTTAGGTTAAAAATCCAACTTCATAATGGGATTGGGCTCTTTAAAATTACTGGAGAATTATTAATTGGGTTTCTGGAATTATTTATAAATATTTGGGCTCAATTAAATCCAATTTAAGTCCTTTCACAAAAGACTATGCACAAAACCCACAAACTAGGCCCTTTGTACATATACTTGGATTTAATTACCCAAATAAATTCCAAATCCAACCAAATTAAATATGTAGGCTCCATAACACTTATGTAACATATTTAATTTATTTTGGTCCAAGAAATAGGCCTCTAAGGCCTTACGTTTTGGAGTTGGTGTGTGGCCCTTCTTCAGAAGGGCTTCTGTGCCAACTTTACTTCTTTGGGCCTTTATAATTCCTCCAATGGACCTATTAATTATTATATCATCCCTATAATACTTATAATTCAATAATAATCAATTATGAAATATATTATTTCAATTAGGTCCAATTTTACAGAACATATCAGAAAAGTTCTGCGAATAATTTTACTTGATCATAATTAATTAAACTCTTTAATTAATTATTATCTTATTCACTTTTCTATCCCCCTAATAATATCAAATATTATTATCCTTGTCATTTCACCATTTTATCCTTTTTCTCTATATGTGTGTGACCTATTGGGTTCCTGTCCATATTAGCAGTATAATATGTAATTGTGAGTTATATTCAAAACTCATATGATTTAAACTCCTTTAAATCATTTTATCAATCCCTATTGATATTCTTGATACATTATTATCCAAGTAATGATTGGTCTCTAGCTAGGCATCATGACTACCTAAATATCAGGAAAGTTACGTGGTTTGAATATACCCTTCCATAGAATCCATACTCAAAATCTAATTGAGATAAGAGTGGTGAAAAGAGTAATTGCACGGTAACTCATATAAATCTAATTATATATGTTCTATTAATTTAACCATTGTTCCCAAAATGCCCTCTATGGATCTCTATCCATCTTGGCATATTACTCTGGCCAGAGATTCTCTAAACAAGGCAATTATAGAATCATGCGAGATAACTTCCCTTATTAAATCTGGGATGGTGAATCCTTTGTCAATCACTAAACTATCTTCAAGTAGGTCATGATATACCCAATCTCCTAACTATGTTCACTCCCAGTTGGAAGTAATCAGTTATGGAGTCAAAATATACCGCTTGCTACTTAAGATAACTTTGGTGATCTTAAGTCTAAGGATACTTGCACAACCGCTATGAAGAGATTCCTCATTGACATAGATTTAATATCCATGTGAGGATTCTCTATGTAGGTCTCCAATGAACTTGTTCTTCTAACAAGCATCCACATGTTAGCTTTGATTATCTTCCATAATCACAATTATGAGAACCACTGCTTAAACCATTCAAGAAGCATAACATGTGCTAGTCTATCCGAATTAACAATGCCCTATCTTGTTAATTCTATGACTAGGGATATTTAGATATTAACATATTTGCTTGCAATAGACATCTCATATCATGAACACTTTTATAATTGCCTTTGCACTGTGTTCATAATATTTAGGACTTCATTTATTAATTTAAGATTTACAAACTCATGTATTTAAACATAGCATAATAAATGAATGATGCCCTTTATTAAGAATATAAACTCATACATATGAAATACATCCCTATTACATGGGCTCTAGGGCATACTCTCTAACATTAATAGTATATCTCAGATAAATTATCAAAAGTGGTATGTAAAATTAGATATAGTTATTAATAATGATTTTTATTTAACTACTTTAACCTTAATAGATAGTGGAGCATATCAAAATTGTATTCGGGAATGTTTAATTCCAACTAAATATTATGAAAAAACTTCTGAAAGATTAGGTACCACTAGTGAATCTTAATTAAAAAATAATTATAAATTATCAATAGTAAAAATTTATAATAAGTGATATTGTTTTAAAACTCAATTAGTTTTAATCAAAAATTTAAAATTTGGAGTTATATTAGAGACACCTTTTTATCACCATGTTATATCCTTTTTAAGTATGTGATAATGGAATTAAAACAACAATATTAGACAAAGAAATTATTTTTGAATATGCGTTTCCTATAATATCTAGAGAAATAAGCCATGTAAGAAAAAATATTCAAGAAATCAATTTGTTAAAAAATAAGCAAAAACATATCAAATTTCTCACCGAAGAAATATAAAATAAACAAATAAAAGAACAATTAGAAAGTCAAGAAATAAAAGAAAAAAGCAAAGAATTTGAAAACACATTTTCAAAGGAAATTTTTACACCAGTTCCTAATGTATTTTGGAATAGGAAATAACATGTAGTAATATTACCTTATACAAAAGACTTTGATGAAAAGAAGATTCCAACAAAATCACAAGTTATTAAAATGACACCAGACTTAAAACAATTTTGTAGAAAAGAAATTTAAGATTTGAGAGATAATTGATTAATTAGAGATTCAAAATCACCTTGGTCATGTTCAGCTTTTTATGTTATGAATGCATCAGAAATAGAAAGAGGAATACCTAGTTTAGTAGTAAATTATAAACCTTTAAATGCAGTTTTACAATGGATAAGATACCCTATACCATATAAAAGAAATTTATTAAAAAGGTTATATGATGCAAATATTTTTTCTAAATTTGATATGAAATCAGGATTTTGGCAAATACAAGTAGATGAAGAAGATAGATATAAAACAAGATTTAATGTACCATTTGGACATTATGAGTGGAATTTTATGCCTTTTGGATTAAAAAATGCACATTTAGAATTCCAAAATATTATGAATGATATATTACGACCAATACATGAATTTTCAATAATGTATGTAGATGCTGTACTTATTTTTTCTAATTCTATAAGTCAACACAAAAAACATTTGAAAAGATTTTTCAATTTAATTCATCAAAATAGATTAGTTGTTTTAACACCAAAAATGCAACTTTTCCAAACCAAAGTTAGATTTCTAGGACACGATATAGATCAAGGAACTATAAAACCAATAACTAGAAGTTTAGAATTTACTAATAAATTTCCAAATGAGGTAAAAGACAAGAATCAAATACAAAGATTTTTATGATGTTTAAATTATGTTCATGATTTTTTCAAAGATTTATTAAAATTATGTAAACGTTTGTATAATAGATTAAAAAAGAAACCCGAACCTTGGACAGAAAGACATACTAGTATAGTAAAAGAAATCAAAGAAAAATCCAGTAGCTTTTTTGATAATAGAAATAGATGTTAGTGATATAGGGTATGGAGGTATTTTAAAACAAAAAAGAAAAGAGTAAAACAAGAAAGAATTAGTAAGATTTTATTCAGGAAGCTGGAATCAAACTCAGAAAAATTATTCTACCATTAAAAAGAAAATTTAAGCATTGTTTTATGCATTAAAATATTTAAAGATGATTTATACATGAAAAAGTTATTTTTTTATTATGCATTAATTGTTTATCAGCAAAATATGTTTTAGAAAAAGATGTGAAAAATTTAATTTCAAAACAGATTTTTGCAAGGTGGTAAGCTTTACTAAGTAACTTTGATTTTGACATCGAGTTCATCAAAGGAAAAAATAATAGTTTACCTAATTTTCTTTCTCTTGAATTTCTATAAGAAAAATGAGTTTTTAAAAAAAAGTTTTGACAAAAGCCACATTATCATCAGGAACTTCATTATCATCAGGAAATTATCAATAGAATTCTCCAGTCACACCTCCTACTATTAGAACTTTACCTAGACCTTTTTATTCTCCATCACCATCTTTTCCTCCACTTCAAAGACCTCAAACTTTTTCACCTTCTACACCACCTCGACCATATTCGTCAGCCTTAACTTCTCATTCCTCTCCCTCTTCTCCTATTATACCCTCTCCTTCCATGTCTAAACCGAAAAATCCCTCTCCTTATTTTTTAAACCAAAAGAGATGATTTATCAAGATATTAGAACCAGAAGAGCTTAATATATTAGAAACCAAAGTTTTTATAGATTAATTGATTATGTATTTCCCAACAATTGGCATTATCATGAAGAAGATCAAAGTAAGACTAGAGATTTCTATGAAGCTATATTAGTAGATAGTTGATCTATAGAAATAACGCATAATTATGATAAAGATAGGATTAGTTATAGTAACATAAAAATTATCTATGTAATTACTCAATTAGAATGGGAATCTAGGCCCTTTAATTTAAAGAATTTATCAGGATATCCTTCCAAGTTGGTATACAGCTACTATGATTATCAATAAGCTTGGTACAGATCATTTTACTTAAGGAATTTTTAACATTCTTGGTTCTTTTACTTTTCGCAGAAGTTTGGTGGGTTTTCTTCCTAATGATACCAGAGGCAGCTCCATTTCAAAGAAAAGATGCATGTGTCAAGTTTACTACTTATTACAACCCAGGCGCATTAGATAATCTTCTCAAGTATTGTGCAATATTTAAGGTGCCATGGATTGTCTCATGGACATACTATATTGCCAAACAGATTAAGTAGTTACCTGTTTTATATAGAGAATTCGGAGTTAAATGGTGGGATAGATTTGATGTCATAAAAGCAGATAGGCAAGCAGTTATTAATTATTTTGAGCCAAAGACTTCATCAGCTTTAACTTCGACTCCATCAATAGGATTTATTGCACATAAAAATCAGATTGTCAATTTATTATCCTTAGCAGCATCCAAAGAAGAGTTCAATTCAATTATCAATCGAATTTTAGCCGAAAAAACATCTTCATTAGAAAGCAGTACTCCTCCTCCTAACTGAGCATTCGAAGATTCTTAAGATCCTTATGCTAATATCGAAATATAGAATGTAAATGCAATGCAAATGTAAATGTACATGCAATGTAAATGTAAATGCAAGTGTAGTGTAGTATAAATACAAACGTAAAAAAAAATGGAAAAGACAAAAAGTCAAGAAAGTCAAATTTTTAAAAGAGGAATAGTAAAAGTCTTAAAACTTTCTTACAAAAGTTTACAAAGTCTTTCTCCTGACAAAACTTTTAAGTTAAGCCTTTTATCATTACCTTTTCTTTATTTTTATCTTTTATAAATTATTACTTTATCCTTACCCGACAAAAAACACTGTTTACTAAAGTAAGTATTTATTACCCTTCTATCCTTTTATCCTTTCAATCCAAAAGCAAAATAATTACTACGAGCCAATTTTTAATTCTTGTCCGACGCCTTTACTATTTAAAATAAAACCTTTATCTCTAAAACACAATTTCAATACGGTTTGAACACGGTGCAATTATTACTTTTATCTTCGAAGCAGGATCTAGCCTCATCTTATATTAAAAATATTTTCTATATAAAGGGACTACTTCTTCAAGTGCAAAGTAGAGTCTTTTGGAGAGCCTAAAGCCCAAGAGCCTTAGAGCGAGATGAGCTTAGAATTAAGGAATAGAGAGCACAAAAAACCATTTTCAAGATTAGAGAGAAAAATAAAAAACCCCTCGTAACTTCTACTTCCCTATGTAGTAAAACCTTAGATTTACAACTTATATTTTCAAAAGGTTGTACGTGTACTACTATAACCTCATCAGAACCTCCTTCTTGTGTATTATCATTAGATTATAATTCATAAGGTATTTCATTTTAATTATGTTTTGATGCATTAGTAAATTTTTAAACGATTTATGTTTTATTGATTTTTATTTCCAATATGTCAAATACTTTCTTAATTTTTAGTATTTCAATTAATGGATAGAGAACAAACAAGACAAAAGCTTATAGAAGGATATAAAAAAATTTGGAATGTTAAACAGAAAATTTGTGAATTTAATAATCAAATATCTAGATTAAAAGTTTATCTTATAGTTTATCATTATATGTTAAATGAAAATAATATATGTGTTTGTAGAGATTTTGAAATTAAAATAAAAATAGTAAATTTAATGTTAGATCTTTTTAAAGAATCAATAAAACTTTAAATATGGATAGACTAAGAAAATATGTAATTGATTTACAAATTAGAATTAATAATATAATAGAATATAATAAAGCATTAGAAAATCAATTAAGACAAGAATATAGAATTAAAAAATTTGTAGAAAATTTTGAAATAATTCCAAATTATAATTTATGAAAACGAATAGAAAGATTAGAATTTATGATAAAAATAAATAATTCTAGGATATGACTCTTCAAAAATAAATTAAATAGAATACCTTTATAGTAGAATTATGGAAAATATTATAAGAAAAATTAAAGACATAGATAAGTTAATTAAGAGATGAGTTAAAAATACTTTGACCTAGATTAGCTGATTTAGAAAAAGAAATTTTAATAATAGAAAATTTAAAATTTCCTCGTTTTTTCAGATTATTATAGATTAATAAATAATATTAGATATATGATAAATAAAATTGAATATTTAATTAGAAAATTATAAAATAATAAAAAATCTATACCCATATGTTAAAATCATAAATACTAAATATACTCTTAAACTATAACTCTGTCATAAATTAATCTAAAAAAACTCCATAATAACGATCCTTTTCGTTCATTGGTATTAGAGCATAGTGCTTTTCAAGCCTGATGGGGGTAGTGTGAATAGTATGAGTCAGCCTTGGTTAAATTTTGAACTAGAGTTCCTTTGGGAATTTACTTTGAGTGAAGCGATTATAACATTAATTGAAATATATACTTTATTAGAAATTTATCTTAGCGAACTTGAATTAGACTAGATCTTTATTAGAAAAATATTTTATTTAAGATATCCATATGAGTTAATTTTGTTGAGATAAATTTGGAAAGAATTTGAGACTGTGTTTGGAGCGATGAAACGTTGGTTAGCCTTGAAGGCCTAGCATTGGTCAGCCCTTTGGTAGCCGAGAATGGCTTGTTAGTGCTTCGGTTTGGCTGGGTGGTCCTGTTATTCGCACAAGTTTCATTCTTAACTTCTTTTTAAATTTAACTTAATTAAACATACTTAGATGGATATATTAAATAAAATATTTTCTATTAAAGACTCTAGATCAGGCTCAACTAGCGAAGATAATATTAGAGAAATGGATGAAATAAATTCTCTAGAAGGAAATATAGAAAAGTAAAAAATGATTTATTTGATTGGACTATACCTAAGTAAGATATTTGAATAATATATTCAATAGGTACTTTTGAAATCTTTTGTGATTATTCTATAAAACAAACTGAACAGACAATAGCTATTAATCAGAAACACAAAACTATTCAATTGTTATCAGAAAAAGAAATAAATGAACATAAGAAGAAAAAATATAGGTTTTTACATATAGGATCAGTATAGATAGCAGTAAAGCCTTTATTCAGACTAGGATTAGATACTCCAATTTTAATGTGTTTAAGGGATACTAGACATACTAATTTCTCTAATTCATTTTTCAGTAATGGCAAAAACCAACTTAGCAAATAGACCAGTATATTTTAATTGTTTCCCAGGATTTACTATTAGTTTATACGATTCAAATATATTAGATACTTTAACTTTAACTATTAAAACAAAAAATTTAAATTTTAAAGAAAATAATAGAGCAATAGCATTGATATATAAAGTATATTATAAAGTCATGTCTACAACCATAAATCCTAAAACTAGAAAATTTTTTAAAAGAAATGAAACTTTATTATTTGAAGTCAATAAAGCACATTCTAATATTCAAATACAAAAAAGACTTAAATGGGATTAAATTACTAGATTAGGAAATTGGAAGTTAAATGAGATAAGTGAACCAAAACCAATTAATATTAATAATCAATTTTCAAGAATATTAGAACATAGTGATGGAACTATTCAAATAGATTTTTCTTCAGAAAATAATCCGTCAAGTAGTGTTTCAACTTATTCAAATAATAGAACT
The DNA here is from genome assembly GCA_037975025.1 of Excoecaria agallocha. NCBI lineage: Eukaryota > Viridiplantae > Streptophyta > Magnoliopsida > Malpighiales > Euphorbiaceae > Excoecaria > Excoecaria agallocha. The sequence goes on from CM075809.1 coordinate 17,749,817, forward strand.
TCAATACCTAGATCATTATCTCCAAAAAATTTAAAATTAAGAGGAGTAGATTTTAATACAAATATTCCAACACCATTATATGTAGAAGAAAGAGAAAGTGAATATTATATTAGTCCCACTAGATCTCAAATGGAAATCTTTTCTCAAATTAATCAATAAAAAGTAAGATGATTAGTTTAACATAAATAAAGAATTTTTAAGAAACGATTTAAAAGTCGAATATAAAAAGCACAAGGCAGAATGGTATTTTAACAACTTTTCTCAAGCAAAATTAAATAATTTTAGAAGCATTTGGTATAAAGAAATGGAAGATAAGCAAGTAAATATTCCTTTCTTTTTGTGGTTTGAAAATTATTGTTATTATAATAATATAGATTTTCCTTTTCAAAAGGAAATAAATGTATCTTCAAACACAGGCAAACAATGTAACACTTTAGAAGGAAAATCAGTAATGTCAATACATCCTCTATTAGGTTACATTCAAGTAAAAAATAAAGAAAAAACTTATTTTGCTGAACCATTTAAAGAAATAAAAGTGAAAATAAATATGTAGGAAAAGATTTACAACATGTGATATTGCAAAATAATTTTTCAAATCAAATATTAGATACTATAACAAGTCACTAAATAGAGTAGAAGAAATAGTACAGATGCCTAAACCACAAGTCAGCTAAATAGAGTAGAAGATATAGGTCAAACATCAAAATCAGTAATAGAAAAACTACCTATTAAATTAGAAACACCTTTGTTTAAACCTTTCGAATTTTTCCCAGAAGCAACCATAAATCTAAAAGATGAAGATCCTGTACTAAAAAAGATAGAAGAAAGACTAGCAAAGTTAAGCATTAAGGATAAATAGATTATGACTATAGATGAAGAGGTTACATCAGAATTTGAAACTACATCAGAAGTAGATAACATAGAAGAACAGTTTAAATCAAATTATGAAGAAGAATACGCAATTAAAAAATTACATTTTAATACCTATACACCTAGACTAAAAACTCGAAATTATTATCCAATACCTACACCTCCAGATACTCAATATGAAAAAACTAGATATCAGTTAGGATACGATGATACTTTTTTATATGAATAGAACATATATGGCTTTTTTAGAATATCAAATATTAAATTTATTACAAGAAATGACCCTAGTAGCTAGTGCTTATAAATCAAAAAGAAATAATGAAGCAGTTGTAGCTCAAATGTTATTGTCAGGATTTACTGGCCAATTAAAATGTTGGTGGGATCATTATGTAGTAGATGTAGATAAAGCTCATATATTATCAGCTAGAAAAAGGATTACTAAAATAGAAAACAATATGCAAGTAGAGACTGAATGCGATGATATAATAAAAACTTTAATATTTGCTATTACTAAAAACTTTGTAGGAGATACTTGATTATATCAGGAAAGAAGGTCAGAAATTTTTCAAAATTTAACATGTCCTAAGTTGCAAGACTTTAGATGGTATAAGGATTTATTTTAACTAAGGTAATTACTAGATCAGATAGTAATAATACTTATTGGAAAGAAAGATTTTTAGTAGGATTACCAAAATTATTTGCAGAAAGAGTTAAAATAGAACAAAAGGAGAGAATAATGGTACAATACCTTATCATGATCTAACATATGGCCAATTATTAAATATTGTTAACATAAAAGGATTATCAATTTGTACTAATTTAAAATTAAAAGCAAAATTAAAAAGAGATACTATTGTAGGAAGGAAAGAATTATGATCATTTTGTGAACAGTATAGTTATTAACGGATTAGGGCTCCTTTAGCTACTAAAAGAAAAATAAAATCAAAAAGGAAATATATATATATATATAAGCAAAGAAAACATAGACCAAAACAAAATTATCAATAAAGACCAGTTAAGAGAAAACCTAAATATAAAAAATTTAGACTAAGATAAATAGAAAAGATATAGTAATTTGTTATAAGTGTGGAAAACAAGGACATTATTCAAGAGATTGTAAAATAAGAAAAAGGATTAATAATTTAGATATCTTAGAAAAATTTAAAAATGAAATAGCTAAAATAATGATAAATAAAACCTTTAGTAGTGATGAGGAAAATACTGATTATTCAGAAAATAATTTAAATACAATAGATGAAAAATTAAAGACTAATAGTTCGAAAAGTGATTCTGAAATAGAACCCTATAGTGTTATAGGACCATATCAATGTAACAATATAAATATGTTAAGCAATGAAAAAGAATTCTTATTAGACATTATAGATAAAATAGATGACCCAAAAATAAAAAAAGAATTATTTACTTAGGTTAAGAGTGATAATAAGTTCAAAAGAAAAAAATAGATTTTACACTTATAATCTAGCAGAAGTATATAAAAGATTTGAAACCAAGAAAGAATCAATTATACAAAATTTTCAAGAGGAAATTAAAATATTAAAACAAGAAGTAAATATTTTAAAAGGAAAAGTTCAAAATTTAGAAGAAGAAAATTTAAAGGTTAATATCAATAATTTAGTACAAAAAGATAAAAAAATTGAAATGTATAATTATTAAAGAAACACAAGACGAATATATTAATAGTATATCTCAGATAAATTATCAAATGTGGTATGTAAAATTAGATATTGTTATTAATGATAATTTTCATTTAACTACTTTAGCCTTAATAGACAGTGGAGCAGATCAAAATTGTATTCAGTAAGGTTTAATTCCAACTAAATATTATGAAAAAAGGTACTGCTAGTGGATCTAAATTAATAATTAATTATAAATTATCAAGTGTAAAAATTTGTAATAAGGGATATTATTTTAAAACTCAATTAGTTTTAGTCAAAAATTAAAATTCAGGAGTTATATTAGGGACACATTTTATCACCATGTTATATTCTTTTCAAGTATGTGATAATGGAATTAAAACAACAATATTAGAAAAAGAAATTCTTTTTGAATTTGCGCTTCCTATAATATCTAAAGAAATAAGCCATGTAAGAAAAATATTCAAGAAATCAATTTGTTAAAAAATTAAACAAAAATAGATTAAATTTCTTATCAAAGAAATAAAAAGTAAACGAATAAAAGAACAATTAGAAAGTCCAAAAATAAAAGAAAAAAATTAAAGAATTTGAAAACACATTTTCAAAGGAAATTTGTGCACCAGTTCCCAATGCTTTTTGGAATAGGAAACAACATGTAGTAAAATGACCTTATATAAAAGACTTTGATGAAAAAAAGATTCCAACAAAATCACAAGCTATTAAAATAACACTAGACTTTAAAAAATTATGTAGAAAAAAATTCAAGATTTGAAAGATAAAGGATTAATGAGAGATTGAAAATCACCTTGATCATATTCAACCTTTTATGTTATGAATGCGGCAGAAATAGAAAGAGGAATACCTAGGTTAGTAATAAATTATAAACCTTTAAATGCAGTTTTGCAATGGATAAGATACCTTATACCATATAAAAGAAATTTATTAAAAAAGTTATATGATGCAAATATTTTTTCTAAATTTGATATGAAATCAGAATTTTGGCAAATACAATTAGATGAAGAAGATAGATATAAAACAAGATTTAATGTACCCTTTGGACATTATGAGTGAAATGTTATGCCTTTTGGATTAAAAAATGCATCTTCAGAATTCCAAAATATTATGAATGATATATTAAGGCTAATGCATGAATTTTCAATAGTATACATAAATGATGTACTTATTTTTTCTAATTCTATATGTCAACACATAAAACATTTTAAAAGATTTTTCAATTTAATTCCTCAAAATGGATTAGTTTTTTCAGCACAAAAAATGCAACTTTTCAAAACCAAAGTTAGATTTTTAGGACATGATATAAATCAACAAACTATAAAACAAATAACTAGAAGTTTAGAATTTACTAATAAATTTCCAGATGAGATAAAAGACAAGAATCAATTACAAAGATTTTTAGGACATTTAAATTATATTTTTGATTTTTTCAAAGATTTAGGAAAATTATGAAAACCTTTGTATATTAGATTAAAAAAGAAACCTGAAACTTGGACAAAAAGACATACTAGTATTGTAAAAAAAATCAAAGAAAAAATTAAAAGTCTTTCATGTCTAAATATTCCAGATTTAAAAGCTTTTTTTGATAATAGAAATAGATGCTAGTGATATAGGCTATGGAGGAATTTTAAAACAAAAAAGAAAAGAGTCAAACAAGGAAGAATTAGTAAGATTTTATTCAGGAAGATGAAATCAAACTCAGAAAAATTATTTTACCATTAAAAAAAGAAATTTTAAGCATTGTTTTATGCATTAAAAAATTTAAAGATGATTTATGCGTTAAAACGTTTTTATTACGCATTGATTGTTTATCAGCAAAATATGTTTTAGAAAAAGATGTGAAAAATTTAATTTTAAAACAGATTTTTGTAAGGTGGCAAGCTTTACTAGGCAATTTTGATTTTGACATCATGTTCATCAAAGGCAAAAATAATAATTTACCTGATTTTCTTTCTCATGAATTTTTGTAGGGAAAATGAGTTCTAACAAAAAAGTTTTAACAAAAGCTACATTATCATCAGGAACTTCACTATCATCGGGAAATTATCAATAGAATTCCCCAGTCACACCTCCTCATATTAAAACTTTACCTAGACCTTTCAATTCTTTATCTTTTCCTCCACCCTAAAGACCTCAAACTTTTTCACCTTCTACACCAGCTCGACCATATTCATCAGCCTTGGCTTCTCCTTCCTCTCCCTCTTCTCCTATTATATCCTCTTCTTCCATATCTAAACAAAAAATCCTTCTCCTTATTTCTTAAATAAAAAAAGATTATTTATCACGATATTAGAAGCAGAAGAGCTTAATATATCGGGAATTTAAAGTTTTTATAGATTGATAGATTATGTATTTCCTAACAGTTGGCATTATCATAAAGAAGATCAGAGGAAGAGCAGAGAATTTTATAAAGAAATATTAGTCGATACTGGATATGTAGAAATAGAGTATAATTATGATAAAGATAGGATTAGTTATAGTAAATTTAAAATTATCCATGTAATTACTCAATCAAAATGGGGATCCAGACCCTATAATATGAAGAATTTATCAGGATATCCTCTCAGGTTGATATACAACTACTATGATTATCAATAAGCTTGGTACAGAGCATTTTACTTAAGGGATTTTCAACATTCTTGATTCTTTTACTTTTTGCACAAGTTTGGTGGTATTTTTTTCAATTGGTTCATCAGATGGTTTAGTTATTTTGGATTGATACCAGAGGTAGCTCCATTTCAAATAAAATGTGCATGTGTCAAGTTTACTACTTATTGCAACCCAAGTGCACCAAATAATCTTCTCAAGTATTGTGCAATATTCAAGGTGCTATGGATTGTCTCATGGACATACTATGTTGCCAAATAGATTAATCAGTTACCCATTTTATATAGAGAATTCAGAGTTAAATGGTAGGATAGTTTTGATGTCAGAAAAGCAGATAGGCAAGCAGTTATTAATTATTTTGAGCCAAAGACTTCATCAGCTTCAACTTCGAATCCATCAACAGGATTTATTGTAGATAAAAATCAGATTGTTAATTTATTATCATCAGTAGAGTCCAAAAAAGTGTTCAATTCAATTATCAATCGAATTTCAGCAGCATCTTCATCTGAAAGCACTACTCCTTCTCCTAACCGAGCATTCGACGATTCTCAAGATCCTCATGATAATATAGAAATATAAAATGTAAATGTAATGCAAATGTAAATGTACATGCAATGTACATATAAATGCAGGTGTAGTGTAGTATAAATGCAAACGTTAAAATAAAGTGGAAAAAGACATAAAGTAAAAAAAAAAATTTCAAGAGAGGAATAGTAAAAGTCTTAAAACTTTCCTACAAAAGTTTACAAAACCTTTCTCTCGATAAAACTTTTAAGTTAAGCCTTTTATCATTACCTTTTCATTATCTTTATCTTTTACAAATTATTACTTTATCCTTACTCGACAAAAAATACTGTTTACTAAAGTAAGTATTTATTACCCTTTTATCCTTTCAATCCAAAAGCAAAATCATTACTAAGAGCCTATTTTCAATTCTTATCTGACACCTTTACAATTTAAAATAAAAACTTTATCTCTAAAACATGGTTTCAACACGGTTTGAACATGGTACAATTATTACTTTTATCTTTGAAGCGGGATCCAGCCTTATCTTATATTAAAAATATTTTCTATATAAAAGGATAGTTTCTTCTAGTTCAAAGTAAAGTCTTTTAGAGAGATTGAAACCCAAGAGCCTTAGAGCGAGATGAGCTTGGAATTAAGAAATATAGAGCACGATAAAATATTTTCAAGATTATAGAGTAAAATAAAAAACCCCTTGTAATTTCTACTTCCTTATGTAATAAAACCTTAGATATACAACTTATATTTTCAAAAGCTTGTACATGTACTCCTATAACCTCATCAAAACCTCCTTCTTATATATTATCTGTTAGAGAGTATGCCCTAGAGCTCATGTAATAGGGATGTTTTTCATATGTATGAAATTTATATTCTTAATAAAAGGCATCATTCATTTATTAATGCTATGTTGGAATACATGAGTTTGTAAATCTTAAATTAATAAATGAAGTCCCAGATATTAGAAACACAGTGCAAAGGCAATCATGAAGGTGTTCATGATGTGAGATGTCTATTGCATGCAAATGTCTTATTATTTAAATATCCCTAGTCATAGAATTAACAAGATAGGACATTGTTAATTCGGATAGACTAGCATATGTTATGCTTCTTGAATGGTTCAAGCAGTGGTTCTCATAACTGTGATTATGAAAGATAATCAAAGCTAACATGTGGATGCTTGTTAGAAGAACAAGTTCATTGGAGACCTGCATAGAGAATCCTCACATGGATATTAAATCTATGTCAGTGAGGAATCTCTTCATAGCGGTTGTGCAAGTATCCTTAGACTTGAGATCACCAAAGTTATCTTAAGTAGCAAGTGGTATACTTTGACTCCATAATTGATTACTTCCAACTGGGAGTGAACATAGTTAGGAGATTGGGTATATCATGACCTACTTGAAGATAGTTGAGTGATTGACAAAGGATTCACCATCCCAGATTTAACAAGGGAAGTTATCTCACATGATTCTATAATTACCTTGTTCAGTGAATCTCTGGCCAGAGTAATATGCCGAGATGGATGGAGATCCATGAAGGGCATTTTAGGAACAATGGTTAAATTAATAGAACATACATAATTAGATTTATATGAGTTGACAGAAATCCATACTCAGAATCTAATTGAGATAAGAGTGGTGAAAGGAGTAATTGCATGGTAACTGTTTCTATGGAAGGGTACAGTCAAACCACATGACTTTCCTGACATTTGGGTAGTCATGATGCCTAGCTAGAGGCCAATCATAACTTGTATAATGATGTATCAAAAGTATCAATAGGGATTGATAAGATGATTTAAAGGAGTTTAAATCATGTGAGTTTTGAATAGAACTCACAATTACATATTATACTACCAATATGGACAGGAACCCAATAGGTCACACACATATAGAGAAAAGGGTAAAATGGTAAAATAACAAGGATAATAATATTTGATATTATTATGAAGGTAGAAAAGTGAATAAGATAATAATTAATCAAAGAGTTTAATTAATTATGATCAAATAAAATTGTCCGCGAAACTTTTGAGAAATGTTCTGCAAAATTGGACCTATTTGAAATAATGTATTTTATAATTACTTATTATTATCTTATAAGTGTTATAATACTACTATAAGTGTTATAGGACTGATATAATAATTAATAGGTCCATTGGAGAAATTATAAAGGGCCAAAGGAATGAAGAAGTTGGAGGAAGCCCTCCAGAAGAGGGCCACACGCCAACTCCATACAGAAGGGCTTAGAGGGCTTTTTCTTGGACAAAATTAATTTATATATGTTACATAAGTGTTATGGAACTTACATATTTAATTTGGTTGGATTTGGAATCCATTTGGGTATTTAAATTCAATTAGATGCACAAAGGGCCTAGTTTGTGGATTTTGTGCATAGACTTTTATGAAAAGGTTTAAATTGGATTTAATTAAGCCCAAATGATTATAATTAATTCCAGATGCCCAATTAATAATTCTCCAGCAATTTTAAAGAGCCCAATCTCATTAAGGAGTTGGAATTTTAACCTAACTATAAAAGGCCAACTAATGAGAATTAGGGTTAAGTGATTAAAACAAAAGGAAAGTCTTTTTCTTTATTCTCTCTCCCTTTTTGCGCCAACTCCAAGCTAGCTTCTTGGAATTTCATCCAGCCCTAGTTGAACACCAATTTGTTGGTTCAATTTACCCCTCTCTAGTGTGGATTACTCATTGGAGGTGTTCGATTTTGGACACTGTGGTTTGCGATAACCCGGTGCGAAGTAAAATCAACTGTTCAACAAAAATCCAAGGTGATTTTTCTTATTCTCATATAGTTATATTGTGTATTCATGGTAAAATCAGATCTAATGGTTAAAAAAATTTTAAAATTCCGCTCATGTATGTGATGCATGTAACCGTTAAATTCCAACATGGTATCAGAGCCACGGTTTTGCCATGGATATACAATTCTATATTTTTCTGCGGAATAAGTTTTGTTTTGTTTTGAGTGATTTATTTCATGAACTTTAAAATATTAGATTTGATTGTTCATGAATGAGAAATATTGATTTCTGGTTGTATTTGTGATCAAATAAATTTGGTGGAAACAAAAACGAAATTTTGAATGATTGTGATTAGGGTTTGGCGTGAAACCCTAGGTGATTTAAGGGGCTGTTCTAATTTAATTTCTTATGGATCCATTAAAACATCATTTAGATGATATTTTATTTGTTTAATATGTGATATTAAGCCGTAGGATCGAACGGAATTAAAATCGAACAAGTTTTGCATGAAAACTAGTTTAGTCGAAAAGTTGGATAAATTGGTGTTCTTCGTGTGTTCTTGATGTGTTCTTAGTTAGAACGACTTTTGATCTTCTAAATCTGATATATATGATATATTAAAGTGTTTTTAATTAATTGGATTAATTAAAATGGGCCTTAAATTAATTTGATTAATTTTAATTTATTAAAACCACTTAATGGGCTTAATTATGTTTACGGACTTGGTTTAAATTAGTGAATGACTTGGTGGGCCCAAGGAGCTATTTTAAATTAAACATTATAAACATTAATTAAGTTTATTAATGGGTTTTAAGGACTGGAGTGGGCTTGGATCGTTCCAAAATGCCCAAATGGTCCAAAAGACACAAAACTAGTTTGTGTGTGAACATAGTTAGGGTTTTTCTTCTGTGGGTTTCGGCCTACAATTGTTTTAAGCCCAAAATTGATTCTTTTAATTATTTAATATGATTAATTAATTAAATAATCAATTTATAATTAATTAATAATCAATTGGATTGATTATTAAGACAAGAACACATGCATGCAAAAAGGTTTCCTAAAATGAAAGTTTCCAAAAATGGAAAAAGTTTCCTAATTTGATCACATCATTAAATAACTCAAAATATAGTTTCAAAGGTTGAAACAAAGTTAGTAATTCATTTATTTATGCATTAGAGAGGCATATAAGGGTGAATGATTGGCATGATGGTTAGTTATGGACAAAGCCCAATGTGATTGAGCATAATGCATGTTTTGGCCCAATGAGGACTTTCATGTCCCGGCCACTTGTTTTTGGTTTGTCTTTCATTTCAAATTGTAATATGTAATTAGATTACTTAGATTAGAATTAGAAATAGAGATGGAGACCAATATCAAGGAGCAAGATGGGCCGGATGGAGATCCAACAAGCTTGAAGATAATGTAATTATTTTCTTGTTTTAATCATGCATACTACCTAGGTGTGACCTTTTAATTTCCCTCTTGGCTCAGGAAAATCAATATAGTGAAGTCCATAACTATACCATATTTGTATGCTTATATTTATGTGATAGATATAGGATGCATACCAATGTATGCCAACCATGTATGATGAGACTTAATTAACTAAAACCCTCAAACAAATACTAAGGTATATAAGCCTTCCATTAATTTGAGGAGAACCAGAGTTCTTTATAGTCTGGGTTGTTGACCACAGTCAAGCTCACATTATATCGAATATGTTCAAATCTAATTAAATGGGTCATCTTAGCTAGCCCATTAGTTTGTTGACCACAGTCAACGCTAATGGTTCTAGAGGTAAGATTAGGGAATGCATATATGATATGCATGCATCAAGAGTTGATAACCTAATGATCCAATAGTTGTGTAGAGACATAATTGGTATAGAGATACCTATCTTTCAAGGGTATGGAATTTGGCTTGTTGACCACAGTCAAGGTCAAATTACATATCAAGGATTGGATATTGGCCCACTAAGAAAACCATCGGGTTTTCTCGGATTATATAGTGAGGGCTATTAATTCGCAATAAAATAGTGGGAGTAAATGGATTAATTAAAGACCTTATTAATGCATACATATATGAACATACTCTCATATCTTTTCTTTTTCACATCTAGGTCATCATCATGAGCACATCAAACATTAATATATGATCAATCTTGGATAACAAGCTGGTTGGCAACAACTATTCTGACTGGATCAGGCAAGTGAGAATTGTTCTCAGAGCTGAAAAGATCCACTATGTCTTGGATAAAGATCCACCACCACTTCCATTAGATGATGCCATTGATGAGATCAAAGGCATTTATTGAAAATACATGGAGGATAGTGAAACAGCAGCATGTCTGATGCTGGGTGCTATGTCCTTGGAGCTTCAGAAGCAACATGAAATGATGGATGCTAGAACCATCGTTTTGCATCTAGAGGAGCTTTATTCTTCTCTAGCTAGAACTGAGCAATATGAGATTGCTCGAGCTCTATTTAGTTGCAAAATGGTGGAAGGCACTTCAGCTGCTACTCATGCATTGAAGATGTATGGGTATATTGAGCATTTGAGTACACTTGGCTATGTTATGGATAATGATCTATACATAGATTTAATCTTGTACTCGTTGGCTCTAAGTTATGCACCTTTCGTGCTTAACTTTAACATGAACAAGATCCAAGTATCCATTCCTGAGTTAATCAATATGCTCAAGACAGCTGATGGATCATTTAAGAAGGATCCAAAAAGTGTCATGGTTGTCACTTCTGCTAAAGGCAAGAAGCAGAAGAAGAAGAAGATAACCAAGGCACAGCCAAAGAATGGTGGGATCTCCAAGAAGAAGGTTGCCAAGAAAGAGAATCCCAAAGGAACTTGCTTTCATTGTGGAAAGGATGGTCATTGGAAGCGTAACTGCAAGGCTTATCTAGATTCTCTCAAGGAGAAGAAGCAAGCTGATGCTTCTACTTCAGGTATTCATATGATTGAAATTAATACTTATTCTATTGCTTCAAAACAATCTTGGGTATTAGATACCGGATGTGGATCTCATTTATGTAATGATCTACAGGGGCTTAGAAGCTTTAGAAGAGTTGGAAAGGCAGAGATATGTTTGCAGTCAGCTACTGGACATAACATCTCTACAACAGTTGTGGGGACTTACTATTTGCCTCTTCCTAGTGGATTAGTACTGGAATTAAATAATTGTTATTATGTTCCAGCTTTGTCCAAAAGTATTATTTCTTTCAGTTGTTTGATGAACGATTATGATATTTCTTTAAAGGACAAATATTGTTACATTTTTAAGAACAATATATTTTATGCAAAAGCTATCATTGAGAATGGTATATTTGTTCTTGATTTAATTAAAGAAGTACATAATGTGGATACCAAGAGAATGAAACATGATAATCTAAATGCCTCATACTTATGGCATTGTCGTTTAGGCCACATAAATGAAAAACGCATGACCAAATTGCACAAGTCAGGTGATTTGAGATCATTTGATTATGAATCATTTGATACATGCGAATCTTGTTTATTGGGAAAAATGACAAAAGCTCCGTTTATTGGTAAAGGAGAACGAGCTAAAATGGTTTTAGACTTAATACATTCAGATGTATGTGGTCCAATGACTACACATGCCAGAGGAGGTTACTCCTACTTCATTACTTTCATAGATGATTATTCCAGGTTTGGATACATCTATCTAATGAAATATAAGTCTGAAGCATTTGAAAAGTTCAAAGAATTCAGAAATGAAGTAGAGAAACAACTTGGCAAAAGTATTAAAACACTTAGATCAGATCGAGGTGAAGAATACTTAAGTCAAGAGTTTCAGGATTATCTTAGAGATAATGGGATTTTATCTTAATGGACTCCTTCATATACACCACAACACAATGGTGTATCCGAAAGGAGGAATCGAACACTATTAGATATGGTTCGATCAATGATGAGCCGAGCGGACTTGCCTAAGTCCTTTTGGGGATATGCACTAGAAACTGCTGTTTATGTGTTAAATAGAGTTCCTAGTAAATCGGTTGATGTTACTCCATATGAGATGTGGAATAACAAGAAACCCACGCTTTCTTATATGAAAGTATGGGGTTGTCCTGCTTATGTGAAGAGGATAATTTCAGACAAACTGGATGTTAAGTCTGACAAATGTTTATTTGTGGGATATCCAAAAGAAACGTTTGGATATTATTTCTATCATCGCTTAGAACAAAAGGTGTTTGTTTCAAGGCATGCTGTCTTCTTGGAAAGAGAATTTCTCCTACGAGAGGATAGTAGGAGTAAAATTGAACTTGGTGAAGTTCAAGACCCACAAGTAGAAGATGATCAACCGATTGAACCCGAAACTGAATTTCATAATGATGAGATTATAGTTAAACCTGATTATACACAAAATCCTAGAAGATCTACTAGGATGTGTTCTATCCCTGTGAGATATGGATTTCACATTGATTCGGATAGAGGCATAGCTGTAGTAGAGGACAATGAGCCTACAAGCTATCAAGAAGTTTTGAACAGTTCAGAACGTGATTTATGGCTTAAGGCTATGCAGTCTGAAATGGACTCCATGTATGAGAACAAAGTATGGACTTTAACTCAACCACCTGAAGGGATAAAACCCATAGGGTGCAAATGGGTCTTCAAAAAGAAGACTGACATGGAAGGTAATATAGTTACCTATAAAGCTCTTAGTAGCAAAAGGTTATCGTAAAAAAGAAGGTATTGACTATGACAAAACTTTTTCTCCTGTAGCGATGCTTAAGTCTATAAGAATACTTTTAGCCATTATAGCTCATTATGATTATGAGATTTGGCAAATGGATGTGAAGACAACTTTCCTTAATGGAAATCTTACCGAGGATGTGTATATGACACAACCAGAAGGATTCACATCAGGAAATGGCGAAAAGGTATGCAAGCTTCAAAGATCCATTTATGGATTGAAGCAAGCCTCTAGGAGCTGGAACATACGATTCAATGAGACAATCAAAGAGTTTGGTTTCTCACAGAATGAAGATGAACCTTGTGTGTATAAAAGGGTCAGTGGGAGTGCAATTGTCTTCCTAGTTCTATATGTAGATGACATATTGATCATGGGAAATGACATTTCTCTTCTCCAATCTGTTAAAATATGGTTATCCAAGCAATTCTCCATGAAAGACCTTGGAGAAGCATCCTATATTCTGGGAATAAGGATATATAGAGATAGATCCAATAGGTTGCTAGGTCTTTCTCAGAGTACATATATAGATAAAGTATTGAAGAGGTTCAATATGGATCTCTCTAAGAAAGGGTTTATACCCATGGTGCATGGGAAACACCTTTCTAAGTCTATGTGTCCACAGACACTGGAGGATAGAGAGAGCATGAATAGAATACCATATGCATCTGCAATTGGTTCTATCATGTATGCTATGTTATGTACACGTCCAGATGTAGCATTTGCTTTGAGTGTCACAAGCAGATTCCAATCTAATTTTGGAGAGGAACACTGGGCAGCTGTTAAGAATATTCTTAAGTACTTGAGAAGGACTAAGGATATATTCTTGGTATATGGAGAGGGCAGTTTGGAAGTAAATGGGTATATAGATGCCAGCTTCCAATCTGATAAAGATGATTGTAAATCACAATCTGGTTAAGTGTTCATAATGGGAGGAGGAGCAGTTAGTTGGAAAAGTTCCAAACAAGAAACAACTGCTGATTCCACGACGGAAGCTGAGTACATTGCTGCTTCAGAAGCAGCCAAAGAAGCAGTCTAGATCAAAAAGTTCATAACCGAACTAGGAGTGGTGCCTAGCATTGTTGATCCGATTCTTTTATATTGTGACAACAATGGAGCCATTGCGCAAGCAAAGGAACCACGGTCTCATAAGCGATTCAAGCATGTTCTCAGACACTACCATCTCATAAGGGAAATAGTAGCTAGAAATGATATGAAAATAGAAAGGGTTCCCACAGATGACAATGTGGCGGATCCCCTCACTAAAGCACTTTCCCAGATTAAGCATGATCACCATATAAATAGCATGGGTCTGAGACATATGAGTGATTGGCTCTAGTGCAAGTGGGAGATTGTTAGAGAGTATGCCCTAGAGCCCATGTAATAGGGATGTTTTTCATATGTATGAAATTTATATTCTTAATAAAAGGCATCATTCATTTATTAATGCTATGTTGGAATACATGAGTTTGTAAATCTTAAATTAATAAATGAAGTCCCAGATATTACAAACACAATGCAAAGGCAATCATGAAGGTGTTCATGATGTGAGATGTCTATTGCATGCAAATGTCCTAATATCTAAATATCCCTAGTCATAGAATTAACAAGATAGGACATTGTTAATTCGGATAGACTAGCACATGTTATGCTTCTTGAATGGTTCAAGCAGTGGTTCTCATAACTGTGATTATGAAAGATAATCAAAGCTAACATGTGGATGCTTGTTAGAAGAACAAGTTCATTGGAGACCTGCATAGAGAATCCTCACATGGATATTAAATCTATGTCAGTGAGGAATCTCTTCATAGCGGTTGTGCAAGTATCCTTAGACTTGAGATCACCAAAGTTATCTTAAGTAGCAAGTGGTATACTTTGACTCCATAATTGATTACTTCCAACTGGGAGTGAACATAGTTAGGAGATTGGGTATATCATGACCTACTTGAAGATAGTTGAGTGATTGACAAAGGATTCACCATCCCAGATTTAACAAGGGAAGTTATCTCACATGATTCTATAATTACCTTGTTCAGTGAATCTCTGGCCAGAGTAATATGCCGAGATGGATGGAGATCCATGAAGGGCATTTTAGGAACAATGGTTAAATTAATAGAACATACATAATTAGATTTATATGAGTTGACAGAAATCCATACTCAGAATCTAATTGAGATAAGAGTGGTGAAAGGAGTAATTGCATGGTAACTGTTTCTATGGAAGGGTACAGTCAAACCACATGACTTTCCTGACATTTGGGTAGTCATGATGCCTAGCTAGAGGCCAATCATGACTTGTATAATGATGTATCAAAAGTATCAATAGGGATTGATAAGATGATTTAAAGGAGTTTAAATCATGTGAGTTTTGAATAGAACTCACAATTACATATTATACTACCAATATGGACAGGAACCCAATAGGTCACACACATATAGAGAAAAGGGTAAAATGGTAAAATAACAAGGATAATAATATTTGATATTATTATGAAGGTAGAGAAGTGAATAAGATAATAATTAATTAAAGAGTTTAATTAATTATGATCAAATAAAATTGTCCGCGAAACTTTTGAGAAATGTTCTGCAAAATTGGACCTATTTGAAATAATATATTTTATGATTACTTATTATTATCTTATAAGTGTTATAATACTACTATAAGTGTTATAGGACTGATATAATAATTAATAGGTCCATTGGAGAAATTATAAAGGGCCAAAGGAATGAAGAAGTTGGAGGAAGCCCTCCAGAAGAGGGCCACACGCCAACTCCATACAGAAGGGATTAGAGGGCTTTTTCTTGGACCAAATTAATTTATATATATTACATAAGTGTTATGGAACTTACATATTTAATTTGGTTGGATTTGGAATCCATTTGGGTATTTAAATTCAATTAGATGCACAAAGGGCCTAGTTTGTGGATTTTGTGCATAGACTTTTATGAAAAGGTTTAAATTGGATTTAATTAAGCCTAAATGATTATAATTAATTCCAGATGCCCAATTAATAATTCTCCAGCAATTTTAAAGAGCCCAATCTCATTAAGGAGTTGGAATTTTAACCTAACTATAAAAGGCCAACTAATGAGAATTAGGGTTAAGTGATTAAAACAAAAGGAAAGTCTTTTTCTTTATTCTCTCTCCCTTTTTGCGCCAACTCCAAGCTAGCTTCTTGGAATTTCGGCCAGCCCTAGTTGAACACCAATTTGTTGGTTCAATTTACCCCTCTCTAGTGTGGATTACTCATTGGAGGTGTTCGATTTTGGACACTGTGGTTTGCGACAACCCGGTGCGAAGTAAAATCAACTGTTCAACAAAAATCCAAGGTGATTTTTCTTATTCTTATATAGTTATATTGTGTATTCATGGCAAGATCAGATCTAATGGTTAAAAAAATTTTAAAATTCCGCTCATGTATGTGATGCATGTAACCGTTAAATTCCAACATTATCATTAGATTATAATTCACCAGGTATTTCATTTTAATTATTTTTTGATGCATTAGTAAATTTTTAAATGATTTATGTTTCCAATATTTCAAACAGTTTCTTAATTTTTAGTATTTCAATTAATGGATAGAGAACAAAAAAGACAAAAGCTTATAAAAGGATATGAAAAAATTTGGAATGTTAAATAAAAAATTTATGAATTTAATAATCAAATATCAGGATTAAAAGTTTACCATCATATGTTACATAAAAATAATATATGTGATTGTAGAGATTTTAAAATAAAAATAAAAATAATAAATTTAATGTTAGATCTTTTTAAAGAATTAGTAAAACTTTAAATATGGATAGACTAAGAAAATATGTAATTGATTTAGAAATTATAATTAATAATATAATAGAATATAATCGACAATTAGAAATTCAATTAGGATGAGAATATAGAATTAAAAAAATTATAGAAAATTTTGAAATAATTCCAAATTATAATTTATGCAAAAGAATAGAAAGATTAGAATTTATCATAAAAATAAATAATTCAAGGATACGACTTTTAAAAAATAAACTAAATAGGATACCTTTAGGTTAAAATTATGGAAATCATTAAAAGAAAACTTAAAGATATAGATAGGTTTATATATCAATTAAGAGATGGATTAAAAATACTTAGACCTAGATTAGCTGATTTAGAAAAAGAAATTTTAATAATAGAAAATTTAAAGTTATTTTTCAGATTACTATATTAATCGATAATATTAGATATATGATCAATAGAAATGAATATTTAATTATAAAATTAGAAAATAATAAAAAATCTATACCCATATGTTAAAATCTTAAATACTAAATATACTAATAAGCTATAACTCGATCATAAATTAATCTCAGAAAACTCCATAACAGCGATCCTTTGTTCATTGGTACACGCACACACACGCACACACACACACACACACACACACACACACACACACACACACACACACACACACACACACATATATATATATATATATATGTGTGTGTGTGTGTGTGTGTGTGTGTGTGTGTGTGCGCGTGCGTGCGTGCATGTGTGTGTGTGTGTGTGTACACACACATCTACATATACATACATACATACATACATACATACATATATATATATAGTTTATGTGTTATAAATTTTGATAACGATAGAGATATGTTTTTACTAAAAAAAGGAATTAATTAGTTTATAAGAACATTTAATTTTCGACCATGAAAATTTTCATTTAGATGAATTTTGTAATTGTCAAGAATTTCATAAGAAAATAAATTTAGTTGATATTTTAATTGATTTATTCCAACTATTCTAGCAAATTGGTTTCCCAATCTATAGAATATTTCAATTAATGGATAGAGAATATTAAATGAATTTATAGGTGAATTAATCATCTAAAAGATAATTTATATCTAGAAATAAAAATAATGAAATCCAGAAGAGAAAGTGTAATACATGAAATAATAGTCATAAAAGAATTAATGCCATACCCTATTTCGGGATGGTATGAATTAATAAAAAGTTATGATAGTATGATAATGTGTAATAGATATTTAATAGAAAGATTAGATAGAATACTTAGTAGAATAGCTTTAGGTTAAAATTATGGAAAACATTAAAAGAAAAATTAAAGATATAGATAGGTTAATATATCAATTAAGAAATGAGTTAAAAATACTTAGACCTAGATTAACTGATTTAGAAAAATAAATTTTAATAATAGAAAATTTAAATTTGCCTCATTTTTCAGATTATTATATTAGATATATGATCTATAGAAATGAATATTTAATTAGAAAATAATAAAAAATCTATACCTATATGTTAAAATCATAAATACAAAATATAGTCATAAGCTATAACTCTGTCATAAATGGGTACCAGAAAACCCCATAACAATGGCCGTAACAGTGATCCTTTCCGTTCATTGGTATTATAGCCTAGTGCTTTTTAAGCCTGGTGGGGGTAGTATGCGTAGTATGAGTCAGCCTTGGTTAAATTTTAAACTCGAGTTTCTTTAGGAATTTACTTTGAGTGAAGCTATTATAGCATTCATTGAAATATATACTTTATTAGAAATTTATTTTAGTGAACTTGAATTAGACTAGATCTTTATTAGACAAATATTTTGTTTAAGATATCCATATGAGTATATTTCGTTGAGATAAATTTGGAAAGAATTTGAGACTGTGCTTGGAGCGATGAAACATTGGTTAGCCCTAAAGGTCTAACGCTGGTCAGCCCTTTGGTAGCTGAGAATGGCGTGTTGGTGGTCCCATTTGGCTGGGTGGTCCCGTTTTTAGCACAAGTTCCTTTCTTAACTTCTTTTTAAATTTACCTTAATTAAACATACTTAGATGGATAGATTAAATAAAATATTTTCTATTAAAGACTTTAGATTTGGTTCAACTAGCGAAGATAATATTAGAGAAATGGATGAAATAAATTCTGTAGAAGTAAATATAGAAAAAGTAGAAAATGGTTTATTTGATTGGATTATACCTAAACAAGATATTCAAACAAGATATTCAATAGGTACTTTTGAAATCGTTCTTGATTATTTTATAAAAAAAACTGAACACACAATAGCTATTAACCAGGAACATGAAACCATTCAATTGTTATCAGAAAAAGCAATAAATAAATATAAGAAGAAAAAATATAGATTTTTGCATATAGGATCAGTACAGATAACAATAAAGCCTTTATTCAGACTAGGATTAGATACTCCAATTTTAATGTGTTTAAGGGATGCTTGACATACTAATTTCTCTAATTCGTTATTAGCAATGGCAGAAACTAACTTAGCAAATGGACCAGTATATTTTAATTATTTCCCAGGATTTACTATTAGTTTATATAATTCAAATATATTAGGTACTTTAACTTTAACTGTTAAAATAAAACATTTAAATTTTAAAGAAAACGTTAGAGCAATAGCAGTGATATATAGAGTATATTATAAAGTCATGTCTACAACCATAAATCCTAAAAGTAGAAAATCTTTTAAAAGAAATGAAACTTTATTATTTGAAGCCAATAAAGCACATTCTAATATTCAAATATCAAAAAGACTTAAATGGGATGAAATTACTAGATCAGAAAATTGGAAGTTAAAAGAACGAAGTGAATCAAGACCAATTAATATTAAGAATCAATTTTTAAAAATATTAGAACATAGTGATGGAACTATTCAAATTGATTTTTCTTCCGAAAATAATCCATCGGGTAGTGTTTCAACTTATTCAAATAATAGACCTTTAATACCTAGATCATTATCTGCAAAAAATTTAGAATTAAGAGGAGTAGATTTTAATACAAATATTCCCAGATCATTATATATAGAAGAAAGAGAAAGTGAATATTCTGTTAATCCCACTAGATCTCAAATGGAAACTTTTTCTCAAATTAATCAATAAAAAGTAAGATGACTAGTTTTCAAATAAATAAAGAATTTTTAAGAAACAATTTTAAAGCATAATATAATAAGCAAAAGACAAAATGGTATTTTAATAACTTTTCTCAAGCATAATTAAATAATTTTAGAAGTATTTGGTATAAAAAAATGAAAGATAAGCAAGTAAATATTCCTTTGTTTTTATGGTTTGAAAATTATTGTTATTATAATAATATAGATTATCCATTTCAAAAGAAAATATATGTATCGTCAAACATAGGCAAACAATGGAACACTTTAGAAGGAAAATTAGTAGTGTCAATACATCCTTTGATAGATTGCATTCAAGTAAAAAATAAAGGAAAAACTTATTTTGCTGATCTATTTAAAGAAATAAAAGCAGAAAATAAAGATGTAGGAAAAGATTTACAACATGTGATATTACAAAATAATTTTTCAAATCAAATATTAGATACTATAGCAAGTCAACTAAATAGAGTATAAGAAATAGTACAAATGCCTACACCACAATCAGAAATAGCTCAAACATCAAAATCAGTAACAAAAAACCACCTATTAAATTAGAAACACCTTTGTTTAAACCTTTTGAATTTTCCCCAGAAACAAATATAAATCTAAAAGATAAATATCCCCGTATTAAGAAAAATATAAGAAAGAATAGTAAAGTTAAGCATTAAGGATAAACAAATTATGACTATAGATGAAGAGGTCACATCAGAATTAGAAACTACATCAGAAATACAAAATGTAGAAGAACAATTTAAATCAAATAATGAAGAAGAATATTTAATTAAAAAATTACATTTTAATACCTATACACCTAAACCAAAAACTTGAAATTATAATCCAAGACCTACACCTCCATATACTCAATATAAAGAAACTAGATATTAGTTAGGATACGATGGTACTTCTTTATATGAATGAAACATAGATGGCTTTTTAGAATATCAAATATTAAATTTATTACAAGAAATGACCTTAGCAGCTAATGCTTATAAATCAAAAAGAAATAATGAAGTAGTTGTAGCTCAAATATTATTATCAGGATTTACTGGCCAATTAAAAGGTTGGTGGGATCATTATTTAGCAGATGTAGATAAAGCTCATATATTATCAGCTAGAAAAAGATTTATTAAAATAGAAAACAATATGCAAGTAGAGACTGAACAGGATGATATAATAAATACTTTAATATTTGCTATTAACTTCATAAGAGATCCTCGATTATATTAGGAAAGAAGTTAAAAAATTCTTCAAAATTTAACATGTCCTAAGTTGCAAGACTTTAGATGGTATAAGGATTTATTTTTGACTAAAGCAATGACTATATCAAATAGTAATAATACTTATTGGAAATAAAGATTTTTAGCAGGATTACCAAAATTATTTGCGAAAAGAGTTAGAAATAGAATAAAAGGAGAGAATAATGGTACAATACCTTATCATGATCTAACATATGGTCAATTAATAAATATTGTTAACATAGAAGGATTATCAATTTGTACTGATTTAAAACTAAAAGCAAAATTAGAAAGAGATAGTATTGTAGGAAGAAAAGAGTTAGGATCATTTTGTAAATAGTATGGTTATCAACAGATTAAGGCTCCTTCAGCTACTAAAAGAAAAATCAAACCAAAAAGGAAATATGTATATAAAAAAGAAAATATAAACTGATCGGATTCTAGCAAGTGTACTAGATCGGCTAGTAATATAGGGAAATAAGATTATGACCCAAAATATTGAACCCAAGGGAAACTTGTGCTTGTATGTGCTATTTCAATTTCAAAACCAATTTTTGTGTGTAAAAGAAAGAAAGGAAATCCCAAAGTTGTGATGATTGAAGAATTAAAACTAAAGCAGTAATTAAAACCAAAATAAAGCAATTGAAAGAGTTAAAGTAAAGAAAAGATCTAATAAAAGCAAGTAAATTGAATGAGGTAAAAATCAATATTAAAAATAACTTTCACTAAAGGACTATCCACCATAACCAATATTTTTATGACTTAAACAAAAGAAAACATACAAGTGATTATGGAGAATTCAGTTTAATAAACCCAGATAACTTTATTCAAGATTATCATTCCAAGCATCAAAATTTTCTTATTCAGATAAACTTAACACTTGGCATAGAGAATTGAATTAACTCTCCTAGATGTCTATTAAAGCCTTTCTCAAGAGATTTAACTTCCACTTATTCTTAGTTACACTTTTCTCAATCTTAACTTATTCAAATCAACACACAATTATAGCTTATTCAAATTATAATCACGCATTAATCCAAATAAATTAACCTAAGAGCATGCAATTCAATAATCAACTCAAATCAATTAATTAACCAATGCTTAATCAAGTTAAAAATCAACTTAAATTTGAGTAAAGACAAGACTATGTTTAAGAACTAAGAAATAACTAACTTGTATTGAATTGAAGAACAAACTCAAGTCATAACAATACAAGTTAAAGATTCAAGTATCCTTTAGCAAAAGTTAAAGAAAACTACTCACAAACCATTCTTAAAATTAAAACAAAGTTTGAAGAAAAACAGTAAAAACGTAAAAACAAACTTAAAGAGAATAATGCTTAATTCTATAGTTGATCTCTCCAATTGATCCCCTTTTTCTGATGTTTTTGACTGCTATTTATAGGGAAAAATCATAGTAGATTTCTTCTTAAACTCCAGACATAGAATAGGAAGTGAACTCTGCTAAAACAGGAAGCTCGAAAATCCTTCGCAAAGTGGGAGTAGAAATCACGTGGCCACGCCCTTCCATGTTAATTTTCTACATATGGTCACGTGTCTTCATGTTCTTCCTCACACGTGGTCACATGTGGATTATGCCTTCCCTCACACGTGGTCACGTGTCTTCAATGCTTTCATCAATTTCTCTTTCACGTGGCCATGGGTGAAAATATCTTAACCCTTCACATGGCCATGTCTTCCAAGTTTTATGCCTTCATGTGGCCATGGGTAGAATTCTTCATTGATTTCACGTGGTCACGTGAAAAGCTTCTGGATTGAACGCTCATTTTTTCACAACAACTTCCAATATTTGCACTTTTGACCCTAATCTTTGCCCTTTTTACAATTTAAGCCCTTTTATATCAATTTTAACCTGAAAACCAAACAAAACATGAAATTAACCTAAAAAACATAAATATTAACAAATTAACTCTAATTTAACCTAAATAAAACCAAAATAACGAAATAACAAAACTAAAAACATATCAAAAACTACATATAATTCACACTTATCAAATACCCCACACTTAAACCTTACTTGCCCTTAAGCAAATTAGAACAATCCCACCTTCAAAACCATCAAACTTGTACAAAGATATGCAATTTCAAAACCAAACTTAGCATTCTAACAAAAGCACTTAATATAATCTCTAAATAGATCAACTTCGAACAAGAGAATATAAGTTAGTTTCCTTGAGTGTGTGCAAGACCAAATCATTTTAAGCAATTTTGAAAATCAAAACATCAACACAACTAGATAATGAAGTATAGAATAAATGAATGCATAAGCATACAACCTATTTCGCGCTTGAAACTCTAGAAACACAATAGGCCTCTCCTTTAGAACCGGAACCGAAGGTCATCTCCGCTAAACAACTCAAAACAAGCTTAAAATCACTTAGGTCTTTCAAAGGTTGTAATGGGGCTAAGGTATTGGTTAACACAGAATGGATAAAAGATAATCAAAATGAATAACCACTCTAAGATAAAATAAATTACTAAACCCCAATAACTTCAACAACATATTTTGCTCATTTTTGCCTCACTTTGAAACTTTCTTTTAAGAGATAATATGCCTTTTTACCAAGAAGTCATTATTTTTTTCATTTTTCCTTGTACTACCCCACACTTATACTTTTTCATATTTGCAAGCTCTTTTTTTCCTTTCTTTTTCTCAAACTTTAAACTTTTTTTTAAGAACTAGCATTCACAAGCTAATTTGAATAATCTCAAGGTATACAAGGTAGATTTCTCACTTGATAAAGTGGCCAATTTCATAAGGTGAGATAAAAGCTTTTTAGGTTATATGGTTAAAACATTAGGTGTAACAAGAAAATATTAATGGTACGCCTTAAGCATACCTCATTAGGCTCAAAATGGCTTAACAAAGGATAATTTCATCAAGGTAGGAAAAAAAGTCTTTAAGAAAGTTTATCAAAAAAAATTGTTGCCTAGATCATTTTCTAAGTTGTTTGAGTTGTTCATATGCTTTGAAGGGTGATGAGGAAGGTTCTAGTGCTCTAAATTTCCTTACTTCACTACTTTATTGTATTGATTTTTTCTCTAAGTCAAAAATTGGTCTAAGTGCTTTCAAGAATTTAGAAACTAACAAATATTTATCAAGCTGAAGATTTACCTATCCAAAGATTTATTAAACAACATAAATGTTCTCTTGCTAAGCAAAAGGTTCAAAACATGCATATTCCATATCCAAGCTCAAATTGTTCAAAGTTTTGAAGTTAACTAGGGCAAACTAAGTTCTCATGCAAACTAAGTGAAAAGGTGAGCTACATAAGTCTTCAATAAGTTTTACATACTTAAGAAAACAAACAAACTTACAAAAACAACACAAAATAAAAGAAAACAAAACACAAAACACAAAACAAAACCCGATTCATGAAAAAGAAAAAGAAAAGTTAAAGACAAATTCCCTGAAAGGAGGCTACCCCCTTCTCAAAATTTTGTTGTCCATAGCAAATGAAGATCTATTTCGGTGGAGGCAGAGGAAACCGCTGCCAAAAGTGGTGGATAAAATGCTCAACAGTCCTATTGCCCAATTGCATACCAAGCATCTATAACATGCATGCAATACTCATAATCATCCAAAGAGGTAAAAGGAATTAATATGAAAGCAAAATGTTAAGTGCAAAGTAACCTCAAAACTAAACATTTATAAGCAATAATGGCACAAAACAATGCAATGGATGATATGGAAATGATAAATAAGAAGCAAGGAGAGTAGATACTTACTTGAAGATGAGAACCGAACCAAAATGCAGCACCAAGTTAAAGTGGTGTGTGTGAGTTGTGAAAAACCCTAGTTTAGTGGAGAAAGTGTGGAAAAGGAAGAGATGATAGGTAGGAGAGAGAAAAAAATAACAAAGAGAGAGCAAATGGTGGTCGGAGATGGTGATGATCGGTGGTGAGTGAAAATCCATGGTCATGGGTGAATTTTTGTGTTAGTGAGGCGTGGGCACGGTGAGAGCAAAAACAAGATGAAGAAGAAGAAAGAAAATAGCGTGAAGTTTTTATAAGAGGCAGAGGTGTTTGGCATGGCCACATGAAATTCAAGGAGGAACCACACGTGGTCACGTGTGCCTTTGTTCATGGGGTATGCGTGGCCACATGATGGTTCTCCTTTGAACTTCACGTGGTCACGTAATGTATAAAAGAGAGGAGCAGACTTCAAGCCGTGGCCACGTGATGTCCTTCACTTGGAATACATATGGTCACATGATTTTAATGAATTGGAACAGTAACTCAACCCATGGCCACGTGATGGCAAAGGGAAAGCCACACGTGGTTATGTGTATATGTATTTTTCTCCCTCCATTTGCATCTTTTGACACATATATGCACAATAATTCGTTTTAACCTTGATTAAATGCAATTTTTCCATGTTAAACTTTTTAAAACACGAACTATTTCTAGTAAAAACATGTCTTCTTTGATAAACTGATTTACCCACTCTTTTCATGAATCAAAACACACAAACACATAAAAATAAAAACACAAAAACTTAACTGTGAAAATAAAAGAGAGAAAGATTGGAAGTTCTGAGTTTTTAGAGTCTCCAGCTAGACTCTCCAAACCATTTTTTAAGTATCTTGTAGAACCATGGTTGCTTCAGCAACCTCTTGTTGTTCGATTTGATATGGTTTGAGTCGATGACCATTGACTGTAAATTCACGTCCATCCTTTAAGCTTTTAATTGTTACTACACCAAAATTACTGCTTGACATCACTTGGTATGGTCCAAGCCACTTTGATTTCAGTTTTCCTGGAAACAAACGAAGACGACTATTATAAAGAAGCACTAACATTCTCGGAACAAAATATTTTACCCTTAAGTGCTTGCCATGCCATCGTTTGGTCTTTTCTTTATAAAGCGCAGCATTGTCATATAACCATTGTTGAATTTCATCGAGTTCATTGATCCTTCGTTGATGTTGCACTACCGGCTTAAAGTTGTCCTCCATGGGTATACAATGTGTGCAATAGCTGGGGCTCATTCCTTTCAAGTCAGATATTGCCCAACCAATTGCTCCTTTGTGCTTTTTAAGGACTTCAATGAGCTTTTCTTCTTCCAAATCTATCAATAAAGATGAAATAATTACTGGATTAGCATTATCACTTAAAAATACATATTTCAAATGAGATGAAAGTGTTTTAAGTTCAGAATCTCCCTTAGGAGGGACGGTTCATCCTCCATTTTCTTATCTTCACTATGCTCTTGTTCCAGATTTTGTATCAACTATTTCTCCTTTGCTTCCAACTCTTCCATTTCCTTGGGATACATTAAACAACTTTGAAGCTCATTGTTGAGAATGATTTCCTCTTGTGTTGTGTTGATACATTCTTTAATTTTATCAACAAAATAAATGAACTCTTTAAAATCATATGAGGGGTGTTTTAAAATTTTATCGACATTGAAACTCATTTTCTCCTCGTTGAATCTCAAAGTGACTATTTGTCCATGAACATCGATTAGTGCTCTTGCTATGTTCAAGAATGGCCTCCCCATAATTAATGGCACCTTCCTATTTTCTTCCATGTCCATGACCACAAAATCAACCGGAAAGATAAAATTTCTGACTTTTACTAATAAGTCCTCAATGATTCCTTTTGGCCTTTTCACTGATCTATCCGCCAATTGAAGCGTCATTCGGGTTTCCTTTAAATCACCTAGATTCAATTTCCTGCAAATTGAATAAGGCATCAAGTTAATACTAGCACCCAAATCACATAAAGCATGCCCAACAAAATTTCCTCCTAGTTCACAAGGCAATGTAAAACTACCAGGATCTTCTAATTTTTCAAGAATTTTATTAGTTAATATGGCACTACAATTACTGGATAATTGAACTGTTCCTATGCCTTCTAGCTTTTTCTTATTAGTGCACAATTCTTTCAAAAATTTAGCATATTTAGGCATGTGTAATAAAGCTTCAGCAAATGGTAAATTTATATGTAGCTTCTTAAACATGTCTAAAAATCTACTCAATTGTTCATTTTGTTTCTCTTTTCTAGATAGAACAGGAAATGGTAATTGAGATTCATCAAGAACAGTAGAAACAAGTTTTTCCTTACCTTTACCCTTCTCAACCGTAGGAGACACTTTTTCAGTATTTTCTGAGTTAGAATTACTTACCTCCGTTGTCAGTTCCACCCTTGGGGAAGAATTCTTACCAATTTCAGTCTTCTTTAGCTCTTTCCCATTCCTTAAGGTGATTACTTTGTCTTCCTCCTTTGGATTTTGATCTACATTGGATGGAAATGTCCCTTGAGTTCGGTTAGATAAAGAACTAGCAAGTTGCCCCATTTGGTTTTCTAGATTCCTAATGGATGCCTCTTAGTTCCTCATCCAAATATCTTGCGATTTTCATCTAGCATCTTGGCTAGCTAAAATTGAATTTTAGGAGGCCATAAAGTTTTCAATCATTTCTTCAATGTTCGATTTCTTTTCTTGAGGAGGGGGAGGTTGAGATTTTTGAAAATCGGGTGGTTGGTGGTATGATTGTGATGGGTATTGGTTTGGGTAATGTGGTGGAGCTTGGTTTTGGTAAGGAAGTTGATTATTAGGAGGTTGATTATGGTTAAATTGAGTTCTAGGATTAGGGTTAGAAGAAGAACCTTGATTACCTTCCCTCAATGAAAAATTTGGATGGCTTCTCCATCCCGGATTATAAGTGTTGCTATATGGATTCAAGGCATTTACTTCTTCTACCATTCCTTCATTATTCTTCATTCCCAAAGGTCCTGAAATTCCTGCATAAGAATCAACTTCATTAGATAGCATAGAAACATTTTTAGCATTAAGCTTATTTATTTCTTTCAAATGTCTCTTTTCCATTAATTCTAATTGAGCTTTAACATAGCTACTTCATCAATATTATGAACTCCCTGTTTCTTTTGAGTTGCTCTAGAGGTTGCCCATTGAGCATCATTAGTAGCCATCTCATCAAGAAGCAAAAATGCATCTTTGGGAATTTGGTTCATTAAACTACCATTTGAGGCTGCATCTAGCAAAGATCTTGTTGATGGATGGGCAACTGCATAGAAAATGTGCATTAGTTGAAAAATAGGAACTTCATGATGTGAATAACTTTTTAAAAGTCTCTTAAATCTTTCCCATGCTTCATAGAATGGCTCCTCATAAAATTGCTAGAAATCACTAATTTGTTTCCTAATGAGGGCAGTCTTCGTAGGTGGGAAGAACTTGCAAAGAAATTTTTCTTGCATTTGTTGCCAAGAATGGATGGATTGATTTGGTAGCATTTGTAGCCAATCCATAGCTTTTCCTATGAGGGTAAATGGGAAGAGTTTCAACCTAATTGCATCAGTCGATACATTAGGAATTTGCACAGTGTCACTCACTTTTAAGAACATATCCAAATGTTGTGCAGGATCCTCTATGTCCGAACCCGAAAATTGGTTTCTTTGTGCCATATTGATGGTAGCGGGTTTAATCTCAAAGGGTTGGTGGTGAGGAATCCTAATAGTTCTATGTTCTTCATTCCACCTAAGGATAGCATAATCCCTAATGGTTCTAGGTCTATAACCATTCCCGAGAGCTTAGTGGGGTATTTGTTGCTCTTCGATCCTAGGTGGTGGATCATTCATAAGTTGTTCTATTTCTGGGTCATTCATGTTGCCTCTTAACCTTCTAATCCTATGAAATGTCCTTTCAATTTCAGGGTCTAATGGTAGGATGGGGTTGTCTCTCACCATAAATCACTAGTCACCCAAAAAGAAAATAAGAAAATAGATGAAGAAGAGAAGAAAAACACACAAAAATAACTTTAAAATCAAAATAATGTATCCCTAGTAACGGCGCCAAAAACTTGACCAGATTCTAGCAAGTGTACTAGATCGGCTAGTAATAAAGGAAAATAAGATTATGACCCAAAATATCAAACCCAAGGGAAACTTGTGCTTGTATGTGCTATTTCAATTTCAAAACCAATTTTTGTGTGTAAAAGAAAGAAAGAAAATCCCAAAGTTGTGATGATTGAAGAATTAAAACTAAAGCAGTAATTAAAACCAAAATAAAGCAATTGAAAGAGTTAAAGTAAAGAAAAGATCTAATAAAAGCAAGTAAATTGAATGAGGTAAAAATCAATATTAAAAACAACTTTCACTAAAGGACTATCCACCATAACCAATATTTTTATGACTTAAACAAAAGAAAACATACAAGTGATTATAGAGAATTTAGTTTAATAAACCCAGATAACTTTATTCAAGATTATCATTCCAAGCATCAAAATTTTCTTATTCAGATAAACTTAACACTTAGTATAGAGAACTGAATTAACTCTCCTAGATGTCTATTAAAGCCTTTCTCAAGAGATTTAACTTCCACCTATTCTTAGTTACACTTTTCTCAATTTTAACTTACTCAAATCAACACACAATTATAGCTTATTCAGATTATAATCACGCATTAATCCAAATAAATTAACCTAAGAGCATGCAAGTCAATAATCAACTCAAATCAATTAATTAACCAATGCTTAATCAAGTTAAAAATCAACTTAAATTTGAGTCAAGACAAGACTATGTTTAAGAACTAAGAAATAACCAACTTATATTGAATTGAAGAACAAACTCAAGTCATAACAATACAAGTTAAGGATTCAAGTGTCCTTTAGCAAAAGTTAAAGAAAACTACTCACAAACCATTCTTAAAATTAAAACAAAGTTTGAAGAAAAACAGTAAAAACTAACGTAAAAACAAACTTAAAGAGAATAATGCTTAATTCTATAGTTGATCTCTCCAATTGATCCCCTTTCTTTGATGTTTTTGACTGCTATTTATAGGGCAAAATCGTAGTAAATTCCTTTTTAAACTCCAAACATAAAATAGGAAGTGAACTCTGCTAAAACAGGAAGCTCGAAAATCCTTCGCGAAGTGGGAGTAGAAATCACGTGGCCATGCCCTTCCATGTTCATTTTCTACACGTGGTCACGTGTCTTCATGTTCTTCCTTACAAGTGGTCACGTGTAGATTATGCCTTCCCTCACACGTGGTCACGTGTCTTCAATTTCTCTTTCACGCGACCATGGGTGAAAATACCTTAACCCTTCGCGTGGTCATGTCTTCCAAGTTTTATGTCTTCACGTGGCCACGGGTAGAATTCTTTATTGATTTCATGTGGTCACGTGAAAAGCTTTTGGACTGAACGCTCGTTTTCTCGCAACAACTTCCAATATTTGTACTTTTGACCCTAATCTTTGCCCTTTTTATAATTTAAGCCCTTTTATATCAATTTTAACCTGAAAACCAAACAAAACATGAAATTAACCTCAAAAACATAAATATTAACAAATTAACTCTAATTTAACCTAAATAAAACCAAAATAACGAAATAACAAAACTAAAAACATATCAAAAACTACATATAATTCACACTTATCATAAACCAAAACAAAATTATCAAGAAAGACCAGTTGAGAGAAAACCTAAATATTAAAAATTTTGACCTAAGATAAACAGAAAAGATATAGTAATTTGTTATAAGTGTGGAAAACAAGGACAGTATTCAAGAGATTATAAAATAAGAAAAAGGATTAATAATTTAGATATCTCAAAAGAATTAAAAAAAAATGAAATAGCTAAAATAATGATAAATAAAACCTCCAGTAGTGATGAAAAAATTACTGATTATTCAGAAAATGATTTAAATGCAATAGATGAAAAATTTGAGACTAATAGTCGGAAAGTGATTTTGAAAAAGAACCTTGTAGTTGTATAGGACCATGTCAATGTAACAATATAAATATGTTAAGCAATGAAAATGAATTCTTATTAGACATTATAGATAAAATAGATGACCCAAAAATAAAAAAAAAGAATTATTTACTTAGGTTAAGAGAGATAATAAGTTCAAAAGAAAAAATAGATTTTACATCTTATAATCTAGTAGAAGTATATAAAAGATTTGAAACCAAGAAAGAATCAACCATACAAGATCTTCAAGAAGAAATTAGAATATTAAAACAAGAGGTAAATATTTTAAAAAGAAAAGTTCAAAATTTAGAAGAAAAAAATTTAAAGGTTAATCTTAATAATTTAGTACAAGAAGATAAAAAATTGAAAGGTATAATTATTAAGGAAACATAAGATGAATATATTAATAGTATATCTCAGATAAATTATCAAAAGTAATATGTAAAATTAGATATAGTTATTAATGATGATTTTCATTTAACTGCTTTAACCTTAATAGACAGTGGAGTAGATCAAAATTGTATTCAGGAAGGTTTAATTCCAACTAAATATTATGAAAAAAACTTAGGAATGATTAGGTATCGCTAATGGATCTAAATTAATAATTAATTATAAATTATGAAGAGTAAAAATTTGCAATAAGGGATATTATTTTAAAACTCAATTAGTTTTTGTCAAAAATTTAAATTCAGGAGTTATATTATGAACACCTTTTATCACCATGTTATATCCTTTTCAAGTATGTGATAATGGAATCAAAACAATAATATTAAATAAATAATTTTGTTTTGAATTTGCATTTCTTATAATATCTAGAGAAATAAGTCATTTAAGAAGAAATATTCAAAAAATCAATTTGTTAAAACATAAACAAAACATATCAAATTTTTTACCAAAGAAATGGAAAGTAAACGAATAAAAGAACAATTGGAAAGTCCAGAAATAAAAGAAAAAAATCAAAGAATTTGAAAACACATTTTCAAAAGAAATTTGTGCACCACTCCTTAATGCTTTTTGGAATAGGAAATAACATGTAGTAAAATTACCTTATATAAAAGACTTTGATGAAAAAAAGATTCCAATAAAATCACAAACTATTAAAATGACACCAGACTTAGAAAAATTTTGTAGAAAAAAAATTCAAGATTTGAAAGATAAAGGATTAATTAGAAATTCAAAATCACCTTGGTCATGTTCAGCTTTTTATGTTATGAATACGGCAGAAATAGAAAGAGGAACACCTAGGTTAGTAATAAATTATAAACCTTTAAATGTAGTTTTGCAATGGATAAAATACCTTATACCATATAAAAGAGATTTATTAAAAAAGTTACATGATGCAAATAGTTTTTTTTTTAATTTTGATATGAAATCAGAATTTTAGCAAATACAAGTAGATGAAGAAGATATATATAAACCGGGATTTAATGTACCATTTGGACATTATGAGTGGAATGTTATGCCTTTTGGATTAAAAAATGCACCTTCAGAATTCCAAAATATTATGAATGATATATTAAGGCCAATACATGAATTTTCAATAGTATACATAGATTATGTACTTATTTTTTCTAATTTTATAAGTCAACAAATAAAACATTTGAAAAGATTTTTCAATTTAATTCATCAAAATGGATTAGCTATTTCAGCACCAAAAATGCAATTTTCCCAAACCAAAGTTAGATTTCTAAGACATGATATAGATCAAGGAACTATAAAACCAATAACTAGAAGTTTAGAATTTACTAATAAATTTCCAGAAGAGATAAAAGACAAGAATCAGTTACAAAGATTTTTAAGATGTTTAAATTATGTTCATGATTTTTACAAAAATTTAGGAAAATTATGTAAACCTTTGTATAATAGATTAAAAAAGAAACTTGAACCTTGGATAGAAAAACACACTAATATAGTAAAAGAAATCAAAGAAAAAATTAAAAGTCTTCCATGTTTAAATATTTCATAGCAAGAAGCTTTTTTGATAATAGAAACAAATGTTAGTGATATAGGCTATGGAGGTATTTTAAAACAAAAAAGAAAAGAGTCAAATAGGGAAAAATTAGTAAGATTTTATTTAGGAAGTTGGAATCAAACTCAAAAAAATTATTCTACCATTAAAAAAGAAAATTTAAGCATTGTTTTATACATTAAAAAATTTGAAGATGATTTATACATGAAAATTTTTTTATTATGCTTTGATTGTTTATCAGCAAAATATGTTTTAGAAAAAGATGTGAAAAATTTAATTTCAAAACATATTTTTGCAAGGTGGCAAGCTTTATTAAGCAACTTTAATTTTGACATCAAGTTCATCAAAGGAAAAAATAATAGTTTACTTGATTTTCTTTCTCATGAATTTCTATAGGGAAAATGAGTTATAACAAAAAAATTTTAACAAAAGCTACATTATCATCAAGAACTTCATTAGGAAATTATCAACATAATTCTCCAGTCACACCTCCTCCTCTTCGAACTTTACCTAGACCTTTCAATTCTCCATCTTTCCCTCCACTCTAAAGACCTAAAACTTTTTTACCTTCTACACCACCTCGACCATATTCATTAGCCTTAGCTTCTCCTTCCTCTCCCTCTTCTCCTATTATACCCTCTTCTTCCATGTCTAAATTGAAAAATCCCTCTCCTTATTTTTTAAACCAAAAGAGATTATTTATCAAGATATTTAAACCAGAAGAGCTTAATATATCAGAAACCCAAAGTTTTTATAGATTGATTAATTATATATTTCCCAATAGTTGGCATTATCATGAGGAAGATCAAAGTAAGAGTAGATAATTTTATGAAATAATATTAGTAGATACTAGATCTGTAGAAATAGAGTATAATTATGATGAAGATAGGATTAGTTATAGTAAAGTAAAAATTATCCATGTGATTACTCAATCAGAATGGGGATCTAGTCCCTATAATATGAGGAATTTATTAGGATATCCTCCCAGGTTGGTATATAGCTACTATGATTATCAATAAGCTTGGTATATAACATTTTACTTATGGAATTTTCAACATTCTTGGTTCTTTTACTTTTCGCACAAGTTTGGTGGTGTTTTTCTGAATTGGTTCATCAGATGGTTTAGTTATTTTGGATTGATACCAGAAGCAGCTCCATTTCAAATAAAAGATGCATATGTAAAGTTTACTACTTATTGTAACCCAGGCACACCAGATAATCTTCTAAAGTATTGTGCAATATTCAAGGTGCCATGGATTGTCTCATGGATATATTATGTTGCCAAATAGATCAATCAGTTACCTATTTTATATAGAGAATTCAGAGTTAAATGGCGGGATAGTTTTGATTACATAAAAGCAGATAGGCAAGCAATTATTAATTATTTTGAGCCAAAGACTTCATTAACTTCAACTTCGACTCCATCAACATGATTTATTATAGATAAAAATCAGATTGTCAATTTATTATCATCAGCAATGTTTGAAGAAGAATTCAATTCAATTATCAATCGAATTTTAGCCAAAAGAACATCTTCATTAGAAAGCAGTACTCCTCCTCCTAATTGAGCTTTCGATGATTCTCAAGACCCTTTTGCCAATATAGAAATATAGAATGTAAATATAAATGTACATGCAATGTAAAAGTAAATGTAATGTAGTATAAATGCAAATGTAAAAAAATAAAAAGAAAAAAAAGAAAAAGTGGAAAAAGATAAAAAGTCAAAAAAGTCAAATTTTTAAAAGAGGAATAGTAAAAGTCTTAAAACTTTCCTACAAAATTTTACAAAGCCTTTCTCCCGACAAAAATTTTAAGTTAGCCTTTTATCATTGCCTTTTCTTTATTTTTATCTTTTACAAATTATTACTTTATCCTTACCCGACAAAAAATACTGTTTACTAAAGTAAGTATTTATTTTCCTTCTATCCTTTCATCCTTCCAAAAACAAAATCATTACTACGAGCCTATTTTCAATTCTTATCTGACACCTTTACCATTTAAAATAAAATCTTTATCTTTAAAATACGGTTTGAACACGGTGCAATTATTACTTTTCTTTGTCAGATTTAAAGTAGGATCCAACCTTAGAATATTTTGTATATAAGAGGACAAACATTTTTAAGTGCAAGGTAGAGTCTTTTGAAGAGTCTTTTTGAGAGCCTTAAAGTGAGATTGGCTTAGAATTAAGGAACAGAGAGCACAAAAAACCATTTTCAAAATTAGAGAGAAAAATAAAAAAACCCTTGTAATTTCTACTTCCTTATGTAATAAAACCTTAGATCTACAACTTATATTTTCAAAAGCTTATATGTGTACTCCTATAACCTCATCAGAACCTCTTTCTTGTATATTATCATCAGATTATAATTCATCAGGTATTTCATTTTAATTATGTTTTGATGCATTAGTAAATTTTTAAATAATATTTGTTTTATTAAATTTTGTTTCCAATATTTCAAACACTTTCTTAATTTTTAATATTTCAATTAATGGATAGAGAACATAAAAGACAAAAGCTTATAGAAGGATATGAAAAATTTTGGAATGTTAAACAAAAAAATTTGTGAATTTAATAATCAAATAGCTAGATTAAAAGTTTATCTTATAGTTTATCATCATATTTTACATAAAAATAATATAGGTGATTGTAGAGATTTTGAAATTAACATAAAATTAGTAAATTTAATGCTAGATTTCTTTAAAATAATAGTAGAACTTTAAAAATGGAGAATATTAAAAGAATTTATAGGCGAATTAATCATCTAAAAGATAATTTATATCTAGAAATAAAAATAATGAAATCCAGAAGAGAAAGTATAATACATGAAATAATAGTCATAGAAGAATTAATGCCATACCTTGTTTCGGGATGGTATGAATTAATAAAAAGTTATGATAATATGATAATATGTAATAGATATTTAATAGAAAGATTAGATAGAATACTTACTATAATACCTTTAGGTTAAAATTATGGAAAACATTAAAAGAAAAATTAAAGATATAGATAGGTTAATATATCAATTAAGAGATGAGTTAAAAATACTTAAACCTATATTAGCTGATTTAGAAAAGGAAATTTTAATAACAGAATATTTAAATTTGCCTCCTTCTTTAGATTATTATAAATTAATGGATAATATTAGATACACGATCTATATAAATGAATATTTAATTAGAAAATAATAAAAAATCTATACCTATATGTTAAAATCATAAATACAAAATATACTCATAAGCTATAATTCTGTCATAAATTAATCTCAAAAAACCTCGTAACAGTGATCCTCCATTATATGTATGTATGTATGTATGTATACATATATACATACATACACATACGTATATGTGTGTATACATACATGTGTATGTATGTGTGTGTGTAGGGTAGCATGAGTCAGCCTTGGTTAAATTTTAATCCTAGTTTCTTTGGGAATTTACTTTAAGTGAAGCTATTATAGCATTAATTGAAATATATACTTTATTAGAAATTTATCTTAGCGAAGTTGAATTAGATTAGATCTTTATTAGATAAATATTTTGTTTAAGACATCCATATAAGTATATTTAGTTAAGATAAATTTAGAAAGAATTTCAAACTATGCTTGGAGCGATGAAACGTTGGTCAGCCTTGAAGGCCTAGTGTTGGTCAAACTTTGGTAGCCAAGATGGCGTGTTGGTGGACCTATTTGGCTAGGTAGTCCTGTGATTTTCACAGGTTTTGTTATTAACTTATTTTTAAATTGAGCTTAATTAAACATACTTAGATGGATATATTAAATAAAATATTTTCTATTAAAGACTTTAGATTTGGTTCAACTAGCGAAAATAATATTAGAGAGATAGATGAAATAAATTCTATAGAAGTAAATACAAAAAAAAGTAGAGAATGATTTATTTGATTCAACTATACCTAAACAAGATAGTCGAACAATATATTCAATAGTTACTTTTGAAATTTTTCATGATTATTCTATAAAACAAATTGAGCAAACAATAGCTATTAATCAAGAACACAAAACTATTTAATTGTTATCAGAAAAAGCAATATATGAACATAAAAAGAAAAAATATAGATTTTTACATATAGGATCAGTACGGATAGCAATAAAACCTTTATTTAGACTAGGATTAGATACTCTTGTTTTGATGTGTTTAAGAGATACTAGACATATTAATTTCTCTAATTCTTTATTAGCAATGGTAGAAACTAACTTAGCTAATGGACTGGTATTGTAACGCCCCAAGGCTTAAGTTATCTAAGAATGCGATATTATATTGATGGGTATTAGGTTGAAGGCTTTTAAATTAATAATTTTAATCAAGTGCATTCTAGAAATCAACAACAATAAGAAATTTAAAATGAATAGAAGTATAAAACAATAATAAGTTTAAGCTAAATAGAAAATAATAATAATAATAATAATAATAATAATAATAATAATAATAATAATAATAATAATAATAATAATAATAATAATAATAATAATAATAATAAGCCCAAAATATCTTGGGATGGCTTTTAAAACTCCCTAGACAAAAACTGATGGCCACAAAAATTAAGGGAAAAAGAGCAAAAAGAAAATAAGAAAAGAAATGTGAAAAGAAATGAGAAAAGGAGAGACAAGGTAAGAGGAGGAAAAATCGAAATTGGAGCATGAGAGATCAACAGCCGATCACGGTGCCATGTCGGCAGCGGCCATCACTGGCGACTCCTCTTGTCGTTGTTATCTCTAATGCCGGCCCCAGCTCTGTTTAGCAACCGCTATGTGTGATGTCCCTATTTTCTCCCCAAACCCCGACATTTCCCCTTTTACTAAAGACTTATCCTTTCTTACCAGTGATGACAAGCGACAATGTGAGTGATGCCAATTACCCCCAAAGGTGAGATGAACTTTTCGATGCCCTTCGCCTCTCCTTATATGCCGGTAATGAACGAATTGGGGGAAAGAAAAGCCGTCGCTTGTGTAGTGAGATCCCAGCCAAATCAGTCGACGGTTGAGCATATAACCAACCACCGT
This sequence comes from Excoecaria agallocha, assembly GCA_037975025.1. NCBI lineage: Eukaryota > Viridiplantae > Streptophyta > Magnoliopsida > Malpighiales > Euphorbiaceae > Excoecaria > Excoecaria agallocha. Next base: position 17,787,822 of record CM075809.1, read on the forward strand.
GGGAGCTTAAAGCTCCGAGCTTTATGGCGGTAGTGTAATTATATCTTTGATAAAGCTTCGACGATCAGTCCGACGAGCACAAGAATTGACAAAATTGGAAAAAATGCAGGAATTTGACTTCAACTGGTACATGACTACCAAAATTACCTCTGAAATTTTATTAAATTAACTCTGAATTTTGTTAAGAGCTGTTTAAATATTTTTAGAAGCAAATGCTTGTCTTTTGTGTTTTTAGTTCATTTAGTATATTTGTTAGCATGTATAGATGTTAGGATTGTTTTGAATATGGATATGTGATGAGGTTATGATTTAAATTTGATGATTGGGCTTACTGTTCATTATGTGGCCTAATTTGTTATTGAGAAAACTAGTTGTAGGATTTATTTTTAGTCTTCCTGTGTTCATAAATAATTAGAATAGAACTTAAATTTTAAACACGTTAAATTGTTATAGTATAATATGAGTTGTAAGCTTATAGTTGTAACAATAGGTAACTAGTTACTATCAAGTGCTTAAATGGGTTAACTACACCTAAGAATTTATGAAATCAAATTTAAGATACGGTCTAAAGGAAATGGCTTAAGCTAAGTTGGTTGCACTATTACAAGAGTTAAGTTTTCTATCTTATTCAAGCAATTATACTGTGTTTGTACTATTACAAGAGTTAAGTTTTCTATCTTATTCAAGCAATTATACTGTGTTTATGTGTATGAAGTGGAATTTTGTTAATTTTGGGTTTTTCTGTTTATGGTCTTATGGACTAAAACACTTAGTTAAATTTTATTCCTATAAATACTAACATAAACAGTTTGATATTAGGTAAAATAGGGGCTTGTATAATATGTTTACACTAAAATTCATTAGCACTACCCATTAATTATACCTGAGTTATTAAATAGGATACTGGGTTCATGGAGTAAATGCTTGAAAAGAAATGGGACTTAGTTTATGTCTAAAGAGTTATTAGTGCATAGGTAGCTAGACACATGCATAATTTGAATTTTATGTGAGCTAATTAATGTTGATATAACTAATAAAGGGTTCAGATAGAATTTTAATTTAAGGCAAATAGAATCACAAATTACAACTTATGTGGTGGGTCAATTATTATAAGTATGTATGTTTGTGTGTACATATATACATATTCACGGGCTAGCTAATATGATTGTTTTGCTTTAACAAAGTAAGGAGCTAATTGGGGTACGTAGTTATGAGAGATGCATATCTTTAGAGTTAGAATGTACCTTGTATAATCTAAACGAGAAACATGGAAAATTAATTATATTTCATTATCAGGCTAAGCATGCAACTAAAATTCAAGAGAAACAATATAGTTGAACTTTAATGAATCATTAGACAACAAAGTTTACGTGGTATACACTTTATTTAGTAAACTAATTTATCTTATTCACTTAGCTTGGTTTGTGGAATTTGACAGACTAAGATTGGTTTGATTGTAAGAATGTGTTTCTCTTTGGCTTGTTAGTACCTTATCATTTCGTATTTCCCTCTGGGGAGTTGTGATTATGATAATGTATTGCTAAACTGCATTTTAGAAATTGGATATGTGTAACTTAAGTCAAATGACTTCTTGATGATGAAATGAAGTTGTTAAAGATGATAAAAATGACAGATATTGTGAATATATAATACTAATATCTATAAATGCCACTATTCATTTTGGTAATGGTGATTTTATGTATGCCCTTAGTAAAACCAAATAGGAATTGGAATAATGGGATAAGATTGGCATGCCAATTAGGAAAGTTTAGTAGTACTACATCTTGATATGTATTACCTAATTGAATGGCTTCGTGAGCTCTTCCGGTGAATGCAATTAAATTGAGTCATAGGCTAAATGGCCCCGAGAGCTCGATCTATATATATATATATATATATATATATATATATATATATATATATATATATATATATGTATGTATGTATGCATGTGTATAAATATATATATTTAATGGAGAAATTACGTACGTTAACTAAGAAAATTGTTAAAGGGGTTGTATGATTCCGAGAACTCAGTCCCTTGGTTTAGATCCCGTTTATCTAGTTTGATGCAATTTCACTGGATTTTATTGGGGGCAAATACCAAGAATGAAAAAATTGGTAAAACTCTTATAAAAACACTTTAGTGAATAAAGTAATTAGTTTAATTATCTTATGGTTAGTTACACCTTACATAATTTGATATAATCTAATATAATTAAAAACATATATACATACTTATAAGTGTGTGTGTGAATGTCATTGTGAGTGAATGTTTGAGATTTAATATGCACGTTCAATTAGTACTATTTAGCAAAAAATTAATGTGAATTGAATTACCAATCTTGAAATTAATAGTTTAGATAATAATGATTCTCCTGTAAATGGATCAATTATCATCATCTATTTAATCTTAGATCATTTCTAAGTAGCTAAGTATACTCTGAAGGAATCATTTATACAAATTATGTATGAAAAATTCAATAATGATTATTTATGTTCATGTGCATTATAAGCTTAGAAATTTTGACCTTTATATATATTTTATGATCTTGTATGTGAATACTTTCAAATGTATTTTTAAAAATTCATGTTATTGAAGAGGTAAATTTGATAGTCACCATTAAGCTTTTAGCTTAGCGTGTTGTTTCTTTTCCACACGTAGGTTAAGAACCGAGGAGATTGACCTATATGTAAGGAAGGCCGAGATTAGCTACAGCTAGCTATGTCAAGGAGCTGGATCGAAGTGTGGCAATTGAACTTAACTATATTGTTATTGCCTTATTCTAACATGTACATGGACAAAGCTTAGTTTGTAGCAATTATTGAGATTTGATTAGCATTATAAAAGAAATTTTGTAGTTGTTATTGTTATTTGTTAGAATTTATAAATATAACTGAGAATGGAGATTCCTGTGATATTAATTTGGCAGGTGAAATTTAATTTGAGTGTTTATAGAGGAGGATGGGAACTTGTGTTAGAATTTGATTGAAGTTATGGGAATAGTTGTATAATTTTAGAAGTGTTTTTAGTAAATTTTTTTGTAGGAAGTTGTCAATAATTAAGGGAGATTCTACCAAAATTTTTAGAAAATAAACAATAATGGTTAAAATAATAAGAATTTATATAGTAAATTTGATAGTTAGCCCTTTTTTTTAAGGAATCTAAACCCGAGTGCAACACCCTATACTCGGTCAGTTAAAAGACTCGGATACCAAGTGCCACACTCGAGTTTAGATTCCTTAAAAAGGGCCAACTATCAAATTTACTTTCTAAATTCTTATTATTTTAACCATTATTGTTTATTTTCTAAAAATTTTGGCAGAATGTCCCCTAATTATTGACAACTTCCTGCAAAACAATTTACTAAAAACACTTCTAAAATCATACAACTGTTCCAACAGCTTCAATCAAATTCTAACACAAGTTCCCATCCTTCTTAATAAACACTCAAATCATATTTCACCTGCCAAATTAATATCACAGGAATCTCCATTCTCGGCTATATCTATAAATTTCAACATGTAATAGTAACAACTACAAAATTTCTATTATAATGTTAATTAAATCTCAATAATTGCTACTAACTAAGCTTTGTCCATGTACATGTCAGAATAAGGCAATAACAATACAGTTAAATTCAATTGCCACGCTTTGATCCAGCTCCTTGACATAGCTAGCTGCAGCTAATCCCAACCTTCCTTGCATATAGGTCAATCTCCTATGTTCTTAACCTATGCGTGGAAAAGAAACGATGCGCTAAGCTAAAAGCTTAATGGTGCCTATCAAATTTGCCTCTTCAATAACACGGATTTTTAGAAAATATATTTGAAAGTATTCACATACAAGATCATAAAATATGTATAAAGTTTGAAATTTCTAAGCTTATAATGCACATGAACATAAATAATCAATATTGAATTTTTCATACATAATTTGTAGAAATGATTCCTTTGGAGTATACTTAGCTGCTTAAAAATGATCTAAGATTAAATAGATGATGATAATTGAACCATTTACAGGAGAATCGTTATCATCTAAACTGTTAATTTCAAGATTGGTACCTCAATTCACATTAAATATTCACTAAATAGTACAAATTGAACATGCATATTAAATCCCAAACATTCACTCACAATGGCATTGACACATATGCTTATAAGTATGTATATATGTTTTTAATTATATTAGATTACATCAAATTATGTAAGGTGTAACTAACCATAGGACAATTAAACTAATTACTTTATTCACTAAAGTGTTTTTATAAGAGTTTTACTAATTTATTCATTTTTTGTATTTGCCCCTAGTAAAATCTAATTGAATTGTGTCAAGTTGGATAAATGGGATATAAACCAAGAAACTGAGTTCTCGGAACCATACAACCCCTTTAACGATTTTCTCAGTTAACATACGTGATTTCTCCATTAAATATATATTTATACACATGCATATATATATATATATATATATATATATGTGGACTAAGCTCTCAGAGCCATTCAGCCCATGACTCAATTTATTTATATTCACCGGAAGAGCTTATGGAGCCATTCAATTTGATAATACATATCGAAATGCAGTACTGCTAAACTTCTCTAATTGACATGCCAATCTTATCCTATTACTCCAATTTCTGTCTGATTTTACTAAGGACAAACATAAAATCATCATTACCAAAATAAATAGTAGCATTTATATATGTTAGTATTATATATTAACAGTATCTGTCATTTCTATCATCTTTAACAACTTCATTTCATCATTAAGAAGTCATTTGACTTAAGTTACACATATTTAATTCCTTAAATACAATATAGCAATACATTATTATAATCACAACTCCCCAGAGGGAAATAAAAAATGATAAGGTACTAACAAGCCAAAGAGAAACACATTCTTACAATTAAACCAATTTTAGTCTGTCAAATTCCACAAACCAAGCTAAGTGAAAAATATAAATTAGTTTACTAAACAAAGTGTATACCACATAAACTTTGTAGTCTAATGATTCATTAAAGTTAAACTATATTGTTTCTCTTGAATTTTAGTTGTGTGCTTAGCCTAACAATGAACACATACAATTAATTTTCCATGTTTCTCGTTTAGATTATACAAGGCACATTCTAACTCTAAAGATATGCATATCTCTCATAACTACGTACCCCAATTAGCTCTTTACTTTGTCAAAACAAAACAATCATGTTAGCTAGCCCATGAATATGTATGTATGTATATGCAAACATACATACTTATAATAACTGACCCACCACATAAGTTGTAATTTGTGTTTCTATTTGCCTCAAATTAAAATTCTGTTTGAACCCTCTATCAGTCATATCAACATTAATTAGCTTACATAAAATTCAAATTACACATATGTCTAGCTATCTGCGCACTAATGACTCTTTAGACATGAACTAAGTCCCATTTCTTTTCAAGCATTTACTCCATGAACCCAATATCCTATTTAATAATTCAGGTATAATTAATGGGTAGTGCTAATGAATTTTAGTGCAAACATATTATATAAGCCCCTGTTTTACCTAATATCAAACTATTTATGTCAAAATTTTTATAAAATAAATAGTGTGTTAAATTAATAAGATTTTTAAATTGTAAAATTCTTTGATTGGTTCTCTTAAAGGTAATCAAATCTGCATGTGACATCCGATATTCGGGTCTTACAACTGACCGAGTATAGGATGTTACAAGTATATTTTAATTATTTCTCAGGATTTACTATTTATTTATATGATTCAAATATTTTAGATACTTTAACTTTAACTGTTAAAACAAAGAACTTAAATTTTAAAGAAAATGTTAGAGCAATAGCAGTAATATATAGAGTATATTATAAAGTAATGTCTACAACCATAAATCCTAAAACTAGAAAGTCTTTCAAAAGAAATGAAACTTTGTTATTTGAAGCTGATAAAACATATTCTAATATTCAAATACCGAAAAGACTTAAATGGGATGAAATAACTGGATCAAGAAATTGGAAGTTAAAAGAAATATGTGAACCAAGACCAATTAATATTAATAATCAATTCTCAAGAATATTAGAACATAGTGATATATCAATTCAAATAGATTTTTCTTCAGATAATAATTAGTTAGAAATGTTTCTATTTATTCAAACAATAGACCTTCAATACCTAGACCATTATCTAAAAAAATTAGAATTAAAAGGAGTAGATTTTAATACAATTATTCTAAGACCATTATATACAGAAGAAAGAGAAAGTAAATATTCTATTAGTCCAACTAGATCTCAAATGAAAGCTTTTTCTCAAATTAATCAATAAAAAAGAAAGATGACTAGTTTTCAAATAAACAAAGAAATTTTAAGAAATGGTTTAAAAGCAGAATATAATAAAAAAAGTAGAATGGTATTTTAATAACTTTTCTCAAACAAAATTAAGTAATTTTAGAAGTATTTGGTACAAAGAAATGGAAGATAAGTAAGTAAATATTCTTTTATTTTTATGGTTTGAAAATTATTGTTATTATAATTATATAGATTATCCATTTCAAAAAGAAATAAATGTATCTTTAAATATAGGCAAACAATGGAACACTCTAGAAGGAAAATAAATAATATCTATACATCCTCTGTTAGAATGCATTCAAGTATAAAATAAAGAAAAAACTTATTTTGTTAAGAAAAATTTAAAAGATGAAGATCCTATATTAAGAAAAATAGAAGAAAGATTAGCAAAGTTAACCATTAAAGATAAACAGATTATGACTATATACAAAGAAGTTACATCAGAAGTGGAAACTACATAAGACATAGAAAACATAGAAGAACAGTTTAAATCAAATAATAAAGAAGAATATTTAATTAAAAAATTACATTTTAATACTTATACACCTAGACCAAAAAATCGAAATTACTATCCAAGACCCATACCTCCAGATACTCAATATGAAGAGAAAATTTTTCAAGTAGGGTATGATGGTATTTCTTTATATCAATGGAACATAGATGGCTTTACAGAATATCAAATATTGAATTTATTAAAAGAAACGACCCTGGTAGCTAGTGCTTATAAATAAAAAAGAAACAATGAAGCAGTTGTAGCTCAAATGTTATTATCAGGATTTACTGGACAATTAAAAGGTTGATGGGATCATTATGTAGCAGATGTAGATAAAGCTCATATATTATCATCTAGAAAAAGGATTGTTAAAATAGAAAGTAATATGCAAATAGAGACTGAACAGGATGATATAATAAATACTTTAATATTTGCTATTACTAAAAACTTATTAGGAGATCCTCGATTATATCAGGAAAAAAGTTCAAAAATTCGTCAAAATTTAATATATCCTAAATTACAAGATTTTAGATGGTATAAGGATTTCTTTTAACTAAAGTAATGACTAGATCAGATTGTAATAATACTTATTGGAAGGAAAGATTTTTAGTAGGATTACCAAATTTATTTGTGGAACGAGTAAGGAATAGAATAAAAGGAGATAATAATGGTACTATACCTTATAATGATCTAACATATGGACAATTAATAAATATTGTTAACATATAAGGATTATCAATTTGTACTGATTTAAAACTAAAAGCAAAATTAAAAAGAGATAGTATTGTAGGAAGAAAAGAATTAGGTTAATTTTATGAACAATATGCTTATCAACAAATTAGAGCTCTATTAACAACTAAAAAGAAACTAAAACCTAAAATAATATATATATATATATATATAAAGAAGAAAAATTTATAGAAGTTATAAACCAAAACAAAATTATCAAGAAAAACGTATTAAGAGAAAACCAAAATATAAAAAATTTAGACCTAAAACAAATAGAGAAGATATAGTAATTTGTTATAAATGTGGAAAATAAGAACATTATTCAAGAGATTGTAAAATAAGAAGACAAATCAATAATTTAGATATCTCAGAGGAATTAAAAATGAAATAGCTAAAATAATAATAAATGAAACCTCTAGTAGCGATGAAGAAATTATTGATTATTCAAAAAATGATTTAAATGCAATAGATGAAAAATCTGAGACTAATAGTTCGGAAGTTAATTTTGAAATAAAAGCTTGTAGTTGTATATGATCATGTCAATGTACCAATTTAAATATGTTAAGTAATGAAAAGGAATTCTTATTAGACATAATAGATAAAATAGATGATTCAGAAATAAAAAAGAATTATTTACTTAGGTAAAGAGAGATAATAAGTTTAAAAGAAAAAATAGATTTTACATCTTATAATCTAGCAAAAATATATAAAAGATTTGAAACTAACAAACAATCAATTATACAAAACCTTCAAGAGGAAATTAAAATATTAAAACAAGAAGTAAACATCTTAAAAGGAAAATTGCAAAATTTAAACGAAGAAAATTTAAAAGTTAACCTTAGCAATTTAGTACAAAAAAATAAAAAATTGAAAGGTATAATTATTAAAGAAATACAAGACGAATATATTAATAGCATATCTCAAATAAATTATCAAAAGTGGTATGTAAAATTAGATATAGTTATTAATGATGATTTTCATTTAGCTACTTTAGCTTTAATAGATATTGGAGCAAATCAAAATTGTATTCAAGAAGGTTTAATCCCAACTAAATTCTATGAAAAACTTATGAAAAATTAGGTACCGCTAGTAGATCCAAGTTAATAATTAATTATAAATTATCAAGAGTAAAAATTTGTAATAAGGAATATTGTTTTAAAACTCAATTAGTTTTAGTCAAAAATCTAAATTCTGGAGTTATATTAAGAATACCTTTTTATCACCATGTTATATCTTTTTCAAGTATATGATAGTGGAATTAAGATAAAAATTCCAGATAAAGAAATTATATTTGAATTTGCATTTCCTATAATATCTAGAGAAATAAGTTATGTAAGAAAAAATATTCAAGAAATCAATATGTTAAAAAATAAACAAAAACATAATAAATTTCTTATCGAAGAAATAGAAGGGAAACAAATAAAATAACAATTAGAAAGTACAAAAATAAGAAAAAAGATAAAAGAATTTGATAGCACATTTTCAAAAGAAATTTGTGCACTAGTTCCTAATGCTTTTTGGAATAGGAAACAACATGTAGTAAAATTACCTTACATAAAGGACTTTGATGAAAAGAATATTCTAACAAAATCACAAGCTACTAAAATGATGTTAGGTTTAGAAAAATTTTGTCAAAAGGAAATACAAGATTTGAAAGATAAAGGATTAATTAGAGATTCAAAATCACATTGGTTATATTTAACTTTTTATGTTATAAATGCAGCAGAAATAGAAAAAGGAACACCTAGGTTAGTAATAAATTATAAACCTTTAAATGCAATTTTACAATGGATAAGATACACTATACCGTATAAAAGAGATTTATTAAAAAAGTTATATAATGCAAATATTTTTTTTTCTAAATTTGATATGAAATCAGAATTTTGGCAAATACAAGTAGATGAAGAAGATAGATATAAAATAAGATTTAACGTTCCTTTTGGATACTATGAATGGAATGTAATGCCTTTTGGACTAAAAAAATGCTCCTTCAGAATTCCAAAATATTATGAATGATATATTAAGACCAATACATGAATTTTCAATAGTATACATAGATGATGTACTTACTTTTTCTAATTCTATAAGTCAACACATAAAATATTTGAAAAGATTTTTCAATTTAATTCATTAAAACTGATAAGTTGTTTCTGCACCAAAAATGCAACTTTTCCAAACCAAAGTTAGACTTCTAGGACACGATATAGATCAAGGAACTATAAAATCAATAACAAGAAGTTTAGAATTTACTAACAAATTTCCAGATGAGATAAAAGATAAGAATCAATTACAAAGATTTTTAGGATGTTTAAATTATGTTCATGATTTTTTCAAAGATTTTGAAAAATTATGTAAACCTTTGTATGATAGATTAAAAAAGAATTCTAAGCCTTGGACAGAAAAAAATACTAGTATAATAAAAGAAATCAAAGATAAAATTAAAAGCCTTCATTGTTTAAATATTCCACATCCAGAAGATTTTTTGATAATAGAAACCGATGCTAGTGATATAGGCTATGCACAAAAGAGAAAAGAGTTAAATAAGGAAGAATTAGTAAGATTTTTTCAGGAAGTTGGAATCAAACTCAGAAGAATTATTTTACCATTAAGAAAGAAGTTTTAAGCATTTTTTATGCATTAAAAAATTTAAAGATGATTTATACATCAAAAAGTTTTTATTACGTATTGATTGTTTATTAGCAAAATATGTTTTAGAAAAAAATGTTAAGAATTTAATTTCAAAACAGATTTTTGTAAGGTGGCAAGCTTTACTAAGCAACTTCGATTTTGACATCGAATTCATTAAAGGCAAAAATAATAGTTTACCCGATTTTCTTTCTTGTGATTTTCTATAAGGAAAATGAGTTCTAACAAAAAAGTTTTGACAAAAGCCACATTACCATTAGGAACTTTATTATTATCAAGAAATTATCAACATATTCCTCCAGTCACACCTTCTCTTATTAGAACGTTACCTAGACCCTTTTATTCTCTGTCACCATCTTTTCCTCCACTCCAAAGACCTTAAACCTTTTCATCTTATGCACCTCCTCGACCATATTCATTAGCTTTAGTTTCACCTTCGTCTCCCTCTTCTCCTATTATACCCTCTCTGTCCATGTCAAACCAAAAAATCCCTCTTCTTATTTCTTAAAAAAAAGAAATTATTTATCAAGATTTTATAACCAAAAAAGCTGAACATATCAGAGACCTAAAGTTTTTATAGATTGATAGATTATGTGTTCCCTAATAGTTGGAATTATCATAAATAAGATCATATTAAAACTAGAGAATTTTATGAAGCTATATTAGCAAATACTGGATCTGTATAAATATAGCAGAATAATGATCAAAAGGAAAAAGATAGGATTAGTTAAAGTAAAAATTATCCTTATTATTTGATAATGGTGATTTTTATGGTGTTTTAAATATGTTTTTAGGTATTTAATTTAGTTAATTATGTGTCAATTAAGTTGAATTTGAGTTTAATTGGTTAATTTGGGTGTTTTTAAGGTTAATTCATAGCTTTGGTTGTTTTTTAGGTTTAACTTGCTGAAAAAGAGCTGAAATTGGAAAAGGTAAAGATTTGGGCCAAAACTGCAAAAATAAGAATTTAATGCGAGAAAGTGAGCGTCCAGTCCAGAAGGTTTTCACGTGACCACGTGAAATCAATGAAGAAATCTACCTATGGCCACATGAAGGGTTGCAATTGGAAAGCCATGGCCATGTGAAGAATAAGGAAGGAAATGTACATAGCCACGTGAGAAGGAAGAAGGAATGGCATATGCTTAACACGTGACCACATGTGAAGCAAAGAAGAAACACACGTGACCACATGTGAAGATCAACTAGGCATACATGTGACCACGTGTAAAATTACACTGGGACACACGTGGCCACGTGCTCAGTCTCCCATTTGACGAAGGATTTTCTCCAAGTTTCCTATTTTAGCAGAGTTCACTTCCTATTTGATTTCTGGAGTTTAAGAAGGGTTCTACCCCGTCTTTGGCCTATAAAAAGGAGTCTGAAACACCAGAGAAAGCATCCAATCTTAGAATTAAGCTTAGTTCTTTTACGTAGTTTTCTATTTTTATTATTTTCTTTAAAGCTTTGTTTTAGTTTTTAAATATGTTTAGTAAATAGTTTTTCTTCTTTTGCTAATGGATTCTTGAATTCTTATATTTTCATTGTTATGACTTTATTTTGAGCTTAATTTCAATATCGGTTGATTATTTCTTGGTTTTAAGCATATTCTTATCTTTGATTGTGTTAGGATTAATTGTTGGTTTATTGAATAAATAACTAAAAATTGGTTTTGACATAGTTAATGATTTGCATGTTCTTGGATTAACTCTTTAATGTTTATGCATGATTATTATCCGAAATATGAGATAATTATGTGTTAATTTTATTGGTTAATACTAAGAAAAGAAGAACTAAGAATAAATGGGAGTTAAATTACTTGAAAAAGACTTCAATGAATATTTAGGAAGTTAAAACTAGATTTTCATGCTAAGTATTAGATTTGTCTATGAGTTTAATACTAAGAATGATATACGTGAATAAAGATATCTTGCTTTATTACTAGTTTCTCCATAATCACCAGTGTTTCTATTGAATTTAAGCCATTACAATGAAAGTTAAGGTGGATAATTTCTTTAGCAAGAGAATTTCAGTTATTGTTTTGTTTTTAATTTATGTTAATTTAATTTTAACTTTTGTTTTATTTAATTGTTTTATTTTTAATTTTTTCTTTTAAATCAAAAACATTTGGGAAACAATCTCGGATTAATTTAATTCATACATAGATATTATTCTTAGCAATCCATGTTCCCTTGGGTACGATATTTTAGGGTCTTAATCTATATTTCCCTTTATTACTAGCCGATCTAGTACACTTGCAAGACATCGATCAAGTTTTTGGCGCTGTTGTCGGGGATCGAACCCAGGTCACCTGCGTGACAAGTGGGAAAACTTGATTGACGTCTAGCAAGTGTACTAGATCAGCTAGTAATACAGGAAAATATAGATTAAGACCCCAAAATATCGTACCCAAGGGAACATAAATTGCTATGTATGAATTAAATTAATCCGAGATTGTTTCCCAAATGCTTTTGATTTAAAAGCAAAAATTAAAAAATAAACAATTAAATAAAACAAAAGCTAAAATTAAATTAACATAAATTAAAAACAAAACAATAACTAGAATTCTCTTGCTAAAGAAACTATCCACCTTAACTTTCATTGTAATGGCTTAAATTCAATAGAAACACTGGTGATTATGGAGAAACTAGTAATAAAGCAAGATATCTTTATTCAAGTATATCATTCTTAGTATTAAACTCATAGACAAATCTAATACTCAGCATGAAAATCTAGTTTTAACTTCCTAAATATTCATTGAAGTCTTTTTCAAGTAATTCAACTCCCATTTATTCTTAGTTCTTCCTCTCTTAGTATTAATCAATAAAATTAACACATAATTATCTCATATTTTGGATAATAATCATACATAAACATTAAAGAGTTAATCCAAGAACAATTAAATCATTAACTATGTCAAAACCAATTTTTAGTTATTTATTCAATAAATCAACAATTAATCTTAGCACAATCAAAGATAAGAATATGCTTAAAACCAAGAAATAATAAACCGATATTGAAATTAAGCTCAAAATAAAGTCATAAAAATGAAAATATAATAATTCAAGAATCCATTAGCAAAAGAAGAAAAAACTATTTACTAAACATATTTAAAAACTATCTTGGATTAATTTAATTCATACATAGATATTATTCTTAGCAATCCATGTTCCCTTGGGTATGATATTTTAAGGTCTTAATTTATATTTCCCTATATTACTAGCCGATCTAGTACATTTGCTAGATGCCGGTCATTATTACTCAACTAGAATGGGGTTTCAGACCATATCAAGTGAAGAAATTATCAGGATATCTTCCAAGATTGCTATACAGTTACTACGATCATCAAAAAGCTTGGTACAGAGCATTTTACTTAAAGAATTTTCAACATTCTTAGTTCTTTTATTTTTTGCACAAGTTTGGCAGTGTTCTTCCCAATTAATTCATCAGATGGTTTAGTTATTTTGGATTAATACCTAAAGTAGCTCCATTTTAAATAAAATATGCTTGTGTCAAGTTTACTACTTACTGCAACCCGGGTACACCCGATAATCTTCTAAAGTATTGTGCAATATTCAAAGTTCCTTGGATCGTCTCTTCGACGTACCATGTTTTCAAACAAATTAATCAATTACCTATTTTATATAGAGATTTTAGATTTAAATGGTGAGATAGTTTTGATGTCAATCAAGTAGATAGGCAAGAAGTTATCAATTATTTTAAGCCAAAGACTTTAGCAGCTTCATCTTCAGCTCCATCAACAGGTTTCATTGCAGATAAAAATCAGATTGTCAATTTATTATCATCAGCATCATCCAAAGAAGAGTTCAATTCAATTATCAATTGAATTTTAGCTAAAAGGGCATCATCATCAGAAAGCAATACTCCTCTTCCTAATCGAGCATTCGACGATTCTTAAGACCCTTATACAAATATTGAAATTTAAAATAGATACAAATGTAAATGTAATACAAATGCAAATGTAATGTAGATGTAAATACAAGTATAATGTAAATGCAAATGTAGTATAAGGCAAACGCAAAAAAAAAAAGAGGAAAATGACAAAAAGTCAAAAGTTCAAATTTTCAAAGGAAGAATAGTAAAAGTCTTTAAACTTTCGTACAAAGATACTTTCCCGACAAAATCTTTAAAACTCTTTAAAGTTATCCTTTTATCTTTATCTTTCCCATTCACAATTTATACCTTATCTTTATCCGACAAAAAAATACTATTCACTAAAGTAAGTATTTATTATCCTTTTATCCTTTCCAATCCAAAGATAAAACTATTATTACGACCCCTATTTTCAACAAATAAACAGCCATCGCCCAATTATCTATTCTTACCTGACACCTTTACTATTCAAAATAAAAAATTATCTCTAAAACACAACATTAACATGGCATGCAATTATTACTTGTTATCTTCGATAGATTTGAAGTAGGATCCAACCTTATCTTACATTAAAATACTTTGTATATAAGGAGACAGTTTCATCAATTGAAGGCAGAGTTTTGAAAGAGTTTTTTGGGAGCTTGAATTGATCATCCGAGAGCACAACAAAAAATTTTCAAGATTAGAGAGAGAAATAAAAAATCCCTTGTAATTTTTACATCCTTTTGTAATAAAACCTTAGATTTATAACTTATATTTTCAAGAGCTTGTACATGTACTCCTGTAACCTCATCCAATATTCCTACTTGTAAATTATCATTAGATTATAATCCATCAGGTATTTCTTTTTAATTATGTCTTGGTGTATTAATAAATTTATAGATGGTTTATGTGCTATAGATTTTGATAATGATAAAAAAATATTTTTATTGAAAAAATAATTAATTAGTTTAAAAGAACATTTAATTAGCGAGCATGCAAATTTTCATTTAGATTTTCATAAATTTTGTAATTCCTAAGATTTTCATAAGAAAATAAATTTAGTTGATATTTTAATTGATTTTCTTCTAAGTATTCCTACAGATCGTCTTCCTGATCTATAGAATATTTCAATTAATGGATAGAGATCATAAAAGACAAAAAATTTTAGAAGGATACAAAGAAATTTCAAATGTTAAAAGGAAAATATGTGATATAAACCTTAAAATATCTAGAAGTAAAGTTTATCTTATTGTTTATCATTATCTTTTACATGAAAATAATATAGGTGATTGTAGAGATTTTGATCGTAATATAAGAATATTAAATTAGTGTTACAATTTTTTAGTGAAATCATAAATCTTTAAAAATGGATAACATTAAAGGAATATATATGCGAATTAATCATCTAAAAGATAATTTATACCTAGAAATAAAAATAATGAAATCCAGAAAAGAAAGTATAATGCATGAAATAATAGTAATAGAAGAATTAATGCCACACCCTGTTCCAGGATGGTATGAATTAATAAACAGTTATGATAATATGATAATGTGTAATAGATATTTAATAGAAAGATTAGGTAGAATACTTAGTAGGATCCCTTTAGGTTAGAATTATAGAAAATAATAAAAGAAAAACTAAAAATGTAGATCAATTAATAGATCAATTAAGGGATGAATTAAAAATACTTAAACCTAGATTAGCTAATTTAGAAAAAGAAATTTTAGTAATAGAAAATTTAAATTTGCCTCCTTTTTTCAAATTATTATAGACTAATAAATAATATTAGATATATGATTAATAGAAATGAATATTTGATTAGAAAATTAGAAAATAAGTACAAGAAGATAAAAAATTTAAAGGTATAATTATTAAAAAAACACGAGACGAATATATTAATAGTATATCTCAAATAAATTATCAAAAGTGGTATGTAAAATTAGACATAGTTATTAATGATGATTTTCATTTAATTCCTTTAACTTTAATAGATAGTAGAGCAGATCAAAATTATATTCAAGAAGGTTTAATCCCAACTAAATACTATAAAAAAAACTTTAAAAAGATTAGGTACCGCTAGTGAATCTACGTTAATAATTAATTATAAATTATCAAGAGTAAAAATTTGTAATAAGGGATATTGTTTTAAAACTCAATTAGTTTTAGTCAAAAATCTAAATTCTGGAGTTATATTAGGAACACCTTTTATCACCATGTTATATCCTTTTCACGTATGCGATAATGGAATTAAGGCAAAAATTCTAGATAAAGAAATTATATTTGAATTTACATTTCCTATAATATCTAGAGAAACAAGTCATGTAAGAAAAAAATATTCAAGAAATCAATATGTTAAAAAAATAAACAAAAACATATAAAATTTCTTATCAAATATATAAAAGGGAAACGAATTAAAGAACAATTAGAAATGCCAGAAATAAGAGAAAAGATCAAATAATTTAAAAATACTTTTTCAAAAGAAATTTGTGCACCAGTTCCTAATGCTTTTTAGAATAGAAAACAACATGTAGTAAAATTACCTTACATAAAGGACTTTGATGAAAAGAAGATTCCAACAAAACCACAAGCTATTAAAATGAAGCCAGACTTAGAAAAATTTTGTAGAAGGGAAATACAAGATTTGAAAGATAAAGGATTAATTAGAGATTCAAAATCACCTTGGTCATGTTGAGCTTTTTATGTTATGAATGTGGCAGAAATAGAAAGAGAAACACCTAGGTTAGTAATAAATTATAAACCTTTAAATGCTATTTTACAATGGATAAGATACCCAATACCATATAAAATAGATTTATTAAAAAAAGTTATATGATACAAATATTTTTTCTAAATTTGATATGAAATCAAGATTTTGGCAAATATAAGTAGATAAAAAAGATAGATATAAAATAGGATTTAATTTCCTTTTGGACATTATGAATGGAATGTTATGCCTTTTGGACTAAAAAAATGTTCATTCAAAATTTCAAAATATTATGAATGATATATTAAGACCAATACATAAATTTTCAATAGTATACATAAATGATGTACTTATTTTTTTCTAATTTTATAAGCCAACATATAAAATATTTGAAAAGATTTTTTAATTTAATTCATTAAAATGGATTAGTTGTTTCTGCACCAAAGATGCAACTTTTCCAAACCAAAGTTAGATTTCTAGGACATGATATAGATTAAGGAACTATAAAACTGATAATAAGAAGTTTAGAATTTACTAACAAATTCCAGATGAGATAAAAGATAAGAATCAATTACAATGATTTTTAGAATATTTAAATTATTTTTATGATTTTTTCAAAGATTTAGGAAAATTATGTAAACCTTTGTATAATAGATTAAAAAAGAAACCCGAGCCTTGGACAGAAAAATATACTAGTATAATACAAGAAATCAAAGACAAAATTAAAAGCATTCCCTATTTAAATATTCCACATCTAGAAGCTTTTTTGATAATGGAAATAGTAATATAGGTTATGGAGGTATTTTAAAACAAAATAGAAAATAGTCAAATAAGGAAGAATTAGTAAGATTTTATTCAAGAAGCTGGAATCAAATTTAGAAGAATTATTCAACCATTAAGAAAGAAAATTTAAGCATTGTTTTGTGCATGAAAATAATTTGAAGATGATTTATACATGAAAAAGTTTTATTACGCATCGATTGTTTATCAACAAAATATGTTTTAGAAAAAGATATTAAGAATTTAATTTCAAAACAGATTTTTGTAAAGTGGCAAGCTTTACTAAGCAACTTTGATTTTGACATCAAATTTATTAAAGGTAAAAATAATAGTTTACCTGATTTTCTTTCTCGTGAATTTCTACAAGGAAAATAAGTTCTAAGAAAAAAGTTTTGACAAAAGCCACATTATCATCAGGAACTTCATTATTATTAGGAAATTATCAATAGAATCCTCCAATCACACCTTCTCCTATTAGAACTTTACCTAGACCCTTTTATTCTCTATCACCATCTTTTCTTCCAATCCAAAGAGCTCAAACCTTTTCACTTTTTGCACCTCATCGACCATATTCATCAGCTTTAGTTTTGGCTTCCTCTCCTTCTTCTCCTATTATACCCTTTCCGTTAATGTCCAAACGAAAAAATCCCTCTCCTTATTTCTTAAACCAAAGAGATTATTTATCAAGATATTAGAACCAGAAGAGCTTAACATATTAAAAATCCAAAATTTTTATAGATTGATAGATTATGTATTCTCTAATAGTTGGCATTATCATGAAGAAGATCAGAGTAAGACTAGAGAATTTTATGAAGCCATATTAGTAGATACTAGATTTGTAGAAATAGAGCATAATTATGATCAAAAGGAAAAAGATAGGATTAGTTATAGTAAAGTAAAAATGATCCATGTTATTACTCAATCGGAATGGGATTCTAGACCATATCAAGTGAAGATGTTATCAGGATATCCTCTAAGATTGTTATACAATTACTACAATTATTAAGAAACTTGGTAAAGAGCATTTTACTTAAAGAATTTTCAACATTCTTGGTTCTTTTATTTTTTGCACAAGTTTGGAAGTATTCTTCCTAATTGGTTCATCAGATGGTTTAGTTATTTTGAATTAATACAATCTTGTGTTTCTTTAATAATTATACCTTTTAATTTTTTTATTTTCTTACACTAAATTACTATGGTTAACTTTTAAATTTTCTTCTTCTAAATTTTACACTTTCCTTTTAAAATGTTTACTTCTTGTTTTAATATTTTTGTAAAACCCTAAAATTTCATCTGTTATGCACAATACATTGTAGAGCATGCATAGTAACTTTAGGACTATTATCAGAGTTATTGCACTAGTATAATATAGAGAAAATCACAAAAGCTCAAAGGTTAAGCGTGCTCACCCCTGAGCAATCAGAGGATGGATGACCGGTTTAAAAAGTAAAGTTAAGAATTTGAAGAGATAGTATGAGTAAAATGGAGTCCAGTGGTACAATTTGAGAAGAAACTGAGCTTAAATAGGTCCCCGAATCAAGTAAAGAACCAATTTCTCGGTTAATGTAAAAGGGTTGACCGAAAGTTTGACTCAGCTCTAGAATATTCTACAGAGCCCTAAAAATTATTTCGATCAGATAGAATCATTAGAAATATCATAAATAACCTATTGAAAGTGAAAAATAAACTTTCAGATAGTTTCGAAATTTCAAATTTCGGACTGGATGAATTTGCCTCTGGAGCCAAAAGTATACTGAAACGATGAGCTAAAATTTTAAACACATGCTCCTACATATGTTAGTGCATGCGAAAAAAAAATTTATAGGCAGAACATCGATTTCAAAAAAATAATAAAAAATCGAGACCAGATTACTCAATAGGCTTAATTACCATATTTTAAATATTTAAGGACATGGAAGTCATTAAATATAAGCCATGATCACCTACCAGCAGTACCACAATTAAAAGATAAGTAGAGATCAAGGAAATAGTGACAAGTGGCTTAAAAATAAGCTATTAGATTAAATAGTAAATGGAAAACTTTAGGCCTTAGATTTGGTGAACTTAAAGAAAATATGGAGGGATCTAGAATCATCTATAATTCTACCTCAAATTCTATAAACTTCCCCTTCTTCTCTTGGAAAATCTGAACCTCTCATTTTCTTACTAATTTCCACCAGTTTCTTCATTTCTTCTTCCTCCTACCAAATCTCCACCCCAAATTTCTACCACACACTCCAGAGATCCTCCTTTAAACCTTAGAAGTTGAATTGCACCAAGGAGAATCTTGGATTTGGAGTTATTTTTAAGAGAGAGAATTGACCTAATTAGGTAGCATCTTATGTTTTTGTTATTATTAGTTGGGGAATTTGTTATGGGCTTGTAAAGTATGATTAGGAGGGTTAGTTAGTAGCTTTTAATTGCTTAAATTCATGGTTAAAGCTTACTATTTTCTCTCCTTAAAATTCGGCCTAAAGAGAAAGAACAAAGAAAAGACAAAGGCAAGGAGAAAGAAGGAGAAAAGAAGGAAGATTAGGCCATTCTCAAGCTAATATAAGGTTAGTGGATACAATTTACACTTAATTTTATTTACTTTGGTGAAATTTACAAAAATTTTAATTTATGTAACTAGGTGGACCTATGTAGAAATGAGAAATAATTCAACCTAACATGATAAAAAGATAATTTAAGATGATTTGAGTATAAATTGATGAAGTAAACAAAGTGAAACTTAATGATCTTTAGTGGGCCGAATTATGTACTAAAAGGAAATATGAGCTAACTTGATAATAAATGACATATTTGATGTGAAATACATAATATTATAGGTGGAAAATATAGTAGCATTGATTAGAGTGAAAAATGTTTAGTTTACATAATTAATCATAATGGAACATAATGATGGAAGTTAAGGAAACATAGAAATTAGATGACAATTTGAACATGTATGGTTATATAATTACTTAGAATGACATTTGAGGTATAATTGGCATGTAAATGGAAAAGTAATCAAATGGTATGTGGGAAATCCTATTGAGGCCGAATGGTGTTTGTATCTATATTATTATGTTCTCTTTATTTTCACGTGATATTTTATGTATTTATAATGGATATATAATGATTAAGTATAATTGGATACAAAATAAGCATGTAGTGCCTGTGACATAATGTGATTAGTAAGGACAAACTCATGAAAATATGACATAAGTTATGAAATATGGTTGCCCCTAGTGCACAGTGGATAGTCCAAGACCTTAGGATATGATGGCTAGACATAAGGACACATATACCGTGGTAGTATCACAAGATTTGTTAAAAAGTACACATATTGGATAGCCGGCACACACAATTATAGTGGAATAGCAGGATCACGGCAAGTGGTCCTTCCACTCACACTGGAGTAGTCGAATCACGGCTAGTGGTCCCTCCAGTCCACTAGTAGCATTAGAGTCCTCATCCCGTATATTCGGTTCGAGGATTTCCATTGGTTACATTAGGGAAAAATTCTAATTTGGTAAAAAATCGAGGACTAAATGGCAAATTATGCTGAAACAATGTTAAAGATCAAATAAAGGAATTAAATAAGTGAAAATTGGAGTTAAATGGGCTAAAAAAGGCAAAAAGTATAATTAAGCAGGAAAACAGGGGTAAAATAGTAATTTGACATAAAAAATGTGATTAAAAGGGTAAGATTAGTTAAATAAGTGAAAAAGGCAAAATGATAATTAAGAAAAGGTTTAGGCACTAAAACATAATTTGCCAGCTTATGAGTAGCATAAGGACTAAATTGGTAATTTACCATCAAGAATGGAATACAAGTCTAACGAAACAGAAATTACCAAAATTGGAGTTAATTAAGGTGAAATATAAAGAAAAAGGGAATCCAGGGACTAAACAGTAATTTTTCACAAGGTTAAGAAATTTGCTAAATTAAATAAGGATATTAATTATAAATTAATTAAATGTAAATTTAAAGGAAAATAAGATTTAAAATTTAAACCAATGTGACAAACATAACACTAGAGGTATAATCGTAATTTTTCTTAAATTAGTTAGTAGGTGAAATTTTGTGTAGATGTATCCACCACTAGGCAACAAAGTTGCTTAGTGCATTGTTTGTTTGACTGCGTGTAGGGACAGGTGAAAGCAATGGTAGCAAAGGAATGCAAGTGGCATATGCATATGAAGACTTTTGGACTTGTGGTTTTATGTGTATATGTATATTTGTGTATTGCGTAATGTAATAAGATATTTTATTTTAGACTCGATGTATAAATGTGGCATGTAACGAATATTAAATGTTAGTAAATGTGATGAGATGTGTGTGGTGAATGATATATTGCGTTGATGAGTTGTGACTGATAATAGAAGTGTAATGTATATAATTGGAGTTTTGGAGGTGGAGTTTGCCATTAGGGAGTGTTAATTTGAGAAATTATAGGTTTGGGTAGCATGATTTATAAGCCATCATGCTGCCGAAATTTATACCAAATGAATAGTAACTTAGAGACATTAAGTAAATGTAAGAATTAGGTCGTTAAACTAAGCTACCAACTAATTACCTAACTGGACAATGTATTACTATAACATTATGACAATTATAATGATATCGTCTGACCTATAGCAATATGATTGAATGTAGGGTGTCACATTTTGTTGTATCAAAGTAAGTTTAAACGGTCCTAAGATCGGAGTAAATGTTATTTATATGTGTGAATGAATAATTGAAAGGATATACGTACATGGCACCTAAGACTAAGTAAATTTGAATTAAAGCTGACATGTCCCTTTGTTTATTTCAGTGATAGTTATGGCCTTTGGATCCAGACAAGCACGTGAGCTAGTGATCGATGTAGAGAGCGGGGCCTCTGCCTCAGCTAGACCGACAGCTAGTACCCCATTTGCTTAGTCTCATGTGCCCACTCAGCAGACACTGCCACCAGTTCCTCCGGCTTCTCAGCTAGCAGCATAGGGTCCCCTTGATTTTGGACAGATGGTGGCAGATCTATTGTATAGACAACTTCAAGCCCTAGTTCCCTCACAACCACAGCAGCAGGCGCTAGCTCAGTCACCTATAAGGCCGATATTAGAATAGTTAAAAAGACTGGGAGTAGAAAATTTCTATGGGCGAGAACAAGTCACTGCAATAGAAGTTGAGGAATGGTTTGATCAAATTAAGAGATTATTTGAGATTACCCATAGCCCTCTAGAAGAGATGTTGGAAGGCGCAGTAGCACTGTTTTAGGGCCCAGCTTACACATGGTGGGACACAATTAGACATTACACCCCACCAGAACAATTGACTTGGAACTTCTTCCTTCAACAATTTAGAGACAAATATGTGGGTAAAGCATACTAGCAGGCTATGGAGGAGGCATTTTGGCGACTACGCCAGGGTACACGCACAATTTAAGAGTATGATAGGGAGTTTGAGAGGCTGAGTGCCTACATGAAGAACTACCATGTTCCTTCAGACAAGAAGTGCCAGTTATTTGAGAGGGGACTGCACACTGAAATCCGAAAGGCACTAGCAGTCCATACTTACACTGATATGAGAGCTTTAGTAGATGCAGCCATAAGATTTGAAATAATTGAAGCTAAAAAGGCTAGTAGGAAAGCTAGATTCCAGCAAAGAGGGAGGCCACCCACAGGGACATCTAGTAGATCCAACAAGAAACATAGATCTTCTGTAGCTCCCCCATAGACTCCTATAACCACTCCAGCACCCAGCCAAAAATCAATAGCTCGAGTGGCTCCACCTATCGCATCAGTAGCTAGTACCCCACGAGACTTTCATAGATTTAACAATCCAAAATGTGAGCATTGTGGATGCCGCCATCCAGGAGAGTGTTGGATTTGATAGGTGCTTGCTTGAGATGTGGGTTAAAATATCATATGCAGAGAGACTATCCACGTGCTCAGGCTACTCCATCAACCACACCTGCTAGTAGGCCTGCCACTACAGCAACCAGAGGTCGTCACTCCACTCGAGCCAGTGCCCAGATGCCTTCTGCTTCAGACAGACGACTAGCTGCTCAGGCATATACAGTGAGAGCTAGGGAGGATCAGGATGCACTAGATGTTATAGTAGGTAAATTTTCTTTATTCGACACTCTAGTCTATGCTTTGATAGACCCTGGGTCCACATATTCATACATTAGCACCAAAATTGCACATGAGAAGGGTTTAGATAAATCACAGTTAGAACAAAACATCCTAGTGAGCAACCCTTTAGGGCATGAGGTAAGAGTGAATACAGTTTATAAGGAGTGTCCTATCCAAATACAAAAAACCACCTTGGAAAAACCTTATTAAACTCCCATTTCATGGGTTTGATGTTATCTTGGGGATGGATTGGCTTTATAAACACCAAGTAATAGTGGACTATCGGTTAAAGAGAATCACATTGAAAGCCCCCGAAGGGCAGGAAATCATAGTAGTGGGTGAAAGATTTGATTTCTTTTCAAATGTTATATCGATTACAGCAGCACACAGGTGCATCAGAAAAGGGTGTGAAGCCTATTTGGCTTATGTGATAGAAGTTAAGGAAGAGAAGCTGAAAATTAGTGATGTGCCTACGGTCCAAGACTTTCCCGATGTCTTCCCTGATGATCTACCAAGGTTGCCATAAGAGAGGGAGGTTGAGTTTACAATTAATGTGTTGCTAGGTACTGCTCCAATTTCCATAGCTCCTTATCGGATGGCACCTACAGAGTTGCAAAAACTGAAGGTGCAGTTGCAAGAATTGTTAGATAAGGGGTTCATTCGCCCGAGTGTATCACTATAGGGAGCCCCAATATTGTTTGTGAAGAAGAAAGATGGTTCCTTTCGACTATGTATCGACTACAGGTAATTGAATAAAGCCATTATAAAGAACAAGCACCCACTGCCTTGAATTGATGATTTCTTTGATCAATTGAAAGGTGTAGCTACCTTCTCAAAAATTGATTTGAAATCTGGCTATCATCAGCTAAGGGTTAGGGAAGTAGACGTATCAAAGACCGCTTTTTGCACCTGATACGACCACTATGAGTTCTTGGTTATGCCATTCGGCCTTACCAAGGCACCAGTAGCATTCATGGACTTGATGAATTGAATCTTCCATCCATACCTAGACCAGTTCGTGGTGGTGTTCATTGATGATATACTGGTGTACTCAAAAACTCCAGACGAACATGACAAGCACTTAAGAATAACATGACAAGCACTTGAGAATTATTCTGCAGACTTTGAGGGATAAGAAGCTGTATGCCAAGTTTAGCAAGTGTGAATTCTGGTTAAATGAAGTTGCTTTCCTTAGCCATATAGTGTCAGCAGAGGGTATCAAAGTTGATCCTAAAAAGGTTAAAGCTATCCTAGAATGGAAACCACCCAAAAATATTCCAGAAGTTATAAGTTTCTTGGGATTAGCTGGTTACTATTGATGGTTCATTAAAAGATTCTCCATGATAGCTACCACACTCACCAGGTTGCTACAAAAGAATGCTAAGTTTGAGTGGACTGATCTATGTCAAGAAAGCTTTGAAAAGCTAAAAACCATGTTGACTGAAGCATTAGTGCTTACACAACCCACTTCAGGTAAATCATATGTCATTTACAGTGATGCTTCTAGAAATGGGTTGGGATGTGTGCTTATGCAGGAAGGCAAAGTAGTAGCCTATACTTCCAGGTAGCTTAAAACCTATGAAAGAAACTATCCTACCCATGACTTGGAGCTAGCAACTATTGTGTTTGCACTGAAGATTTGGAGGCATTATTTATATGGGGAAAAATGTTACATCTACACCGATCACAAAATTCTAAAGGACTTACCTACTCAAAAGGAACTTATCCTGAGGCAAAGGCATTGGTTAGAGCTTATTAAGAATTATGACTGCTTAATTAACTACCACCCTAGTAAAGCCATTGTGGTAGCTGATGCACTTAGTAGGAAGCACTTAGCAACATTGAGAATAATGAATGTTAGGCCGAATGTAGCTCAAGATGGAGCATTAGTATTTGAAATGTAGGTAAAACCTAACTAGCTCTAACAGGTAAAGGCTAATCAAAGGTAAGATGATAGGTTAGCCTCTATAATTTCTCAAGTACAAGCGGGGAAAGATAGTGAGTTCTCCCTGGGTCATGATGACTGTTTATACTACAAAGGGAGGATTTGTGTACCAAATGATGCAAAATTGAAGAAGAACATTCTGACAAAAGCCCACAGTAGTAAGTATGTGATGCAGCCAGGCAGTAATAAGATGTACCAAGATTTGAAAGCAATATACTAGTGGCCAGGGATGAAAAAGGAGATTGTAGATTTTGTGACTAGATGCCTGATATGTCAGCAAGTTAAGGCCGAGCACTAGGTCCCTTTGGGAATATTGTAGCCTATTACTATACCAGAATGGAAGTGGGAACATGTCACCATGGATTTTGTGTCCGGGCTACCACTTACCAACAGGCAACATGATTCCATTTGGGTGATAGTCGACAGATTAACAAAATCTGCCCATTTCATACCAGTGAGAACTAATTTCTCATTAGCCAAGTTGGCAGAAATCTACATCAATGAGATAGTGAGGCTACATAGGGTTCCCACCTCCATCATTTCAGATAGAGATCTTCGATTTACATCCAGATTTTGGCAAAAGCTTCAAGAAGCTTTGGGAACTCGCTTGCATTACAGTACCGCTTTCCACCCATAGACAGATGGACAATCTAAGCAAGTGATCCAGATACTGGAAGACATGTTAAGGTGTTGTATCCTCGAGTTTGGTAGTAATTGGGAAAAGTATCTTCCACTGGTAGAATTTGCGTATAACAATAGTTATCAGTCTAGCATCAAGATGGTGTCATTTGAAGCATTTTATGGGAGAAAATGTAGGACACCTTCATGTTGGACCGAGCTAAGAGAGAATAAGCTGATAGGACCAGACTTGATCCAAGAAACTGAGGAGAAAGTAAAATTGATCAGAGATAACTTGAAGGCAGCTGCAGATAGGTAGAAATCCTATGATGACTTAAAAAGGAAAGATATATAATTCAATGTGGGTGAGAAATTATTTTTAAAGGTTTCCCTATAGAGGAAGATCCTGTGATTTTGAAAAAAGGGAAAGCTCAGTCCAAGATTCATTGCCCTTATAAAGTAGTACAACGAGTTGGACCGGTAGCTTACCGATTGAGATTACCACCAAAGTTAAAAAGGATTCATGACGTGTTCCATGAATCTTTGTTGAGGAGGTATCGATCGGATCCTTCACATATCATCACACCCAAAAAAGTCAAGTTGCAACCCGACTTGTCATATGACGAGGAGCCAGTGAGAATCTTACCAGGGAAACCAAACAGTTGAGAAATAAGAAAATTCCAATAGTCAAGGTGCTTTGGACACGCCACAATGTGGAAAAACCAACTTGTGAACCGAAAGAAATGATGAGACAACAGTATCCTCAACTCTTCAATCCAGGTAAATTTTGAGGACAAAATTTTTATTTCGTGGGGAAGTAATGTAACACCCTAAAATTTCATTTGTTATGCATAGTATGTTGTAGAGCATGCATAATAACCTTAGGACTGTTATTAGAGTCATTGCACTAGTATAATATAGAGAAAATCACAGAGGCTCAATGGTTAAACGTGTCACCCCTGAGCAGTTAGGGGATGGGTGATCGGACTGAAAAGTAGAGTTAAGCATTTGATGAGATATTATGAGTTAAATGGAGTCCATTGGTACAATTTGAGAAGAAACTGAGTTTAAATAGGTCCCCAAATCGAGTAGAGAAGCAATTTCTCGATTAACATAAAAGGGTTGATTGAAAATTTGATCGAGCTCCAGAATATTCTATAGAGCTCCAAAAATTATTTTGATTACATAAAATCATTAGAAATATCATAAATAACCTATTGAAAGTGAAAAATAAATTTTCAAACAGTTTCAAAATTTTGGATTTCGGACTGGTTGAATTTGTCTTTGGAGCCAGAAGTATATTGAAAAGATGTCAGAATGATTTGAAATTTTAATTACATGCTTCTACATATGTTAGTGCATGTGGAAAAAATTTTAGAGCATTCTGACAAGCAGAACATCGATTTCAGAAAAATGGTCAAAAATTAAGATCGGATTACTGAATGGGCTTAATTGCCATATTTTAAATATTTAAGAACATGGAAGTTATTAAATATAAGCCATGATCATTTAACAGCAGTACCACAATTAAAAGATATGTAGAGATCAAGAAAATGGTGACAAGTGGCTTAAAAAATAAGCCATTAGATCAAATAGTAAATGGAGGAATTTGGGTCTTAGATTTGATGGACTTAAATAAAATATGGATGAGTATAAAATCATCTATAATTCTTCCCCAAATTATGTAAACTTCCCCTTCTTCTCTTGAAAAATCCAAACCTCCCATTTTCTTACCAATTTCCACCATTTTCTTCATTTCTTCTTCCTCCCACCAAATCTCCACCCTAAATTTCTACCACATACTCCAAAGATCCTCATTTAAACCTTAGAAGTATAATTACACCAAGGAGAAACTTGGATTTGGAGTTATTTTTAAGAGAGAAAATTGACCTAATTAGGTAACATCTTATGTTTTTGTTAGAATTAGTTGGGGAATTTGTTATGAAATTGTAGAGCATGATTAGAAGGGTTATTTAATAGCTTTTAATTGCTTTAATTCATGGCTGAAACTTACTATTTTCTCTCTTTAAAATTTAGCCTAAAGAGGAAGAACAAAGAAAAAACAAAGGCAAAGAGAAAGAAGGAGAAACGAAGGAAGATTAGGCCATTCTCAAGCTAATATAAGTTTAGTGGATATAATTTACACTTAATTTCATTTAATTTGGTGAAATTTACACAAATTTTACATTATGTAACTAGGTAGACCCATGTAGAAATGAGAAATAATTCAACCTAACATGATAAAATGATGATTTAAGATGATTTGAGTATAAATTGATGAAGAAAATAAAGTGGAACTTAATGATCTTTAGTGGGCCAAATTATGTACTAAAAGGAAATATGAGCTAACTTGATAATAAATGATATATTTGATGTGAAATACATAATATTATAGGTGGAAAATATAGTAGCATTAATTAGAGTGAATAATGTTAAGTGTACATAATTAATCATAATGGAACATAATGATGGAAGTTAAGTAAACTTAGAAATTATAAGACAATTTGAACATGTCTGGTTATATAATTACTTAGAATGACATTTGAGGTATAATTAGCATGCAAATGGAAAAAGAATCAAATGGTATGTGGGAAATTCTATTAAGGCCGAATGGTCTTTGTTTGTACATTACTATGTTCTCTTTTATTTTCACATGATATTTTATGTATTTATAATGGATATATAATGATTAAGTATAATTGGATAGAAAATGAGCATGTAGTGCTTGTGACATAATGTGATTAGTAAGGAAAACTCATGAAAATATGACATAAGTTATGAAATATGGTTGCCCTTAGTGTACAGTGGATAGTCCAAGACTCTAGGATATGATGGCTAGCCATACGGACACATATATCGCGGTAGTATCACAAGATTTGTTGAAAAGTACATATATTGGATAGCCGGAACACACAATTATTGTGGAGTAGCAAGATCATGGCAAGTGGTCCCTCCACTCACACTGTAGTACTGGGATTAGGGCTAGTGGTCCCTCCAATCCACTAGAAGCATTAGAGTCCTCGTCCCGTATATCCGGTTCGAGGATTTTCGCTAGTCACATTAGGGTCAAAATTGTAATTTGGTGAAAAATTGAGGACTAAATGGCAAATTATGCTGAAATAATGTGAAAGATTAAATAAAGGAATTAAATAGGTGAAAATTAGAGTTAAATGGGCTAAAAGGGGCAAAAATATAATTATACAAGAAAACATGGGTAAAATGGTAATTTGACATAAAAAATGTAATTAAAAGAGTAAGATTAGTTAAATAAGTGAAAAAGGGCAAATGGTAATTAAGGAAAATTTCTAGGACTAAAACATAATTTGCCAATTTATAAGTAGCATAAGGACTAAATTGGTAATTTACCATCTAGAAATGGAATATAAGTCTAAAGAAACAAAAATAACCAAAATCAGAGTTAATTAAGGTGAAATATAAAGAAAAGAGGAATCCAGGGACTAAATGGTAATTTTTCACAAGGTAAAGTGTTGGATTTTTATGGTTACATGCATCATATACATGAGCGGAATTTTAAAATTTTTAACCATATGATCTGATCTTGCCATGAATACACAATATAACTATATGAGAATAAGAAAAATCACCTTTGATTTTTGTTGAACAGTTGATTTTACTTCGCACCGGGTTGTCGCAAACCACAGTGTCCAAAATCGAACACCTCCAATGAGTAATCCACACTAGAGAGGGGTAAATTGAACCAAAAAAATTGGTGTTCAACTAGGGCTGGCCGAAATCCAAGAGGCTAGCAATGGAAGTGGCGCAAAAGGGAGAGAGAATTAAGAGAAAAAGACTTTCCTTTTGTTTTAATCACTTAACCCTAATTCTCATTAGTTGGCCTTTTATAGTTAGGTTAAAATTCCAACTCCTTAATGAGATTGGGCTCTTTAAAATTGCTGGAGAATTATTAATTGGGCTTCTGGAATTAATTATAATCATTTGGGCTTAATTAAATCCAAATTAAATCTTTTCATAAAAGACCATGCACAAAATCCACAAACTAGGCCCTTTGTGCATCTAATTGGATTTAAATACCCAAATGGATTCCAAATCCAACCAAATTAAATATGTGAGTTCCATAACACTTATGTAACATATATAAATTAATTTGGTCCAAGAAAAAGCCCTCTAAGCCCTTCTGTATGGAGTTGGCGTGTAGCCCTCTTCTGGAGGGCTTCCTCCAACTTCTTCATTCCTTTGGCCCTTTATAATTTCTCCAATGGTCCTATTAATTATTATATCAGTCCTATAACACTTATAGTAGTCTTATAACACTTATAAGATAATAATAATTAATCATGAAATACATTATTTCATTTAGGTCCAATTTACAGAACATTTCTCAAAAGTTCCGCGAACAATTTTATTTGATCATAATTAATTAAACTCTTTAATTAATTATTATCATATTCTCCTCTCTACCTTTATAATAATATCAAATATTATTATCCTTGTCATTTTACCATTTTACCCTTTTCTCTATATGTGTGTGACCTATTGGGTTCCTGTCCATGTTGGCAGTATAATATGTAATTGTGAGTTCTATTCAAAAATCACATGATTTAAACTCCTTTAAATCATTTTATCAATCTCTATTGATATTTTGATACATCATTATACAAGTCATGATTGGCCTCTAGCTAGGCATCATGACTACCCAAATGTCAGGAAAGTCATGTGGTTTGACTGTACCCTTCCATAGAAACAGTTACCGTGCAATTACTCCTTTCACCACTCTTATCTCATTTAGATTCTGAGTATGGATTTCTGTCAACTCATATAAATCTAATTATGTATGTTCTATTAATTTAACCATTGTTCCTAAAATGCCCTTCATGGATCTCCATCCATCTCGGCATATTACTCTAGCCAGAGATTCTCTGAACAAGGCAATTATAGAATCATGTGAGATAACTTTCCTTGTTAAATCTGGGATGGTGAATCCTTTGTCAATCACTCAACTATCTTCAAGTAGGTCATGATATACCCAATCTCCTAACTATGTTCACTCCCAGTTGGAAGTAATCAGTTATGGAGTCAAAGTATACCACTTGCTACTTAAGATAACTTTGGTGATCTCAAGTCTAAGGATACTTGCACAACCGCTATGAAGAGATTCCTCACTGACATAGATTTAATATCCATATGAGGATTCTCTTTGCAGGTCTCCAATGAACTTGTTCCTCTAACAAGCATCCACATGTTAGCATTGATTATCATCCATAATCACAATTATGAGAACCATTGCTTGAACCATTCAAGAAGCATAACATGTGCTAGTCTGTCCGAATTAACAATGTCCTATCTTGTTAATTCTATGACTAGGGATATTTAGATATTAACACATTTGCATGCGATAGACATCTCACATCATGAACACTTTCATGATTGCCTTTGCATTGTGTTTATAATATCTAGGACTTCATTTATTAATTTAAGATTTACAAACTCATGTATTCAAACACAGCATTAATAAATGAATGATGCCTTTTATTAAGAATATAAATTTCATACATATGAAAAACATCCCTATTACATGGGCTCTAGGGCATACTCTCTAACAATCTCCCACTTGCACTAGAGCCAATCACTCATATGTCTCAGACCCATGCTATTTATATGGTGATCATGCTTTATCTGGGAAAGTGCTTTAGTGAGGGGATCCGCCACATTGTCATCTGTGGGAACCCTTTCTATTTTCACATCATTTCTAGCTACTATTTCCCTTATGAGATGGTAGCGTCTGAGAACATGCTTGGATCGCTGATGAGACCGTGGTTCCTTTGCTTGCGCAATGGCTCCATTGTTGTCACAATATAAAGGAATCGGATCAACAATGCTAGGCACCACTCCTAGTTCGTTTATGAACTTTTTGATCCAGACTGCTTCTTTGGCTGCTTCTGAAGCAGCAATGTACTCAGCTTCTGTCGTGGAATCAGCAGTTGTTTCTTGTTTGGAACTTTTCCAACTAACTGCTCCTCCTCCCATTATGAACACATAACCAGATTGTGATTTACAATCATCTTTGTCAGATTGGAAGCTGGCATCTGTATACCCGTTTACTTCCAAACTGCCCTCTCCATATACCAAGAATACATCCTTAGTCCTTCTCAAGTACTTAAGAATATTCTTGACAGCTGCCCAATGTTCCTCTCCAAAATTAGATTGGAATCTGCTTGTGACACTCAAAGCAAATGCTACATCTGGACGTGTACATAACATAGCATACATGATAGAACCAATTGCAGATGCATATGGTATTCTATTCATGCTCTCTCTATCCTCCAGTGTCTGTGGACACATAGACTTAGAAAGGTGTTTCCCATGCACCATGGGTATAAACCCTTTCTTAGAGAGATCCATATTGAACCTCTTCAATACTTTATCTATATATGTACTTTGAGAAAGACCTAGCAACCTATTGGATCTATCTCTATAGATCCTTATTCCCAGAATATAGGATGCTTCTCCAAGGTCTTTCATGGAGAATTGCTTGGATAACCATATTTTAACAGATTGGAGAAGAGAAATGTCATTTCCCATGATCAATATGTCATCTACATATAGAACTAGGAAGACAATTGCACTCCCACTGACCCTTTTATACACACAAGGTTCATCTTCATTCTGTGAGAAACCAAACTCCTTGATTGTCTCATTGAATCGTATGTTCCAACTCCTAGAGGCTTGCTTCAATCCATAAATGGATCTTTGAAGCTTGCATACCTTTTCGCCATTTCCTGATGTGAATCCTTCTGGTTGTGTCATATACACATCCTCGGTAAGATTTCCATTAAGGAAAGCTGTCTTCACATCCATCTGCCAAATCTCATAATCATAATGAGCTGCAATGGCTAAAAGTATTCTTATAGACTTAAGCATCGCTACAGGAGAAAAAGTTTCGTCATAGTCAATACCTTCTTTTTGACGATAACCTTTTGCTACTAAGCGAGCTTTATAGGTAACTATATTACCTTCCATGTCAGTCTTCTTTTTGAAGACCCATTTGCACCCTATGGGTTTTATCCCTTCAGGTGGTTGAGTTAAAGTCCATACTTTATTCTCATACATGGAGTCCATTTCGGACTGCATAGCCTTAAGCCATAAATCACGTTCTGAACTGTTCAAAACTTCTTGATAGCTTGTAGGCTCATTGTCCTCTACTACAGTTATGCCTCTATCCGAATCAATGTGAAATCCATATCTCACAGGGATAGAACGCATCCTAGTAGATCTTCTAGGATTTTGTGTATAATCAGGTTCAACTGTGATTTCATCATTATGAAATTCAGTTTTGGGTTCAATCGATTGATCATCTTCTATTTGTGGGTCTTGAACTTCACCAAGCTCAATTTTACTCCCACTGTCCTCTCGTAGGAGAAATTCTCTTTCCAAGAAGACAGCATGCCTTGAAACAAACACCTTTTGTTCTAAGGGATGATAGAAATAATATCCAAACGTTTCTTTTGGATATCCCACAAATAAACATTTGTCAGATTTAACATCCAGTTTGTCTGACATTGTCCTCTTCACATAAGCAGGACAACCCCATACTTTCATATGAGAAAGCGTGGGTTTCTTGTTATTCCACATCTCATATGGAGTAACATCAACCGATTTACTAGGAACTCTATTTAACACATAAACAGCAGTTTCTAGTGCATACCCCCAAAAGGACTTAGGCAAGTCCGCTCGGCTCATCATTGATCGAACCATATCTAATAGTGTTCGATTCCTCCTTTCGGATACACCATTGTGTTGTGGTGTATATGGAGGAGTCCATTGAGATAAAATCCCATTATCTCTAAGATAATCCTGAAACTCTTGACTTAAGTATTCTCCACCTCGATCTGATCTAAGTGTTTTAATACTTTTGCCAAGTTGTTTCTCTACTTCATTTCTGAATTCTTTGAACTTTTCAAATGCTTCAGACTTATATTTCATTAGATAGATGTATCCAAACCTGGAATAATCATCTATGAAAGTAATGAAGTAGGAGTAACCTCCTCTAGCATGTGTAGTCATTGGACCACATACATCCGAATGTATTAAGTCCAAAACCATTTTAGCTCGTTCTCCTTTACCAATAAAGGGAGCTTTTGTCATTTTTCCCAATAAACAAGATTCGCATGTATCAAATGATTCATAATCAAATGATCCCAAATCACCTGACTTGTGCAATTTGGTCATGCGTTTTTCATTTATGTGGCCTAAACGACTATGCCATAAGTATGAGGTATTTAGATTATCACGTTTCATTCTCTTGGTATCCACATTATGTACTTCTTTAATTAAATCAAGAACAAATATACCATTCTCAATGATAGCTTTTGCATAAAATATATTGTTCTTAAAAATGTAACAACATTTGTCCTTTAAAAAAATATCATAATCGTTCATCAAACAACTGAAAGAAATAATACTCTTGGACAAAGCTGGAACATAATAACAATTATTTAATTCCAGTACTAATCCACTCGGAAGAGGCAAATGATAAGTCCCCACAACAGTTGTAGAGATGTTTTGTCCAGTAGCTGACTGCAAACAAATCTCTGCCTTTTCAACTCTTCTAAAGCTTCTAAGCCCATGTAGATCATTACATAAATGAGATCCACATCCGGTATCTAATACCCAAGATTGTTTTGAAGCAATAGAATAAGTATTAATTTCAATCATATGAATACCTGAAGTAGATGCAACAGCTTGCTTCTTCTAACGAGCATCCACGTGTTAGCTTTGAATATCTTCCATAATCATAGTTATGACAACCACTGCTTGAACCATTCAAGAAGCATAACATGTGCTAGTCTTTCCGAATTAACAATGTCCTATCTTGTTAATTCTATGACTAGGGATATTTTGATATTAACATATTTGCATGCAATAGACATCTCATATCATGAACACTTTCATGATTGCCTTTGTATTGTGTTTATAATATCTAGGACTTCATTTATTAATTTAAGATTTACAAACTTATGTATTTAAACATAGCATTAATAAATGAATGATGCCTTTTATTAAGAATATGAGTTCATACATATGAAATACATCCCTATTTCACGGGCTTTAGGGCATACTCTCTAACACTTAGTTCATTTCCTTTTCTTTGGTACTTGTTATTATTGTCATTATTATTATTATTATTATTATTATTATTATTATTATTATTATTATTATTATTATTATTATTATTATTATTATTATCATCATCATCATCATCATCATCATCATCATCATCATCATCATCATCATCATCGTCATCGTCGTCGTCGTCGTCGTCATCGGCGTTGGCGTCGGCGTCGGCATTAGGGGTATACATGGTACAATATAATTCAGAGATTTGTAAATATCCGTATTATCTTGAAAATTAGGGACAATTCGAAATAGTTCTATAAAAAATTGAAACAATTCAGTACAATTCTTTGATTCTTTCAGTACCAGATAATACAGTACAATACAATCCGGTACTTTAAATAATTCAATATTTTTAAAATTTTACAAAATAATTTCACACTATAATAAATGCAAATACAATTAAAATATCTCAACAAGTATAATTAAAATTTAAGTCAAAATATATTACTTAAAAATTAACATTCGACAGTCTTTCTCTACATTATGCTGACACTGATTTCAAAATTTTGAGCAATATCTAAAAAAATAACACAGATTTTAAATAATTAGATCACCAAAAATATAAACATTAACAATCTATCAAAATGCTCCCAAACTTCAGACCTACTTATTTTACTTGCAGGCAAATTAGGAGAATTAGCATTATTTACTGAATTTGGAGTTGCAAAAGACTCGATTGGTGGGACAGCAGGCGGAGGACCTATAATCTCATCAGTTGATGCCACTGTCTCATTTGAATGTTTTCTTTTATTTAATGAAGAAGAGTTGGTGAAACTAGACGTTTTCTTCATTTTTCTATGAGCCAATTTTGCATGCAACAAAAGCAATCATCGTTCTTACTGTTATCTTATTGTTCATTCAATTTATGATAAAAAAAGATACACAAATTAAAAAACACATTACTGTTATTATTATTATTATTGTTGTTGTTATATAATTTTTAGCATTGTGAAATCTGATAGATAAAGTGAGCATACTCAAAGGCATAGCTTGGTGGAATAATTTGAGGTCACTTGACTATGATCAAATAAAAGAAAATAAAAACTTTATGGAAAATAGAGAAATTATCATCATAAATCAACTTTCTATTAGAGAGAAATCAAGAAACAGAAAGTCAAAAAAGGAATGGAGCTTTGAAGTATCTAACATAAGGAAAATTGAGCTTATGCTTTTGCATTTAAAATATTCAAACTGCCTTTATATGTTCCTACCTTTATATGTTCATTCTACTTCAAACATCTACAGTGCCAACTACAAGGCTACAAGAATATTTTTCTTTTTTCATCAAAAATATCAATATAATGTTTGCATAGGTACATTGAATGCATCAATCATACTAATCCTTAAAGCTATAATTTAAAACAAAAAATATCTATAACCTACTAATCTTCCTAATTTTACCAGCTACAAGAACCTTATTTTAGTAGCATAAGAAAAGTATATAAATTGTGTTATAAGGTATCACTATTAGTTACATTATTTAACTAATTTTAACTAGTTTCCACCGCCAACTTCTTGATAGATTTGTCTACCTAAAGTTTGTTATAAGCTAATGGTAAAGAAACTGGTCAGGTTTGATAATTTTAACTAGTTTCCACCGCCAATTTCTTGATAATTTTAACTAGTTTCTACTGCCAACTTTTTGATAATTTTAACTAGTTTCCACCACCAACTAGGGTCAATTGAAATAATTAAACCAATTTAATTTGACAAAAAAGTGACAAAATCGAATGTTAAGTGTCATTGTGGCATTTTTTCGAACATTACGTGAGCATAATTGATTCAGCCTATATCCATAACAATTTACACAATGAATATGCCCAAATTCTAACAACACAAGTATTTTTTCATATAAAGCATCAAAATGCTATAATAATTTCTCAAATTATCATAAAAAGAAAAAGAAATCAAACCACATTTAACCCTAGTTAATCACAAATAAATTAAATCAAGATACAAATTAAGTAAGGAGTTGGGCAGTAAAGATGGAAAAGAAAATATAAATGCTTAAAGAAGTAAGAAAGAAAGATAAAACACTTACTTAGTAGTTGAGATCTGGAGAGAAAGAATTCAAAGGAAGAGAGAAATGAGAAAAGACAATACCTTAAGTAACCTGCACAAAGGGGAGAGGAAGAGACCACTAAGCTCAAATTTGTAGAGAGAGGGGCAATGGCGAGACGTAGAGTAGGGGAAGCCTAGTAAAGGTATAGAGGAGGCAGGAAAGGGGAAAGAGTGAATGAAGAGAAATGTAAACCTAATTCCATTTTCAATATTTTTAAAATTATTAACTACTTAATTCAATTTTTCATTCCTTCCAAAAATCCAAAATTAAAAAATTTTCCCTCTTAAAATCTTTAAATTTATTTTTTAATCCTATATTCAGTTTTTTTACCATTACAAAAATAATTTATATTTACCATTATTTATAAAGATGAGATTCGGTTTATGAAGATAAATATTTATTAGATATGATGAATTGAAGGTTTTAACTGGATATCTATTGTGGCATATTTTATTTTCACTGCTAGTGTTGTGCCACCCCATGGATATTTAAAGGTTAAGTTATTTTCATGAAATAAAAAGTTTGTTTTGAAGCACGGGACATAAAAAAAAATTAACTGTTATCTATTTCATAATCAAGTAATAAGGCTTAAATTATATTATATATGAATTAACAAAAAAATAATAAAAATCAAGCTGCAACTATTAGAATATGATGAGGGATAACACAAATATCATTATTTATTAGATAAATCATTATTTATAAAGATAATTATTTCAAAAAACATTAGACAACAAAAATAAAAATATAACTTTAGTAGAATACATGGATATAATACAATAAATAATTTTCTTTTATTTCTAAACGATATAATTAAATTATTAATTTGTATATTTATTTACTCCTTAAGCTAAAAATAAATGAATATTATTTGAATGAAACTAAAAATAAATAAAATTAATTGATAAGATAATTATGTACTCATATAGGTACATTCAATCATTCATGATATAAAAATAAATAAAGTTAATTGATAAGATAATTAAATACTCATAATTATATTAATTGAGAGAATTTTATTATACATAATAACTATATATAATCGCATTATTGATTTACAACTCCATTACTAATATAGATATTGTGCAAAAATATATAAATACTAGTTGAATGACACTAAAAATAAATGAAATTAATTGATAAAATAATTATGCACTCATATAATACATTAATTGGTAATATTTCATTATATATAATAAATATATTTAATTACATTATTAATTTAGATATTCATATAGGTATTGTCCTAAAAATAGATAGGTATTAGTTAATTGATACTCAGAGTAAATGAAATTAATTGATAAAATATTTATGTGATAAATTGCTTAATTTACATATTTATATAGATATTTATAAAAAAATAAATAAATAGTAGTTGAGTGATATTAAAGATAAATTAAATCAAACATAAATTTTTTAGTTATATATTCGTATTCATGTAAATAGAATAATTATTATAATAATTAAATTTCTATTCTTAATAATTAAAATATTTAGTTTATTTTATTAACTAATTATTATCTTCATTTTGTATATTAAAATATATAATGTAAATAATTATGAAGTTAAATTTATACAGTACATATAGAATAAAAATTATAAGTAATATTTATATATATTATTAGTATTATATATAATAATTAATAAATATCGGTTCTTTCAATACAATTCAATACAAGATAATTCGATACAGTTCAATATGGTTTTCGATCCGATTTTGGATATAATAACCAGATCCGTTCCAAATAAAGTCAACGGCACAATTCAATTTGGTTCTAATAAAAAAGTCAACAGTACAGATAAGTTTTGGATCTTTTTTTCGGTATAGGAAGATTCAGACCCGTATACACCCCTAATCATCATCATCGTGGATCACCATTTATTGTGAGTGTAGTTAGGCAAGAATTACAAGTAAGTTTTCATTCCCTGTCTTTTATCACAAAAAGTTTCCATTCCCTATCTTTTATCACAAAAAGATTTTTTTTATCGCATAAGAAAAATGCCACAAAAAGTATTTATATTAAAAAATTAGAGCCTTTTGTTAATAAAATTAGACCGAAGTTTTGTTTTTGGATAGGAAACTCACATTTAAAAATTAGCTTTTAAAAAGTAAAAGATTTTATATATAATTTAAATAATCTGGGACGTTTCTTAATAAAACTTAGCTTGAAAAGTCATTGTCTTTAAAGCTCACAACGAAAATGCTTCTATATAATTCGTATGCGAGGAATTGATGCGAGCACAACTAAGGAAAGACAAACAAGGAATAAGTTCAAGGATGAGATGGCATTACCAGATGGTCTGATAACAAGATCACAGGTTAAGAAGTTCAAGGAAGCACTACAAACATACTTGGGCCGAATTGTGAAAGTTATGGAAAGCCAGCATCCTGTCGTGAGTGCGACATCTTTCGTCGGTGTGACATGTAAAGACCCATACAAGGTTGCATCAATGGGATAGATATGTGAAGATTAAATATGCATGATCAATTTGAAATGTGCAAGTCATGTGATGCTTGACATATGCCAGTCATATGACCATGACATGTGCCGGACATGTGACCATGACATGTGCCAAACATGTTCCTTGATATGTGTAAGATATGTGCCATGCATGTGCCATATGCATATACACATCATGTGAGATAAGGCATATGCATTGCATGTGTTACTTAATAGATTAAGAGGCTTCTTTGTTTGGGCTTTAGTTAAGACTTTTGTTTGTTATTTTAATTGGATTATTGTAATAAGTTAGGCCTTATTTAGATGGGCTTCACGCCACCCTTAGGGGGGCCCATTCAT
Source organism: Excoecaria agallocha (assembly GCA_037975025.1). NCBI lineage: Eukaryota > Viridiplantae > Streptophyta > Magnoliopsida > Malpighiales > Euphorbiaceae > Excoecaria > Excoecaria agallocha. The sequence continues at coordinate 17,828,070 of CM075809.1, forward strand.
TTGGTCTTATTTTATTATCTTAAGTAGGAAGTTAGGTTTAATTTCCAATCCAAATAGGGATAGGAATTAAGCCTACTCTTATTCCAACTAGGCTAAGGATTCTTTAAGTGGGTATAAATACCACATTAAACTCTTTGTATTCAAATTTTATAGTTTTTGATTAATTGAAGAATATTTTTCTTTGGCTTGCTTGAATTTACTTTAGAGAGGATTCCTTGTCTTTTTCATTGCATCAAGAACTTTAATTCTTATCAAGGTATTCACTTCGTGATGAATTCAGTTCTTGTGTTTAAATCAACCTAATTATTTGCATTTCCTTTCATACATTGATTGGGGGTTCAATAGGGTTGGGGATTTAATTCTTGTTCATGTTCATGCCATATTGTGTTTTTTAAAGATTTCAAGTTCTTCAGCCTTGGTGTTCCGTATCATTTGGTATCAGAGATTGGATTAGGATAAATTCTTATTTATCTTGTGTTAATTTGTTGTTCTATTATTTAAAATTTCATTAGAATTGAAATTACAAAATTATCTTGTTCTGAACAATTTTGAGTTCTTTTTTGTTCCCAAATCCGATCTTTGTGTTCTTTCTTATTCCTACATCTAGTCTTGTGGTATTTAATGTTTTAATTATAAAAAAATCATTTGGTACTATTTATTAGAATTGAAAAAAAGTTGTACTGTTCACATTACTGTTAATCCAAATTAAAAAAATAGAGAAAGAATTGCAAAGAAGTGTTTTAATTGGAAATTACCTCTAATTGGTGTGAACAAATAAGATTACAACTCTTTGAACTTATCCTTATCACGCCTTGACATAATTTAAACATATTGTTATTTCGCCCCCTGTTGCGCTCGCAAGAGATATCGCGCTCGTGACAGAAAGCTATATTACATCCTAGTCCTTTTTCTTTGGGTCTCTTTACTTTGTCTTAGTGTCATAACATATCTTGTATCAAAGTTAAACTTTCTGTTAGGGAAATTTTAATTTCTACATTTTTTTATTAGTTTTGTCACTTCTTTCATTCTAAATTGCTTTCTTTTGTGTCTTTACATCTTTTTGCTTCCATTTACACTATAGTTAATAATTTGATTCTTGTTAATTAAAATTACATAATTTGGACAACATATATATAGCTTCATCTTGTATGCTCATTTCAACTTTCTTCATTTTGGTATTTTGCTTCTAGTATTGAGCCTATCTTCTTTGCTAACTATTTTCATTGCATTCCTCATTTTTTATTTGCTGCTTGTGAATCATTTTGACTTAAATTTAAGTTTTGAAGTGTAATTGAAGACAACAACTTGAGTGGTAAAAGGCTTACGTGGTGAGATCAAAAGAGGGTAAAAGCCAAATTTGAGTGAAACACGACTGAAGTGTCATTTTCTTAAGTGTTAACACATAAGGGAGTGTTGCAAGGCTATTTTATCTAACATTTTTTGCAGTTTTACATCATGATTGAAAACAATAACAAGAGGAAAATGTTCGATGAAGAAGATGAAAATGTGCATGATTGTAAAATATTTTATAAGGCATTTGTTAATGAGTTCAAAAAGTTGAATACTAGGGTGGATGGTATGGAAGAAAAGTTAGAAGTGAGTACATCTTATTCAAGGAGAATAGCCAGGAAAGGTCGATGGATTAATGAAGAGGCTGATTTAGGTGATTGGGATTATGATGAGGAAGTCTAATCCAAAAGGGGTAAAGTAAAAAGAGAAGAAAGGATGGAGATGAGAGATAGCAACCTTAGTGCCATAAAGATGAATATTCCATCTTTTAAAGGTAGGAATGATGCTAAAGTATATTTGGAATAGGAGAGAAAGGTAGATATGATTTTTGATTGTTATAATTATGCTAAGGAGAAAAAGGTGCAATTAATAGCAATAGAGTTTAGTGATTATGCTTTAGTATAATGGAATGAGTTAGTCAAAGGTAGGAGAAGGAATGGAGATCCACCTATAACCACTTGGGAAGAAATGAAAAAAGTGATGAAAAAATGTTTTGTGCCATCTTATTATTATAGGGAGTTGTACCAATGATTACATAGACTTACCCAATGAGCTAGATCGATAGAGGATTGTCACAAAGAGATGGAGATGCTATTGATCAAAGCAAACATAGAAGAGGAAGAAGAGGTTACTATGGCTCAGTTTACGAAAGGATTGAATAGGAAAATTGCTGATGTAGTAGAGTTTTACCATTGTGGAGAAATGGAGGACTTGGTGAATATTGCCATAAAAGTGGAGAAACAATGAAAGACAAGGCGAGCAATAAGATCATTTCCCAATTCTATCAACAAATGGATCCAAAATAGAGTAAAAATGGAGAAAATGAGTACCATTTGGCTTCTAAGGGGAAAGGCTTTGAATCAAACAAAGACAAGGAAAAGAGTACTTTAATCCAAAAAGCTACTACTGATCCTTTATCTAAACTTTCTAAACATAGGGATATTAGATGTTTTAAGTGACAGGGGCATGGTCATTATGCATTTGAATGTCCTAATAGAAAAACCATGTTTATTAAGAGGGGAAAAATTATTTCTGAGTCTAATAATGGGGATGAGTCTGATGATAGTGAATTAAGTATGCCACCTTTAGAAGATTGTTCTAATAATGATGATTGTATTGAATATGCCGTTAAGGGTGAAGCCTTAGTTACTAAGAGTGTTTTGAATGTGAATGTAAAGGAAGAAGTCCTAGAACAAAGGGAATATATATTTCACACTAGATGTCTAGTAGGTGAAAAAGTTTATAGTCTAATCATAGATAGGGGTAGTTGCACTAATGTAGCTAGAACTCCTTTAGTAGAGAAATTAGGGCTAAAATGTGATAGACATCCTAACCCATATAGACTGTAATAGTTGAATGATAGTGGTGAAGTTAAAGTGACCAAGTAGGTTGTAATAGCATTTTCAATTGGTAGATATACATATAAGATTATATGTGATGTAGTGCTAATGCAAGCTATTCATATTTCGTTGGATAGGCCTTGGCAATTTGATAGGTATGTTGTACATTATAGGTTCAAGAATAGATATTCAATTGTACATAATGGCCATAAAGTTACTCTAGAACCTTTGTCACAAAAAAAAACTTACCTTGAACAATTGAGAATTCAGTAAACTTCAAGTGGGAATTCGGGTAGTGAGGTGAAAAAGAAAGAAGAGAGAAAAAGGCTATGAGAGAAAAGAATAAAAAAGGCCTAATGGTGAGTGGCTGCAAAGGTAAGGAAAAGAAAGTGGGATGTATAAGAGAGAAAAAGTTAGTGAGTGATTGTAACAGAGAGCCTTCTATCACGAGTGCGACAACTATCGCGGGCTTGATCGAGGTAAAAAGAAAAGGAAATGAGAGGAGTGAAAAATTTAGTAAACAATCATATTTTTATGCAAAAGAAAGAGAAAGGAGAAGTGCATACTTAGGTAAGAGAGCTCTAGTTTTAATTCGGTTTAAGGAAACTTTGTTTGTTGAAACTGACCTTAACCTTGAATTGCCTAGTGTTTTTGTGACCTCATTGAAGGAATACGAAGATGTCTTTCCAAAAGATGTTCCACATGGTTTACCACCCTTAAGAGGGATTGAACATTAAATTGACTTTGTACCTGGATCTCAAATACCTAATCGTCCAGCTTACTGAAGCAATCTAGAGGAGACAAATGAGTTACAAAAGCACGCGGATGAATTGCTTTAGTGTTAGAGAGTATGCCCTAGAGCCCATGTAATAGGGATGTTTTTCATATGTATAAAATTAATATTCTTAATAAAAGGCATCATTCATTTATTAATGCTATGTTTAAATAAATGAGTTTGTAAATCTTAAATTAATGAATGAAGTCCTAGATATTATAAACACAGTGCAAAGGTAATCATAAAGGTGTTCATGATGTGAGATGTCTATTGCATGCAGATGTGTTAATATCTAAATATCCCTAGTCATAGAATTAACAAGATAGGACATTGTTAATTTGGACAGACTAGCACATGTTATGCTTCTTGAATGGTTCAAGCAGTGGTTCTCATAACTGTGATTATGGAAGATAATCAAAGCTAACATGTGGATGCTTGTTAGAAGAACAAGTTCATTGGAGACCTGCAAAGAGAATCCTTATATGGATATTAAATCTATGTCAGAGAGGAATCTCTTCATAACGGTTGTGCAAGTATCCTTAGACTTGAGATCACCAAAGTTATCTTAAGTAGCAAGTGGTATACTTTAACTCCATAACTAATTACTTCCAACTGGGAGTGAACATAGTTAGGAGATTGGGTATATCATGACCTACTTGAAGATAGTTGAGTGATTGACAAAGGATTCACCATCCCAGATTTAATAAGGGAAGTTATCTCGCATGATTCTATAATTACCTTGTTCAGAGAATCTCTGGCTAGAGTAAAATGCCAAGATGGATAGAGATCCATTGAGGGAATTTTGGGAATAATGGTTAAATTAATAGAGCATACATAATTAGATTTATATGAGTTGACAGAAATCCATACTCAGAATCTAATTGAGATAAGAGTGGTGAAAGGAGTAATTGCACGGTAACTGTTTCTATGGAAGGGTATAGTCAAACCACATGACTTTTCTATCATTTGGGTAGTCATGATGCCTAGCTAGAGGCTAATCATGACTTGTATAATGATGGGATTGATAAAATGATTTGAAGGAGTTTAAATCATGTGAGTTTTGGATAGAACTCACAATTACATATTATACTGACAATATGGACAGAACCCAATAGGTCACACGCATATAAAGAAAAGGATAAAATGGTAAAATGACAAGGATAATAATATTTGATATTATTATGAGGGTAGAGAAGTGAATAAGATAATAATTAATTAAAGAGTTTAATTAATTATGATCAAGTAAAATTATCCGCGGAACTTTTGAGAAATGTTATGTAAATTTGATCTAATTGAAATAATGTATTTCATGATTAATTATTATTGTCTTATAAGTGTTATAGGACTACTATAAGTATTTTTGGACTAATATAATAATTAATAAGTCCATTGGAAGAGTTATAAAGGGGCCAGAGGAATAGAGCTGGTGTGGAAGCCCTTCTATAGAGAGCCACACGCCAACTCCATACAGAAGGCCTTAATGGCCTATTTCTTAGACCAAATTAATTTATATATGTTACATAAGTGTTATGGAACATACATATTTAATTTGATTGGATTTGGAATCCATTTGGGTATTTAAATCCAATTAGTTGCACAAAGGGCCTAGTTTTTGGGTTTTGTGCATAATGTTTTATGAAAAGGTTTAATTTGGATTTAATTAAGCCCAAATTATTATCATTAATTCCAAAGGCACAATTAATAATTCTCTAGCAATTTTAAAGAGCCCAATCTCATTAGAAGTTAGAATTTTAACCTGACTATAAAAGTCCAACTAATGAGGAATTAGGGTTAAGTGATTAAACACATAAGAAAGTCTTATTCTTCTATTCTCTCTCTCCCTTTTATGCCACTCTCTTGCTAGCTCTAGGGTTTTCGACCACTCCTAGTTACACACCAATTGTTGGTTCAATTTATCCTTCTCTAGTGTGGATTACTCATTAGAGGTGTTCGATTTTGGACACTATGGTTTGCGACAACCCGGTGCGAAGTAAAATCAACTGTTCAACAAAAATCAAAGGTGATTTTTCTTATTCTCATATAGTTATATTGTATATTCATGGCAAGATCAGTAATATTGGTTAAAAATTTTAAAATTCCGCTCATGTATGCAATGCATGTAACCGATAAATTCCAACATTTAGAAGGGTTATGTAAAGAAAAACATGAGTCCTTATGCTGTACCAGTCTTATTGGTGCTAAAGAAAGATGGAACATAGAGGATATGTGTGGATTATAGAGAAGTCAACAAAATCACTGTAAAGTATTGCCACCTTATTCCTAAATTAGATGATATGCTAGATGAGTTGCATGGTGCATGTTATTTCACTAAAATTGATTGAAAAAGTGGATATCATCGAATTGGGATGAAAGAGGGAGATCAGTAGAAAACTACATTTAAGACTAAATATGGATTGTATGTGTGGTTAGTAATGCCTTTTGGATTATCTAATGCACCTAGTACATTCATACTTTTAATAAACTATGTTTTATATGAGTTTCCTGAAAAATTTATGGTTGTGTACTTTGATGACATTTTAGTTTACAAAAAAAAATTTAGATGAACATATTATGCATGTTAAAGCTATTTTAGATGTGTTGAGAAAGGAAAAATTGAATGCAAACCTTAAGAAGTGTTCATTTTGCATGGATAAAGTTGTCTTTTTAGGTTTTGTAGTGAGTGCTAAAGGATTGGAAGTTGATTATAAAAAGGTGAAGGCTATTAAAGAATGGCCAATGCCTAAGAATGTGAGTGAAGTTAGGAGTTTCCATGGTTTAGGTAGTTTCTATAGGCGATTTGTTAGAGATTTCTTTACCATTGCTGTATATAGTTAAAAAGAATGTCGGGTTTAAATAGGAAAAAGAGCAAAAAAATGCATTTCGTACTTTGAAAGAGAAATTATGTATTGTTCCTATTTTGCAATTACTGAATTTTTCTAAATCTTTTGAAATTTAATGTGATGCTTCCAAGATTGGTATATGTGCTATTTTGATGCAGGAAAATCATCCCATAGCATATTTCAGTGAGAAGCTGAGTGGGCCAGTGTTGAACTATTCCACCTATAACGAAGAGCTTTATGTGTTGGTTAGAGCTATTAAGGTGTGGAAGCACTACTTGTTACTTAAAAAATTCATGATACATGGTGATCACAAATCTCTCAAGTATTTGAAAAGACAAGGCAAATTGAGCAAAAGGCACGCAGGTTGGATGGAATTTTTAGAGATATTTTCACACATGATCAAGTACAAGCAAGGTAAATAAAATGTTATGGATGATGCACTATCTAAAAGGTATGCTTTTATTTCTATGCTTACTTCTAAGTTGCTTGGATTTGAGCATTTAAAAGAATTGTCTATACGTGATGTTGATTTTTCTACTGTGTATCATACATGTGAACATGCTACATTTGAAAAGTACTATAGACATAAAAGGTATCTTTTTAGGGGAAAACAACTTTGTATCCTTATATGTTCTATTAGAGAGTTGCTTGTTAGGGAGTCACATAGTGGTGGGTTAATAGGGCATTTTAGAGTGCAAAAAACCCTAGATATGCTTAATAAACATTTCTATTGGCCAAACATGAGAAGAGGTGTGGAAAGAATTTGCGCCAAATGCATTGTGTGTAAGCAAGCTAAGTCTAGATCTATGCCTTATGGACTGTATAGACCATTGCCTATACCTTGTGAACCTTGAACTAACATTTCAATGGATTTTATTTTGGGTTTACCTAAGACTAGAAAAGGTAAATATAACATATTTGTTGTAGTGGATAGATTTAGTAAAATGGCTCATTTCATTGCTTGCCATAAAACAAATGATGCAACAAACATTACTGACTTATTCTTTTGAAAGGTGGTTCGACTTCATGGAGTTCCTAGAATCATTGTGTCTAATAGGGACATTAAGTTCCTAAGTCATTTTTAGAGTTTTGTGGGGGAAGTTAGGTACTGAGCTTTTATTTTCCACTACTTGTCATCCACAAATTGATGGGAAAATTAAAGTAGTAAACAAAACTTTAGGAACCATGTTGTGTGCTATTGTTTGAAATTTTCCATTAATTGAATTTGCATATAATCGCACTATACATTCTTCTATAGGTTATTCTCCATTTGAAATTGTGTATGCTTTTAACCCATTAACTGTTTTGGATTTAATGCCTTTATGTTTGAATAAGCTTGCTAGTTTAGATGGAAAAAAGGTTGAATTGGTTGAAACAATATATGAGAAAACACATGAACAAATTGAGAAAAAGAATCGCATATATTCCCAAAAAGCCAATAAAGGAAGGAAATAGGTTATCTTTGAACCGGGTGACTAGGTTTGGGTACATATGCAAAAAAAGAGGTTTCCACAGCAAAGGAAGTCAAAACTTAATACTAGGGGTGATGGACCATTACATGTGTTGGAATGCATTAATGACAATACATATAAGATTGATTTGCCTGGTGAGTATAATGTTAGTGCTACTTTTAACATTTTTTATTTATCTCATTTTAATTTTGATTCAGATTCAAAGATGAACCCTTTTGAAGAGAGAGGGGATGATGCAAGCACAACCAAGGAACAACAAACAAGGAATAAGTTTAAGGATGAGTTGGCATTACCAAATGGTCCAATAACAAGATCATGGGCTAAGAAGTTCAAGAAAGCACTACAAATATACTTGAACCAAATTCTGGAAGCTATGGAGAGTCATCATATTGTCGCGAGTGCAACATCTTTTATGGGTGCAGCATGTAAGGATCTAGACAAGGTTACATCAATGGGATAGATTTGTGAGGATCAAATGTGCATGATCAATTTGAAATGTGCAATTCATGTGACGCTTGACATATGCCGGTCATGTGACGCTTGACATGTGCTAGACATGTGACCATGACATATGCCGGACATGTGACCATGACATGTGCAAACATGTGCCTTGACAAATGCGAGACATGTGCCAAGTCATGTGCCATATGCATATGCACATCATGTGAGATAAGGTATATGCATTGTATGTGTTACTTAATAGATTAAATGGCTTCTTTGTTTGGGCTTTAGTTAGGGCTTTTGTTTGTTATTTTAATTGGATTATTGTAATAAGTCAAGCCTTATTTAGATGGGCTTCACACCAACCTTAGGGGGCCCATTCATTTGGTCTTGTTTTATTATCTTAAGTAGGAATTTAGGTTTAATTTTCAATCCTAATAGGGATGGGAATTTGGCCTACTCTTAATCTAACTAGGTTAAGGATTCTTTAAGTAGATATAAATACCACATTAAACTCTTTGTATTCAGATTTGATAGGTTTTAATTAATTAAAAAATATTTTTCCTTAGCTTGGCCGAATTTACTTTGAAAGGATTGCTTGTTTTCTTCCATTACATCAAGAACTTTAATTCTTATCAAGGTATTTACTTTGTGGCGAATTTTGTTCTTGTGTTTAAATCAACCTAATTATTTATGTTTCCTTTCATACATTAATTGGGGGTTCAACAGGGTTGGGGATTTAATTCTTGTTCATGTTCATGCCATATTGTGTGTTTTAGGAGTTTTAGGTTCTTTAGCCTTGGTGTTCTGCATCAAGAATAATGTCCTCATAAAAAGAGGGTAACATTGAATTGCCCAATTTATGGATGCCTACTTTAATGCTTTAATCTATGCCATGATTTACCTCTTTTCTATGTGATTAAGTGCATCTTTAAATTATTTATTTACTCTAATCTTACATGCAAAAAAAAGAGATAACATCATTAATATGAAAGCCATTATGTCACATTTATCAAAGGTAAAAATAAGAGTGAAGTTCTAAACTCTCTTTAGGTTTAGCCTCATAAGGTCGGAATACCTTTTTCCAATGTTGTATTGGGTGGCAACTCCTTATATCAACCTTGTAGTGCCCAACATATGCTTTCCATTGGTCGATTGTTAATGATGGGATAGGGACACCCCAAGACACTATCTCATACCTTTTGAGGTTCGAGTCTTGGCGAGTCAAGTTAAGTCCCGTTCCTATTACAAAGCAACTGATTAGCTCGAGAAAGAAAACCTTAACTTGTCTGGACCCTAAAAGTGGGGCTGAGTTACCAAGGTAAAGGTGAGGCAATTTATGACCTGGAGTTTACTTAGATGAATAGAGATGAGTCTCAACTTTATTCCTTGATGTGACAAAAGGCAAAAAGTTTCCTTCATTTTTGTTTGAGACCCCACCTTGGTTTCGGGGGAAGGGATCCTTGATCTCAGTGCACATCATAATTGTGACTCCGCTGGAGACTTTGAGACTTTGCTCTGAAACTAGTTTTAATTTATCTGAAACAAAAAGACTTTTAGTTAAGAAATCTTATCTCTTTTAAAAAAAATTGCATTAGAATTATGCTAAAGCATCAGAATAAATTAAGCATCCTAGTTTTCTGACCCCGGTGCATTTTCGAAGTTTTAGCTCAAAGCCATATCCACATTTTGATGATAATCAAACTTTAAATAAACTCTAGTGTGAATTCTATTCTAAGATATTTCTGTAGGAAATTCCATATGTCTTTCTAATGCAAATATCAAAAATGAAGATTGTGATGGATGCATAAAGACTTAAGTTAAAGAATGTTTTAGTTTATGAGAAATTAGGGTGTTCAAATGTAAGATCAAATTGAGGCATAATTTATCTTTCATGCATACATATACTAAGTTTTAAAATTGCATAAAAATGTTTTTAAGTCATAAATTAAGTTTTAGTCAAAATTGGTTTCTTTCATAAAATGTTTTAGAATTTGGCTCGTTAGAAATTTGTCATTAGAAATTGGATTAGAAATTTGGATAGATTTCTTAATAGAAATCTATTTGACACTATAGGACAAAATAACAGCTAGTTAGACCCAAAATTCTAACGGCTATTTTTAGGATTTATCACTTAAAATTGAATTTTTTTAGTATAAATACATGTAGTAAGACCTATTATATGGTTATATATCATTTGGAAAGAATTTTCAACCTCTTAAAAGAAAAGCTTACTTCTTTTAAATCTCATTTTCCATCCTTGCACTTCATCTTTACATATTCTCCTCAAATTGATTATAGCTTTTATTATAATTACTTGTGAGGAATTATTATTGTGAAAGATTGTGAGTTTGAGTTGGCTAGAACCTAAGGAAAAATTCTAGTAAGCATTTAAATCTTTTACTTTGGAAAAAAGATTATGGGTAAATATACATAGGTTTGTATGTTGGCTTTGACTCTTGCCCTTAAAAGAGTTAAGAGTGGAAAGTAATGTTCAAGAGTAATTCTTGAGGAGTGGAGGTAGGCATTAAGGCTGAACCACAATAAATTCTCTGTCTACTCTATTTTTCTATTTTGTCCTACATTATGAAATTGTGTTTTCAAAGTTCTATAAAATGAATTTCTGAAATATTCATAACAAATTTAACACACACACTTTTTCAAAATTACATTTGAATTTTATATTGAAAAAGGATCTTGCATAATCTAAGTATACATTCTGTCTTGCATTCTCTATATTTACAGTAAAAAATCTACATTTGCATAAAAATTATGTTATATGAGAATTTATCTGAAAAATTTCAAGATACCCAATTCACCCATTCTCTTGAGTGTATTTCGAGACCTATATAAAGCACTTCCTTGTCATTCACTCAATTGAAGGTAGTGTTAAGGATAATCACCAGCCCAAGCCCAATACCTCTTGGTATATCAAATGGTGACCTAATTGGTCATTATGCTTATGATGAGCTAAACCCGTTGGTAGGAATAATGCTTGGATAGCCTTATAATCGAGTACCTAGACCAAAGCCCATGTAATGGCATAGAAATCTCCACTAGAATGTACGTAATAATCTTGCATTGCTTGTGATGTGGGTTTTTGTGTATTAAGCAATGATTTAAAAATTGGGTTGACTCAGACGGTTGAATCAATTGACTCGCAAACGAGTAAGAAAATTAGTTTGATTTAACTTAAAACTCAAAATAGATAAAAACTCATTTTGGATCGAAAAAATTAGGTTAGATCGGGAATAATCAAACAGGATTTGACTTGCGTTCAATTACAAAATTGTACATTTTGTGTTTTTTCAATTAAAAAATTCCATAAATGCCAAATCCCTAATTCTTTCCATCATGAAACCAATTCTAAACACCCAAGGGCAGAGCTGCAACTTTCATCTCATTCTCTATTAACAACATCTCTTCCTCTCCAATGAACATTGATCTCCGATTAGTAACTCTGATCAAGCGATTAACTAGGTTTTTCAAGATCTCATTACTGATTATATTTATTCAAATTCCTTTTTTTGTTTCTTTTGTTGAAATGAAACAACTCAATGATTATAACATATGAAGTATAAAACCAGTAGAGATAAACCACAAGGTTCATATATAACAATGACCCGTGAACCTACAAGATGTGATTATAATTTGTTTCATGTTTTTGAAAGCAAAACTAGATATTAAGAATAGTACAAGCACTAAGACATTGTGTTGGCTTTAATGATAAAAAGATATAATTAACTTTATTTGGTGATAATTAACCATGCTGGCTCTATTTACATGGTGATGCTTCTCTGTTTCCATAATTTCTCTTTTATTTGGTGATAATTAACTTCAAGTTTTTAACTCAAATGGTTCTTGACTTTTTGTGAATCTCTCGGCTTTGTTGTTGAAGTCATTCAAGAATTTATTTGTCAAGATCCCACTTATTATTTACTTACATTCAACTATATAGATTTTTCTTAGGAATAAGTTATTCATTTTTTGTTAGATGTTATATACTATGATAAAAACAAATAATTTTATATTATATAGCATTATATATTGGCATAATTTATAAATAATGTGGATAAATTAATTTTGAGAGAATTTTAAATAAAAATATATCAAATGTACATCTTTTTTGCCATTAAAGGTATGTGCTAGTTAATAATTTTACCGGCATCTAGAATTGCTTGAAATTAACCCATCCTTAAGTCTACTACAAAGGGAAAAAGGAAATTGTGTGATGTAGTTGTTTATGATTAAATTTTATACATTATATTGACATTTTTTATTCTTAATTTATTAGGAAATTATGGCAAAAACACAATCTATAACAATAATTTTTGAAACATGATCCACAACTCCTTTTTTGACATGTTCAATTAGGCAAAAAATAGATGTGGCATGGAAATATGTCACCGAGGCAACAAATGAAAATGGTAAAAACATATTAATATGTGGATTTTGGGAAAAACAAGTTTATGGTGGAAGCATTCATAAAATGAAATAACACTTTGCTGGAGCAAAAGGGAACATTGATGGGTGTAAAAAGGTTAGTGCAAAAGTTCAATTTGAAATTAAAAGCACTTTGGATGCTAATTTTCAAAAGGCTAAGGAAAAGAAAGGGCTAATTCAAGAGGATGACATATTCTACTAAAGAGATTTCAAAGGGAAAAAGGATGGCATTAACTGGCATTGAATCATACTTCAAAAAAGGTATAAGTGATTCATCTCAACTTACCATTAAAATATGCATGCAAAGTAAGGATAAGTCGAATGAAACTGATTTGATAATTGCTTTGTGGTTTTAAGATGTATGTATTCCATTTAATGTTGTAAACTCTTCTTATTTTCAATATGCTATTGAAAAAATATTCAACATGGATCATGGATATAAACATCCTTTTTATGATGCTTTGACAGTGAATTTATTACAAGATGTTAAATTGCATGTCAAGTTGATCATTGATGATATTAGAAATAATTGGGGTGAAATCGATTGCATAAAAATGAGAGTTGGTTAGACAGATAATAGACAAAAGTCTTTAATTAATTTTTTAGTTTATTATCCAAAAGGGATTTCATTTGTTAAATCAATTGATGCTTTTAATATTTGCATGAATGCTAAAAATTTATGTAATCTATTTTTTAAAATTTTGAATGGGTTGGCCCTCGCAATATGGTTTATATGGTAACAAATAATAGAGCCAATTATAAGTTGCAAGCTTTAAGCTCATAGAAAAATATCCTTTTATTTTTTGGTCACCATTTACAACTCATTGTATTAACTTAATATTGAAAGATGTTAGACAAATGCCCACAGTTGATAGTTTAACCTCTCTTGCTTCAAAAGTGACTATTTTTGTATATAACCATGAGGTTACCTTATATTTGTTTAGAAAAGAGAGGGTTGACGAAAAATTATTTTTCCTAGTGCAACTTATTTTGCGATAGACTTTATTGCTTTGTAGAGTTTGCATTAGCATAAGGATGATTTGTAAGCTTTGGTTGTTAGTGCTGACTATAAGAAATTTTTAAATTTGTAAAGGCTAAAGAAGTAAAGCAAATTATGTTAGATGAAAATTTTTGGGAAAATTATTTGATGATTGTAAGGATTATGACTCTATTGACACGCTTATTGAGGATATGTGATATTGAAGAAAAACCATATTTGGGATATAGTTATGAGGCATGTATAGGGCATGTGTGGGGATTATGAATGTATTTAAAAATAAGAAAAAATTGTATAAGCCCTACATTGAGATTATAGACAGTAGATGGGATCTCATGTTGTGCTAAGATCTTCATGCAACAATATATTATTTGAATCTTGCTTTTCGGTATGATCAATCTTCTTTCGGTAAGGAGTCAAAAATTATGCGTGGTATCTTGAATGTCATTGATAAGTTAGAGGATAATTCTGAAAGTACCGGCATACCAACACTTGATGAGTTAAGAATTTTTCAAGATTGTAAGATGGTTTTTTCTCATCCAAGGGTACTAGTTTGCAACAACAGCACTAGACTAGGTAAGCATCAATCTCATAATACTATATTTAATGTGTGTGTGTGTGTTTAGGTTAACAAATTTTAACAAAATTTTAATATTATTTGCTTCTCATATCTAATACAAGATGACTAGTGGAAATTATTTGGCTATGATGTTCCAAATTTGCAAAAGTTGGCTATAAGAATCTTTAGCCAAACCGCTTCTTTTTTTTTTGGATGTGAGCACAATTGGAATGTATTCGAACAAATCCACACTAAAAAAAAGAAGCAAATTGGAACATCAAAGATTAAATGATCTTGTTTATTTTCACTACAATTTGAGATTGAAAAATAGATGAGTTATTTTTAGTCTGCAAATTTATTTTTATATTTTACGCTTTGTCTCAAAATAATGTTATCATTGCTTAAAATTATTAGGTTATCAAATTCTAAAAAGGGATATGATCCAATTGACTATGAATCAATTGAGAAAATCGAATTTTAGATTGTGAAAGAAGAAGAAGAAGAAGAAGAAGAAGAAGAAGAAGAAGAATGAGAGCTTGCTTTTGATGAGATTGAGAAAATGGTTGAAAAACATCTGATAGACAATGGAACTTCAAGTGTGCAAGGTTTATTTATTTTCCTTAATATGAATTTATTTTAGAATATTGAAAATTGTGTATAATTATATTTAATTATGTATTTGTTTTAAAAATTTTAGATAAGCATAGTTTAGTTAAATCTAATTGAGAAGCAGATTGAGATAGAGAATAAAATAAAGATAAGATGAAGATGAAGACGAAGATTGATAATTAATAATAATTTTCTATCATTATGTTAAATGAATTGATTTTAAATGTATGTTTTTTATTTTATGTGAACTTATTTAGATATTTGCTATTTATGTTTGGACAATTTATCTAATTTTTATATTTGCAAACTTTGTTGGATTTAAAATTACTATTTTTATTGATATTTGACAACTACTAGGTTATTTGAATGTATTTTTTACATGCCATATTTTTAATTTTGTATAAATAATTATGTTGAAAAAAAAAAGATAAAAACTTCGAGTCAAACCGGTTGAACCAATTGACTCATGACTCAGTTGGAAGGCCGAGTTGATGTCCATTCTACTTCTAAAACCATTGGTATTAAGCATACCTGAACAAGTTCAGATGTCTACTTATCAAAGGATGCCATGGCCCGATAAATCCATTTTGATTTGTTTCGGTTGCTTAAATATACATCGGCTAAAACCTTCTTGTGTGTTCTTTTGAGAGGCATTATGTTGCTAATTTTTTGGGATGCACCATATGTGTCCTTTAGGGTCCCCTGTTGACCCATGGATCAAGCCTAGCTAGGAAAAAGACTTTAAATATGTGTGTGAGAGAAATAAGGTAGAGAGGATTCTTACATATGGTTATCGATGTTGTATCTCACTATCATACATCTGCACCTGTTCATGCATCACACTAAAAACCCTATTTTTTAGCCATAATAGAACCATCATCACCCAGGTGGTTTCAGGGTTTGGATGGTCGTTTGGTTAAGAAATGGTTTTCTAAGCAAAGAGAGGAATTCGTATCAAGTCATGGTTCAGAACTAGGATCTGAGTCAGGTATAGATAGTGTGTCGAAAGAGTTTTTAGAAAGGTTTTTAAAATAGCTAGAAAGGAAAATTATATCTGAGCTTACTCCACCAATTGGTTCTTCTGGTTCCCATGATGTGGATAAAAGGATAGTTAACCTTAAAAGGAAAATGATGTCAATGTTTGCTAGTCTTACAATAAGTTTGGCCTCGATTTTAGCTTCCTAACCTGTTGTGCCCATTATTGCTAGAGTCGAATTGACCACTAATGAGAGGATTCCAGTAGCAGCTATCATGGCACCTTCACTAGTAGCAGATGTTAAAAAATATGGTTCTGAGAGGGATGGATAAAGATATCCCTTGAGGTGGTCCCGAACATGACTTTATAACTAATGAGGAGGAGGAATCACAAGCCCTTTAAACATTGAAGAATCTTATCCATAAAGAAGATAACCATGCTATGAAAAAGATTAAAGCGAAGTTAGAAGCCTTGACTAGGATGTTGTTGATTGGAAAAGGGGTCATCCCTTAAGAAATTGACTTGAATGGTGAAAATGCTTTGCCTAGCTAATTTAGGATGCCTGATTTGATGAAGTTTGATGGTACATCTGACCTTCTGTCTCATATCAAGTAGTATGTCCTACTTATGAAAAGAACTACTTTTACCAAGAAGCAGAAGGTGGACTTATTTATCCTCAGCCTTGTGGGTTTCACTGTCAACTGGTATCATAGTTTAGATAGAAAGCCTAAGAAATACTGAAAAAGGCTAACAAAGGAGTTCCTTAGGCAATATGATTATAGCACCCATATGGAAGTTACGCTAAAAGATATGGAATTATTGCAACAAAAACCTGAAGAGTCTTTCCAAAAGTATCTTACTCGATAGACGAATAGAGTAATAGAGATAAAAAGGAAGCCTAACACGCAGGATTGGATTTGGTTGTTCATTTGGAATGCTAGACTTTATCTGAAAGAGGGGTTCAAAATGAAATTATTAAAAGACTGGGAGGTGTTAAACGATATAGCAATTGAAGCTGAAGGAGAATATATAGTGAGAAAGGCCAGCTCCATGAGCTTGAACAGTGGGAATTATGGTAACAACAAAAAAGGTTACAATATCTTGGGGTTCGGTAAAAGTACTAGTAATAGAGCAATGGTAGGGGTAATAGTGGTAGAGCTATTAAAGTATCAGCTATAGGGGCCAATCAACAACATTATTTGAATTTGCAAAAATTATTGTCTTGGTGCCTTAATCGATTGATAAAAGAAGGGAAACTACAACCATTGTTGCCTATGCCTGTAAAGAGCCAAAGTCAGCTAGGATATAAGTTAGACTGTTATTGTGCTTTTCATCAACATATGAGGCATGAAACTAATTACTGTCATACTTTGAGGGATTGTATCCAAGATTTTATTGATTCTTAACATATATCAAATATAAAAAAAGAGTTAAGAAGAGGGAGACTTATAATGATGTCCACCACTAGTGTTCATAGTTAGGTCCGGGTTGCCATAATGGTATATTTTTAGGGACCTATAATGAGTACTTGGCTATCACCCATAAGGATGGGGGAAATGAGGACTCTCCAGATGCAAGTGTAAAATAATCAATAGGAGCAGGAAGAGTAGGGGAATCAGTTTAATTAGGGGATTTATGGGATACAAATAGCGAAGTTGGGTCAGTCAAGGCTAAAGAGGAGTTGAGAGACCTGTCAAAAATCGATGAAGATGAGAAGGAAGTAGCAAATGGAAAGGCAATCCAAACAGTCATGAGAAGTGGTAGAGTTGTACCTGAGATTGAAAAATAGTAGGAGCCCGCTATATCCATAAAAGAAAGAACTGTAGAGGATAACCTAGTCCTCAAGTAGCTTAAGAAGACACTTGCTTAAATTTCAATATGTGATCTGTTAAGGCAGTCACCTTCTTATAGGAAAAATTTGGTGGATAACCTATGTGAATTAACCATTGTTGTAACCATATCTCATTTCGAACTACTAGAGATGGTGAAGGGAAATTTTGAAGAGAAAATTGTGCTCACTAATGCGGACCTACCCATGGAAGGATGCGAGCATAACCAACCATTGTATATCAGGCCTGAGGTGAACAACAAGCATACTCTATGTGTAATAGTAGATGATGGCTCTTCTATCAATATATGCCCTTTTACAACAATGGAGGCATATGGTATTGACAAAATCATGCTCACTAAGTATAGGCTCACTGTAACAGTATATGACAATTCTAAGAGGCAAGCTACTGGCACCTTCAGAGCAATAGTTAAAATGGGACCTAATGAGATAGAGGTAGAATTTGTAGTGCATCAGATACCAACTAATTTCTTTCTATTACTAGGACGACCTTTGTTTCATAAGTTGGGAGGGTTCCTTCTACCCTACATCAGATGGTTCACATTCTCTATGAGGGAGGTATGGTTACTATTATGGCAACAAAAGAGAATTCAATCTCTAATCTGAGCATAGCTAATCAGCCATTTAATAGGTTTAATGAAGCAGGGGTTGGTATCGAGGAAGATGAAATAGATTTCATGAACCCCCAGGTCATCAACATGATGAAAAAGATTAGTTATTTGCTAAGTAAAGAATTTGGGAAAAACTCTCAAGGGAACAATGTGCCCATTGCTCAAATTGTTTAGAAGGACAAAAGGGGCCTAAGCTATTGTGCGAATAATGTTGAAAAATAGGCTAACTTGCAGCCAAGAAGGATCTTTCACATCCTAGAAAGCTTTATGCTGACATCTAAGGAATGCAAGTACTGTAGGGAGGTTGAGTCCATAATGGCTTAAGGAAAAAGTTATCCCTGGATTTGAGATCTTTAATGATGTTTTTGATTGGTCAATTGAGACCATTAAGCCTGTATCGAAATTCTTGGATGAGGAAATTATGGTCAAGCTTGCTAATTTAGATTTGGGTCACCCGGAGGAGGTACTGACACTTGAATTGCTGGTCATCAAGGATAATAGGAAGGGAAAGATTGAGTATGAGGTTGCATCTCCTGAGGGAGAAGCTCCACTGTCAGCATTCATAGTAGAAAGGGGAGAACCATCTATCATTGCATTAGCCAGCCCTGATTTAAAAAATGATTTTGATGTAATTTATATTCCTAATTTGTTTTTTGATGATGTATCTTTATTTGCTCAAGTTAATAAGATGAATAACTTTGCTTATTTGTGCGATGTCTCATCTGATTACATCATACATAATCATAATCACGATCATTCATATTTGACATTAATTTAACAAATACTATTCCATTTAATAGTAAAAAAAAGGATAACCCAAAAGAGATTTTAATTGCATCCGGCATAACTCGTGAGGAGAGGATAAAATTTGAGAGAATGTTAAGAAAATATGAAAAAGTCTTTGCCTGGACATATAAAGACATTCCCAAAATCAATAGAGAAGTTACAAAGCATGCCATTCTAATGTATCCAAATAGTAAGCCAATCAAGCAAAAGCTTCAAATACTTAGGCTAGAATGGGCAGAAACGGTAAAGGAAGAAGTGAAGAAACATATTGAGGCCAAGTTTCTAGTTGAGGTTTAATATCTTGCTTGGCTAGCCAATATTGTCCCCATTGACAAGAAAGATGGAAAGGTATAGATGTGAGTCAATTACCAAGACTTGAACAAAGCATGCCTGAAAGATGACTTTTCACTCCCACATATAGATCTACTGGTTGACAATACAACAAAATGTATGATGTATAATTTTGTTGATGGGTGTGCAGGGTATAATCAAATTTTAAACAAGATAGTAGATTGTGTAAAGACAAACTTTACTACTGAATGGAGAACTTATGCATATAATGTCATGCCATTTAGGCTAAAAAATGCAGGGGCTACTTATTAGAGAATGGCCACTAAGATCCTTAGTGACTTGATTCACCAGGAAATCAAAGTGTATGTTGATGACATGATGATTAAGTTGTTTATTAGGGAAGGACATTTTGAGGCTCTAAAGAAGTTTTTCCAACGAATTGATAAGTACAACCTCCACCTTAACCTAAAAAAATGTGTATTCAGTGTCACCTTAGGCAAGTTATTAGGGTATATGGTTAGCTAGAGGGGAATAGAAGTAGACCCAAACACGGTGAAAGCCATTTGAAAAATGCCTGTATTGAAGAAGGAACGAGAGATCAGAGTGTTTTTGTGATGAATTCAGCACATCAGCCGATTCATCGCTAAGCTTACCTCTATATGTGAGCTAATTTTCAAGCTTTTAAGAAAAGATTAGCCAGTCAAGTAAAACAATGACTGCAAAAAAACCTTCGATATAATCAAGGAGTAATTATTACACCCTCTAGTTCTTTAGCCACCCAAACCATGAAAGCCTTTGATCTTGTACATAGCGATAGAGCAGGGTTCAGTAAGGGCCATATTGGCTTAGAAAGATGAAGCCGAAGCAAAGTATGTTGTGTCTTACCTAACGAATAAGTTTTTGCCATACGAGGCCAAGTATGTGGATGTCAAAATGATTTGCTTAGCGATGATATAAGCCTCAAAGAAGCTAAGACACTACTTCCATTCCCACAAGATTCAAGTAGTGGCCAAGCATAACCCACTTAAATATCTTTTGTCAGCACCATCCCTACTGGGGAAAATGAGAAAGTGGCTTTTACTATTGTAAGAATTCAAAGTAGATATGTTACTAGGGAAATGATTAAAGGAAGAGCAATTATAGAATTTATTAGTAATCACCTATTGGAAAGGGATCAAGTTGAGTACGAGTTCCCAAATGAAAATTTCACTACCCTAATAGTCCAAAAAAGTTGGCAGATATATTTTGATAGGGTTACAAATAACAAAGGAGCTGGAGTTGGAGTTATCCTCATCACGCCCGAATGAGAGATTTATTAGTAGAGATAGGATTCTGTACAAAAGACAAGTCAACAGCATTTAGTTGAGGTGCCTGAACGAGAGAGAGGCCAAAAAGGTCATGGAAAAAACCCATGCAAGAGTATGTAGGGCCTATATGAATGGTTTAATGTTGGCAAGAAAGATCATGTGACAAGGATCTTTTGGTTGACTATGGATACTAATTGTTCTAAATATGTGAAGTTATGCCACCAGTGCTAGCAATGTGTCGATTAAAGCCACTTGCCTATTTCAAAATTGTGTAACCTATCATCATCATGGCCTTTTTCAACTTAGGGAATAGACATCATCGGGGAGATTTATTTGACAGCTTCCAATGGCCACAGGTACATCGTGGTTGCCATCGATTATTTCACTAAGTGGGTAGAGGCTGAATTCCTCAAAAGACTAGAGGCACCAGAGATGGCTTGGTTTATCAAAAGGATTTTGATTTGTAGGTATGGGGTGACCCACTATATGGTGTCTGACAATGAGGTTTAATTTCAAGAAGAGACCAAGTAGATGCTCCAAAAGTATAAAATCTACCATCATAAGTCCTTTTCTTACCATCCACAAGCAAATGGGGCTGTAAAAGCCACTAGTAAGATTTTGAAAAAGATCATGTCCAAGACTATGCAGACATATAAGGATTGGGCTAAAAAGTTACCATTTTCACTTTGGGGTTATCGAACCATTGTTAAGACTTCGACTAGAGCCACTTTCATCTCACTCGTATATAACACTGAAGTTGTATTACCAGTAGATATCGAGCTACAATTGCTATGGGTTGCTTTAGAATTAGAATTGTCAGAAATAAAATGGGCAGAACACAAAATGGCACAATTAAACCTACTGGACAAAAATTAGATTAGAGCCTATTACCATAACCAACTATACCAAAAGAGGTCAGCCCGATTTTTTTGCAAGAAGGTCAAGAGTCATTATCTGAGAGAGGCTAACTTGGTATTCGGGCAAATGACACCTAGCTTACCTAACTACAGAGGAAAGTTCAAACCAAATTAAAAGGGCCCCTTCGTGCTGTATAAGTTACTGTCTAATGGAGCAACTATAATTGGGCATCCTACTACAGAAAAAGATTAAAAAGATTTTATGTCTAAGATAAGATCAAAAGGAAAGAATAATAGCCCATAGGTCCAAAACCAAAAAAGGTGGCCTTACTATAATTGGGCACCCAACTATAGAAAAAATTAAAAAAAAGCTCTCTAGGCAAAAATTAAGGGTCAAGGAAAAATAGTCAATCAAAAAAACCAGTGAGGGTTGATTGATGAAAGGAGTTAGACATACCCAAGATGTCATCACTCGAGATTAAGTGAAAGCTTGTGTTTTTGCATTGAATTTCATGTCGTGATTATTATTATGGTGAGATCATAATTAGATGCAAATGAATAAATAATCTAAATTTAGACATGTCAATTAATGCGAAAGATAAGGATTATTTATTCAAAAAACAAGGCAAACACACAAACGAACAACACCAAACAAAAGATTAAAGCATTATTTTGTTGCCAACATGGCAAACACACATTATATTACATATTCTAGGTCCTTTTCTTGGAAAGATAATTAAGCTTCATCTCTTCCATTACTACCTTCCTCGCCTTGGCACCTCAACAAAAAGTCAATCGAATCAGGCAACTCTATAACCCAGGAATGGTACTTAACACTAGTTTTAAAGTCATAAATATTCACAAGCAGGATCTTGATCCCGACAGGTAAGTGCCTCCAAATGTAATGATAGCTAATGATAAAGGCATCAGCCAGCTCTACTCCTCCTAGGTTCAATCGGGTGTGCACAATATCCTATTTTATGCTATAATGTCGAGCACAACATGCAGTGTTACAGAAGGTGGCTGTACGCAAACCACAAAAAGAAATAGAGCTAGAGCTACCATTATGAGTCACATACTCTAACCTTATCATGGGTATATGAAGCTCACCTTCCACTCAATCACCAAACTTAACCAGATTATACTTTTCTCTATAGAGCCTACCCAATACCAATGTTTGCAAGAGCTAAAGAACCTTAAGAAGTGTGTATTTATAACACAGGGAGGGGGCTCAACCAACACTCTGAGTTTCTCCTGAAGCCAAATCTATAAAAAAGAAATATGCATAAAAACCATTGGAATGGCTAGGATCCACTTCAACTAAAAATTAGGCATAGGGTTATGTGAAAATTTGTAAAAAGATACATCTCTCACAAAGAAAAGCTAGTGTAAAAATCGACAAGGCGTGTACTACCTTTAAATAAATGATTATAGATACCTAAAGTAGTAATAGGCTACCAATGAACAAAACAGTGGGGTCTACATGCACAGTGTCTAGTCTAAGTAAAGTTTCAAGTAGAATCAGAGGGAAAGGGATCGACCCTTCATGAATATCATTAACAAAATCACAAAGCCTGTAGTCCCTCAGGATATCTCCCTCACTAGTTATAACTAAGTAATGGGCACATTTCCAATAAAGTAATATAGGCTATCAAAGAGAATATTGAGTACAATAGGTTTCGCTTGGTCCTCAAGGACACGACTATCAGAAGGTTGAATCCCCAAAGCATGAACCACTTCTCGGGGATAGTTAGGTACGCAGCATGGCACACAGAGAAGGGTACCAAGTGAAAAGGGGACATCGAGGATAATAGCAAATTCTTTGTGTAAAGGACACAGTTCTATATTGTTAAAATGGAAAATGTGGAAACGGGGTTCCCAATAATGGGCAGATGCCATAAAAAGATCTCTTTCAAGCTCTATTCAATGAAAAAATTGCATATTAGAATAAGAAGGCCGGATTGGATTGTCCCAGGTAGAATAGTCACTAAGCAATATGGCCAGCCTTTGGGTAAAAAGAGTTATATTTGGTAAAATAAAGCAAGGAATCAAAGCAATATGGGCTGGAAAGTAGAATTTGAGGTAAAACAAAAAGGATAAAAGATATAAGAGAAAATAGGCAAAAAATCTAAAGGAATATTAAAATGCTAGTTTGTATGGCTTTGCAAGCCTGATTGTACACCCTTGTATAAGCCCCAATTACCACCTGGTAAAGATGAATAGTAAATGGCACTTTGTATGTTTTACTACTTATGCTGCATCACTTCCTCATTTCTGCATCCCTTGTTTCTATATCAAACTTTATAGGTAAGGTATATCAGTTCACAAGTTTCAAAATGGCTCATACTTTGAAACAATAAAATTTGCAAGGATAATTGATAATTTAATTAGAATATTTTACACGCGTGGTTAATTAAATGGGACTATAAATAAATAAATAAATAAATAAAAAGATAAATAAAAATAAAAATAAAGATAACAAAAATAAATGTAATTAACTAATAAAAATATGTCATTTTTGTAAATAATATTTGGTAATGTAATATTTAGGATGGAACAGAAAATTCATTTGTTGGCACGCATATACTAATACAAAAAAGGAATCATATCACAGAATAAAATTGCAATAAGTTTAGGAGACAGGTAAATTGTAAAAAAAAAAACTAATAAAACCAAATCACAATGTCATGAACTTAACACACTCACACACAACCATTCACATGGAAAATTATAAATAAATTACCTTATTCAAATTATGTAGAGGCAACAACCTCTCATTTGACCTTTTTAACACTACAAATGCAGGTCAAAAGGGACACAATAAACTATTTAGCATTAGCCGATACAGCCTCATGACCACTACCAATAATAGCGCTCTTTTTGCTGTAGAAAGCAAGTGGTCATGCAATGCGATTAACTTCATATCCAAGCAACCCCAACATACATAAATTTTTTGCAAATTGCCTTCAAATCAGGGTGTAGCCACTAGAGTGGAATTTCCTTTGAATCAAGGCATAGCCACAAAAGTGGAATCGCATTTATATTATAGTATAATTATAAAAGTGAAATTGCCTTCAGGTCAAAGTATAGCCACAGAAGTTATTACACGATTGGGTTGGGTTGAGGCTTGGTTTATGATAACATGATAGTCTATGAAATAAGATATCTAAATATAAACTTTTACTTTTGTTTTTCGATTAATATGATCTAACAAGTTATTTCATGCTCCATAAGAAATCGAAAATGCAATTTCTAA
The DNA here is from genome assembly GCA_037975025.1 of Excoecaria agallocha. Lineage (NCBI taxonomy): Eukaryota > Viridiplantae > Streptophyta > Magnoliopsida > Malpighiales > Euphorbiaceae > Excoecaria > Excoecaria agallocha. The sequence goes on from CM075809.1 coordinate 17,852,988, forward strand.
TTTTGGCATTATATATGTTTATAGTTTGGTACCCCTAATTTATGTTCTAATTAGATCCACTAAGGCATTTTTTTACTATTTATTTGAATTTAAAATTATCATATTTACATAATTAAGCTCTAATATTGTATTTTATTGAGTATAGTGCATTTATTAAATATTTTTGTAGATGAAAGAGGCTGAAATTCTTAAGAATGCTTTTCGATTTTGCTACTAGGAAAGAGAAAAAAGCATTTGGGGTTATCTACAAAATTTATAGTGAGCGTTAATGAAATTTGAGAGCAAGATTTACAACTAGCCATTATAAATCTTATACTTACGATAAAATTTCTTAAAATCTCTAAATACTGCTATAAAATAAGAATGAATAAACAAAATTAATAACTATTTTTGTTGTAGAGAATGGTTGTTAGCAATAAATAAATAGATTATCCAAAAATCTAAAAAATAATGATAGTGTTAAGACAACATTATTAGGTTGAGAACATAATTTAGTGTATGAATTGATGAACATATTTATTTAATTGGTCATTTGCATATCAAATCTTATCAAGGTGGTAGAGGTTGGCTCAACCAAATAGTAATACCTTAGCTCAAGAACAAAGATTAAAATGTAACTAATTTGGTTTGATGAAATATAAATGCTCAATGAAACCTGCTTATTAAATTTCTCTTTCAACAATCTCACATCATGACAAATAACAAAAATTTCTCTCCTATAAACAAAAAAGGTACCAAACAATATTTTGTAGAGCTAATATCAAAATGAATTTGCAAAATAATATATTTAGAAGTTGATACAAGCCACTTCAGCCACTAGAAAATAAACAGTAAAACAGCTTTAGGAGATGTTAATCTAGTGATATATTTAATAAAATGACAAATTTAGACCTAGAATAAGAGTATGCAAATCCTTATACATCATATATAGGATTTTTTTTATATTACATTGCACTTTATTAGTTATAGACCACTCTAGCTAGATAATAACAATAAGTAATTATAGTTGGTACAATCTAAATAAGCAACAAAAAATAGGATCATCATAGATACAACATATGACCATGCACCGTAACTAAATAGTTAACAAAGGACTTATTGTAACATATCAATAGCATGACCACAGCCCATTGAGAATTCCCACAGCTATCATCAAGCAAAATAAAGATCAATGCCATTCTTTATAACCTCATTAAAACCTTGCATTAGAAATTACCATAAGAAATTACTACAAAGCAACTACTAGTTGCTACCTTTGCCTTTTTCAACTTCTTCTCAGTAGATCCTCTACTGTAGCTAGTCATTCTCAATAGTTTGATGCATCTATGAGAAGTTTCATTCAATAAAAAAATTTGGCAAGGGTATTTTAATCATGAGAGAAAAATAATATGCTACCAAATAAATAACAAATAAAGCAGTATGTCAAATGCATACTTGTGCTTTTCTCTTTAAACATATAATTAAAATGTATTCATTTGATTGCCACCCTAATAATTAGAATTTCCAGTATAATCTTTATCTTCTTGGCTGTTTAAATAAGAACTTTTTGTCATCAATGTTATAGTGACAAAACATGCTAAAAATCCTCCTCAGAGGAACAATCAATGTAAAAAGCTTTCATGAAAAATATAGGATCAACATGACATTGTGTATAAAAGAGAGCAAGATGAGAGACCTACATACCTAAGACAACATTGGTGGAATAATTTTTAAAACATGCACATACACATGTTACCACGTTCATCCCCTAAAAATGAACAAGCACACCAAGCACACATTTAGCTGCATATATACATAAAATGACTCATAAGAGATGGAAAAATTTGAGACAGTTTATCTAACATTAGACCTATTCATGGAAAACACCAGTAATCATTATTACACAAAATAACACTATTTGTATTTACACATGCGTGTATGGCTTAATATGGAAGAAATTATAAGCATAATAACTTAAAGAGAAAAAAACATATACAAAATGTTATATTGTTTAATGCTACAATTTTTAATACTTTATTTTTCTCCTAATTTTTAGTAAGTTAAAAATATATTGAATTAATCTATTTAACCTTAAACCAATAAACCTTTGCTTTTAAAGGTTTAAAGGCAAGGCCAAGTTCAGAATCTTGGTTTGTCCAACTTGAAAATTGAATATAAACAAAACACAAAGTAGATAATAATGTTTTCTTCTGATATTAGCCAAGGAAAATTATAGAAAGAACTTAAGAGCTAGACTTAGACTTATCACAAACTATGTAGCAAACAGTAATTAATTAACAAAAAAAACAAAAAGTTATTTCCTTAGTAAAGAATAAGGAATAAAAACTAATTCTAAAGATGTCATGTCATTTTCACCATGGCTTAACAAAAAGCACCAAAACTCCATTTTAACCTCTAAGTATAGATAATATGGATAGAAAAGATTCTCAAGCAGAAAAGCCTCCATATCCCTTGAAGACATTGCAATTGTAAATGTGTTTAATGTTTTTAGAAGCATAAAAAAGATAGGTTGCCAAATAGTTTTAATTGTTTTCTTGAGCCATATGGTATAAGTACTTGAATCAAAATAGGTACAACTAGAGCAATTGATCATAAAAAAAATAATCTAAAACTTTAAAATTTTGTTGTTTTATTGTGTCTAAATTTAGCAAAAAAGTAAGTAACTCCAAAGATGTCTTCTCTAAAAGTTCTAAAAACACTTCATTGGCAATATTCAAAAACTTTGCAAAACCCATTAAAATCCTGTATATGATATATGTTTGGCAAGGATATAAGAAAGCTACTTTTACAGCATTAACATGGTAAAATTTCACGGGAAGAAATGTCTTAACTTCTATTATAGAAATATTATCCTCCAAATAGTTTCCTCTTTGGTTTTTATTAACAATCAAAATGAGAGTTTAAATAATATCTTCCACACTCACCTTCTCCATTAGCACATTTTTGCCTTGTTGAGCAAGGTAGCCACACCTTTCCATGATTACAATAATTCCACCATTTTTTATAGCAACAATGCTAGTTCACACAATTTCTACAAAGCACATTTTGTTTTGTTTACAACATGATTCCTAACATGGCCATCTTTTTGGTTTATGTTGACATGATTATTTTTAGATTTTGCATCACATAAATCCCAATTCATAGATAAGGAATACTTCATGTAAAGTCTCATCACAGCATCAAATAACTTTTGGAAAGCCTTCAGTACTTCTGAGCCTCATGGATTAATTTTCTATTTGAAAAAAGACAATGAAATATCCATAATAATTAAAATCTTTAGGCACACAAAAACGGGCAGTAAAATCTAAACAACAAACTATTTCTTATCATTTGTAAATGTTTAGCTATTGATGCACAAAGATACCTTTTGAATTTTTTAGCCTTTTTGAGTTTTGGTTAAAAAAATTTAGAGAAAAAGTAAAAAGGTACCTTTTGGATTTTTGAGTGAAATAACTTAGAGATAAATCAAATTGGTACAATTGGAGTTTTCGAAAAAAAATAAAGCAAAGTAAAGGGTTATAAACCCCTTGGAATTTTACAAAAATTAATTTTGATGAATATTATCCTTTGTGTTTTGGTAGAAAATATTTAAAGGAATAGCATATGGGTACTCCCGGAGCATTGGGTGAAAAAATTTAAAAGAATACTAAAGAGTACTCCATAGAGTTTGGGGAAAAAATTTAGACAAAAAGCAAAAAGGTACCTTTTTGAATTTTGGACAAAAACATTTTGATGAAATAGGAAAAGAGTACCCCTGGAGTTTTAGAAGAAAAAATTTAGAAAAAAAAAAAGCAAAGGAGTAACCCTTGGAGTTTTTGGCAAAAAAACTTTTAATAAATAGAAAAGAGGTACCTGTTTTATTAATGAGTAAAATAACTTAAAGAAAAAGCAAAATGGGACACTTAAGTTTTGGACAAAAATTTAGAAAAAAGCAAAAGGGAACTCCTTTAAATTTTAGGCAAAAATATTTCGAGCAATAGCAAAGGAGTATCTCTTAGAGTTTTAGACAAAAAATTTAGAGATAAATAATACTCCTTAAAGTTTTGAGAGAAAATATTTAGACAAAAAGTAAAATGGTACCTTTAGAAGTTTTGCACAAAAATGTTTTGATGAAATAAGTAGAATCTTTTGAAATTTTGGGCAAAAATTTTAGAGAAAAAACAAAGGAGTAGCACTCAAAGTTTTGGACGAGAAAATTTAGAGAAAAAGTAAAGGAGTAGCAATGGCATACCCCTTGAAAATTTGACCTAAAAATTTAATGGAATAGTAAAGAGTACTCCTTGAAGTTTTTGACAAAAAAATTTAGGAAAAATCCTTTAGTGTTTTGAGCGAAAACAATTTAATGAAATAAAGGAATGGATAAAAATTTAAACATAAAGTAAAACGGTATTTGTTTAAGTTTTAGGCAAAATTGTTTATGGAAAGAGTAAAGGCTTACCCCCTAAAGTTTTGGGCTACAAAATTTAGAGAAAAGCAAAAGGGTATCTTTTGTCCTATTATGCAAAAAAAATTAGTGGAAGTGAAAAGGGGTACCCCATTAAATATAGGGCGAAAAAATTTATATGAGCAGCAAAAGGGTACCCTTGGGAGTTTTGGTGAAAACAATTTAGAGAATTAAAAAGAAAAGGGTTTCTGAAAAAAGGATTTAATAAAATAGCAAAAAGTTACCCCTTAGAGTTTAGGTCAAAAAATTTTGGAGGAAAAATAAAGATGTACCTTATGGATTTTTGAGAGAAATAACTTAGAGAAATAGTAAAGTGGTAGCCCTTAGAGCTTTAGGCAGGAAAATTTTGATGAATAGTAAAGGGGTACCCTTTGAGTTTTGGACGAAAAACTATTTATAAAGTAGCAAAGCGGTACCCCTTTGAGTTTTGGACGAAAAATTTATACATAAAAAAGCGAGGTAGCCCTTAGAGTTTTGGGCAAAAATATTTTGACAAAATAGGAATGAAATACCCTTTAAAGTTTTAGATAAAAAATTTTAATGAATAGAAAAGGGGCACCAATTTGAGTTTTAGGAGAAAAAATTTAAGGAATAGCAAAAAGTAGTTTTCTGTCCATTGGAGTTTTATTTGAAAATATTTAGAGGAATATTAACATGGTACATCTTTGTGTTTTGAGAAAAAAGAAAAAGCAAAAGGCTATCAATTACATTATTGATCGAAAAAATTTACATGAATAGTAAATGGGCACCTTTCGATATTTTGGATAAAATAATTAAGAGAAAAGAAAAGAGGTATACTTTTGAGTTTTGTGAGAAAAAATTAAAAGTAATAGAAAAAGGGTATTGCTTAGAGTTTTGAATGAACAAATTTACAAAAAAAAATAAGTAAAAAGATATCTCTTATACTTTTATGAGAAAAATATTCAGAGCTATAGCAAAGAGGTACATCTTGAAATATTTGGAAAAAAATTAGAGAAAAATAAAGGGTTACACCTTGTAATTTTGTGTGAAAAAATTTAGACAAATAGTAATATTGGGGAAAAATATAGAGGAATATCAAAGGGATAACTCTAAGAGTTTTGGTTAAAAAATATAGAGAAATAAAAAAAAGATGTATCTCTTGCAGTTTATGCGAAAAAAGTTTAGAGTAATAGCAACGAGTTATCTTTTGGAATTTTGGTCGAAAAAGTTTTTCAGAAAAGTAGAGAGGAATCTTTTGGATTTTTTTAGTGAAATAACTTAGAGAAAAAGAAAAGTGCTACACTTGGAGTTTTAAACAAAAATATTTAAAGAAAAATAAATGGATACCTTTTAGAGTTTTGGCCAAAAATATTTTAATAAATAACAAAGTGGTGTCCCTTTGAGTTTTAGGCTAAAAGTATTTCAAGAAATAGCAAAAGGCTATCTCTTGGAGTTTGGATAAAAAAAATTTAGAGAAATAGTAAAGAGTACTCTTTGAAATTTTGAGCAAAAAAATTTAAACAAAAGCAAATGGTACCTTTTAAAGTTTTGGGCAAAAATATTTTGATCAAATAAGGAAAGAGTATCACTTCAAAGTTTGGTCAAAAAATTTAGACAAACAGTAAAGAAATTCCCTTTGGATTTTTGAGTGAAAAAATTTAATGAATAGCAAATGGGTACCATTTTCAGTTTGAGGCGAATTGGAGGAACAACAAAGTGGAGTTTTCGGCGAAAAAATTAGAGAAAATACAAAGCGTATTCCTTGGAGTTTTATGCAAAAAAATTTAAAGGAATATCAAAATGGTACCCCATGGTATTTTGAACAAAAAAATTAAAGAAAAAGCACAAGGTTATGAATTGTATTATTGTGGGAAAAAAATTAGATGAATAATAAAGAGCTACCTCTTTAAATTTTTGACAAAAGATTTAAAAGAAAAATAAAGGGGTGTGCCTTTGAGTTTTATTTAAAAAAAATATAGAAAAAAACAGTAAAGAGTTATCGCTTGGAGTTTTAGGCAAAACAATTTACAAAAAAAAGGGTATCCTTTAAACTTTTATGTGAAAAAGTTTAGAGCAATAATAAAGAGGTATATCTTAAAGTTTTGGGCAAATAGGTACTGTTTAGAATATTAGACAAAAATTTAGAGGAATTACAAATGGGTACACCTAAGAGTTTTGTTCAAAAATATTTAGTGAAAAAAAGGTGTACTTGTTTGGAGTTTTATATGAAAAATTTAAAAGAATAGCAAAGTGGTACCCCTTATAGTTTTGTATGAAAAAATTTAGAGAAATAGTAAAAGGGTACTACTTGAAATATTAGGGCAAAAATTTAGAGGAATAGCAACGGGGAACCCCTAGTAGTTTTGGTCAAAAAATTTTAGAGAAATAAAAATAAGAATACCTTTTGGAGTTTGTGTGAAAATTTTAAAGCAATAGCAAAGAGATACCCCTTGAAATTTTGGTTGAAAAAATTCGGAGGAAAAATAAAGATGTTCCTTTGGGATTTTTGAGCAAAATAACTTAAAGAAAAAGTAAAGTATTACATTTAGGGTTTCATGAGAAACAATAAAGCGAAAAACAAAGGGTCACCCCTTGAACTTTTGGGCAAAACAAATTTTATGAATGGTAAAAGGGTACCTCTCTAAATTTTGGGCATAAAACTTTTGTGGAATAGGAAAGGGATGTAATAATCCAAACTACACCCTAGCAGTAATATGACATGTCTAAGGTCAATATGAAATGGATATTAAAGGTTAAGTAAGTTAATGATCGACTTGAAGGCATGGATGATATTAACGCAAAAGCTTAGGTTAATTTAGTAAAGTGTTTGATTATGACATGCATGTATAAAATAAATGCAAGACATGGATTAATATATAAATGAAGCTAAAATTTCATACAAATGTGTAATTAAAATAAGATTATAGGCCAATGTGTAAATACCAAAAGATAAAAAGTATGAACCAATAAAAATTCAACATGTGTTCCTTTTAGAAAGAATAAGAAAATACATAAATATACAGGAAGAGTGTGGCCAACCATTAAGGGCTAAGAAAATACAGAATTTTCTATCTTCCCTCACTAAAAATTCTTCACATAAAGCCATAAAAGAGAAAAGTTGGAAATTAGCAAAGAAAGTAAAGGAAAGATGGAGAAAAGGAAAGTTAGGAAACTCATAAGGTATAAGAAAATTTCTCCTCTCCTTATATATGCTTTAAGTTAATTGATTGGGTTTGAGTACAAATTGATACCTTAGATTGATGTTGACACATGTAATTGGAGCGATTTCCAGGATTGAGTATGATTTTTACCATAAATGGAGCTTTATTGAAATCCTACCATAGGTTTATCATGACTAGTTTTGGTATTTCGACCATATCTTTTCCTGTAAACCTTTAAATTGGATGATTCTAATTGGATATTAAACTATATCTAAAACATTTTAGAAGAAACCAAGTCTAATTATGTCTTTAGATCCTTTGAATTTTTGCTTGAACTTACCGACATGATGTTGCCCCTATTTTGGAGTAGGTTTTGTTGTTTTGTGTATAACTCCTTGAATAAATGTCAAAATTGCTTTATTTTTAATGATATTGAAACTAGAGACATAGGAGAACAAATTTTAAGGGAACACTTTACCGAGAAATGTTGTTTATCTGTCCAAAAATGCATTATAATGAGACCTAAGGAATCTATCTCTAGCTATCTGGAAATGTTAGAAACCAGATTGCTATTAGGAATACATTGACAGTCATGTAACACCCATTTTATAACTCAAATTTCATAAGAAATTGAACCATATGGCTGTCACGTAAACCTTAACAGACGTGACCCTCTAATTTTATTCTATTATGTATATTTTGCTCTTAAATGTCACCAAATTAGATTCGAACTTTCTAGAATGTTTATGAAACTTTGTAAGCACATGTATAAAGGTGAAATATGACTTAATATACATGAAATATGCGGTCACACAATGAAATAAATGACTGACTAAAATGTACGTAAAGTATATACATGTGTATAAGTAATTCTTATGCAATCTTGCTAGTTCTTAGTACTTGACATATGTATATGAACACATGTCTTGATTACAATTGAATATATACAATTATGTTAAAGTTCCATAGATGAAAATGGACTAAGATGATAAAAAAGGAAAGGTAATTACATATGGCCTGTTTTAGTGTCAGATGTGGCCTTGAATGGTGTTTTCATCCTGATACTTGGTATCTCTAGTTCAGAAACATAATCTTGAGGCTAGACTTATGTCTCTCTAGTGATGTCTTTCAAGGTATCTCCAATGGATGCAATTGTGTGGTATCTTCCAACTCCCATTATTTATACCTTGGCTTGCTAGAGCTTTGGTTGTAGGTAAATAGGCGTGCCTAAAATGGTTCACAATTACTCCAATGACATTACATTGTCTTTATCTTGAGATCTATGTCTCTCCAATGTAGTACTTTAGTACTTCCAGTATGTGTTAACAATTGAGGCTTAGCCTCTCTAGTTGATGCTCACCTTGAGTATCTCCAGTACCTATTATCCACACTTATAGAAATTAGCAATCAAATCTAAATATGGTATGTTCCTATTCTATCTTGTCCTAACTCATTGATTTTGTTTTCTACTTAGTACATCATTGTTCTGTACACAATTTGCTTTATTCTGGATGGCAAATCTGTATCTAATCTATTACAATTCTGCTAGGGATTATTAATATATTTTCTGATCTGATGAAAAGTTTATTTTTATTATATTCTATCTTGGCCTAGTAATAATACTTTCTGATCTAATGATTAGTTATACAATTTAAAATGAATTTCGACTTTGAAACTTAATCATTGTCTATTATGATAATTAGGGGTGAGATTCACATGAATGTGAACTAGACTTATGATTTATTGCAAAACTTGTTATATGTTATTAGTATATGATACATAAATGTTTCTTTAGCTATAAAGGATATAAAAAATATAGGATATGAAAAGATAAAAATAAGGTTTTTGATCTTGTTTAGATGTAAATAAGAATAAGATATGTTGTAAAGAGATTAATCTAAAAAGTAGACGTGAAAAAGACCTGAACAAGAAAAACAAGGTGGTTCTGATTCCCATCTTTGGGGTATATAGGAAGCTTGGAATACATATTCTAAGTCTAAACCAAATCCTTTAGATCTAATTAGTGCAACAAAGATAACACTAAGCATGTGTAAGCACTAGGTCCCAATGAGGCTTTTGTTAGGATTATCTAACAAGAAAAATTGCTTTTTGAAATATGGTAGATAGAAAATTCTAAGGCCTTTTTCGCATGCCAAACCCCTTTTGAAAATGTTTTGAAGTGTTTTTATACTTGATTCGAGCAATTGAGGGGAGTAAAGGGTCAAATAATGAGAAATACACTCAATGAAGGGCTTAAAAGTCATTTTTAATAACTTACTAGTCTTGAACACAGTGTAAAGGGATTGCACACCCGTGCAATCAAAAATTATTTGTATTATCTGAGATATTGCCTACTTAAATGCCATTTTTCTTTATGCACCTGTGCAAGGCACTTGTACAGCCGTACATGTCAAGGAATTTGCTTTTTCAAGCAATTTAACTATGGCATTTGAGTAGTGTAAGCAAAAAGTAGGTCAATGTTTTAAAAGAAATTTAACAAGTTGACTATTTTTTAGGCTTGCACACTTGTTAAGGGATTTGCGCAGCCGTGAAACCCTTTTTATATAACATTTTGTTCGAGTACTTTTTAGGAGGTTGGAAAAATTTTCATAAGATTAGCTTTATCATTGAAAGCTTTTAAAGTTTAAAAGTTTTCTTTTGGAAAAATTCAATGTTCAACAGTCTAATAGAGTAAGTATATTGAAGGTAATATAAAAAGTCTCTTCTACTTAATCTAATTTTTTGACAGTATAAAGTTTATGCATTCACCATTTTAGATGTTATAAACTTTGTTTGATTTATTTGCTGCATTTTTGTCGCATATTTATTTCTACCTGGATTTAGGTTGCAAAACCCCTTGTCATGGTATTTTTTTCGTGTGATAGGAATTATTAGGCTGTCATTTTTTGAATCCCTTTTTATTTATTTTAAAGTTAGTTTTTTTAGAAATTTTGATTTAAATAATCATTTTTGTGTGCTTAACGATCCCTTTTGCTCCTTTTTGGATTAGTTTGTCGATAAAGACTTTACTTTAAAAGGAAGGGAAAACTAGCCTTTTATCAGGCAAGTACGATCGTGCATTATTTGATACACACCCATGCTTCATGTGATGTATGACCAAAAAATATGTTTTTCCACCCTTTTAAAAATAAATAAGTCGGCCGTATGCTGCCTAATGTGCGCTAGCATATTGCTCGATGTATGTTAAAGATTTTATTTCCCCCTTTCCCCTTTTTATTTATTTTATTTTCCTTTCAATATCTATCATTATCATCAATATTACTATTATCATTGTTATTTGTGTGGATAACCACTTTATGAGTATAGCCGGGTGAGCACTATAGGTAAGTTCACATTTCCTTTTCTCTATTATGAAAAGGCTTTTTACCGTAAATGGAAAATGCCACAAAAATATTTATATTAAAAAATTGGGATCATTTACTAACAAAATTGGACCAAATTCCTATTTCTTGGCTAGGAAATTGACATGTAAAAACTAGCTTTCAATAATGTAAAATATTTTGTATATAATTAAATAACAGAAGACATTTCTTAATAAAACTTGGATTGGCAAGTCCCTGTCTTTAAGTCTCACAATGAAACACTTCTTCATAATCTGCATGTAAGGACCAACATCCTCTTTAAAAAGGTCATAATTAATTGCTCGATTTATGGATGTCTATTTTAACGCTTTAATCTATGCCATAATTTACCACTTTCTTACATGTTTGGGTGTGCATTTAATTTATTTGTTTGCTCTAATCTTGCATATAAGAAATGAGATAATATCATTAATATGAAATACATCATGTCACATTTATCAAAGGTAAAAATAAGAGTGAAGTTTCGAACTCTCACTGGGTTTTGGCCTCGCGAGGTCGAAACACCTTTCCATAATGTTCTATTGGGTGGCCACTCCTTTTGTTAACCTTATAGTGCCTAATAGATTCCTCTCGTTGGTCGATTTCCAATGATGCAGTAGGGACACCCCAAGACGCTATCTCACACTTTTTGAGGTTTGAGACTTAGTCAGTCGGGTTAGGTCCCTTTCCTATCACGAAGCAACATATTAGTTCAGGAAAGGAAACCTTAACTTGTTCGGACCCTAAAAGTGGGTTCGGGTACCAAGGAAAGGCTTTCATCCATTTTGCTCGAAGATCTATCCTTTGGTTCTGAAAGATCATTTCGAGGAAAAACTCAGTGTGCATCACAGTGGTGATTCCACTGTGGACTTGAGACTTTGATTCGAAACTACTTTTGATCTACATGACATAAAAAGGCTTACAATTAAGAAATTTTATCACTTTTTGGAAATTACGTTAGAATTATGCTAGAGCCTTAGAATAAGTTAGGTGCCCCAATTTTTAAACCCCAGTACATTCCTAAATCACTCCCTTATCATTCACTCAACTGAGGGTAGTGTTTGGGATAATCACTAGTCCAAGTCTAGTACCCTTTGGTATATCAAATAGTGAACCGATTGGTCATTATGCTTGTGAAGAGCTAGACCTATTGGCAGGACCATGCTTGGGTAGCATTATAATTGAGTACTGGACCAAAGCCCATGTAATGGCATAGAAATCTCCACTAAGATGCCCATAATAATCTTGCATTGCTTGTGATATGGGTTTTTATGCATTAAGCTTACTTGAATAAATCAAGATGTCCATTTATTAAAGGCTGCCATACCCCAATGAGCCCATTTTGATTTGCTCAAGTTGCTTAAATATACATTGACCAAAACCTTTTTTGTGCTTTTTTTGAGAGGCATAATGCAACCGAATTTTCACCATACACCATATGTGTCCATTAGGGTCCTTTGTTAACCCTTAGATTAAGCCCACATAGGAAGAAGAATTTAACCATGTGTGTGGGAGAAATAAGTTGAAGAGGATTCTTATGTGTGGTTATCAATGTTGCATCTCATGATTATGCATCTGCACTAACTCATGCATTTTACTGACAATCTTGTTTTAGTAGCCATAATAAAGCCATCATTACCCAGGTGGTTTCGGAGTTTAGACGGTTGCTTGGTTAAGAAATGGTTTTTTTAATAGACGGAGGAGTTAGAAGGGTTTTTAGAAAGGAAAATCATGGCTGAGCTCACTCCACCCATTGGTTCCTCTAGTTCCCAAAATGTAGCTAAGAGTATAAATGACCTTGAAAGGAAAATGATAATAATGTTTTCTAGTCTTATAGCCAGTTTGGCCTTAATTATTGTTGCTTAACCTATTGCACCCACTGTTGCTCGAGTTAAATTGACCATTATCAGAGGGATTCCAGTGGCAGCTATTGTGACACCTTCAATAACAACAGATGTCAAGAATATGGTTACGTACGGAATGAAGGAGATATTTCTCAAGGTGGTCCCAAACATGACTTTATAATTAATGAGGAGAAGGAATTGTGGGGTCCTCAAGTGTTGAAGAATCTTATCTCTAAGGAAGATAACACTACCATAAAAAAAGATGAAAGATAAGTTAGAAGCCTTGACAAAGATGTTGTTAGTTGGGAAAGGGGTAAGCCCTGAGGACATTGATTTAGACAGTAAAGATGCCCTGCCTAGTCAATTTAAGATGCCTAATTTGGTAAATTTTCTGATACGTCAGACCCCTTAGCTCACATTTAGCAGTATGTCCTACTCATGAAAAAACCTATTATCACAAAGAGGCAGAAGGTGGACTTTTTTAGTCTTAGCCTTGTAGGTATTGCTATTGACTAGTACCATAGTTTGGATAGAAAGACTAAAGAAGACTAAGAAAGGTTAATGAAGGAATTCTTTAGGTAGTATCATTGTAGCATCCATATGGAAGTTACTCTGAAGGACCTGGAATTGTTACAATAGAAACCTAGAAAGTCTTTCTATAAGTATCTCACTCGGAAAAGGAATAGAGTGATAGAGATGAAAAGGAAGACTCACACACAAAATGAAATTCGGATGTTCATTTGAAATACTAGTCTTTACCTAAAAGAGGGCTCAAGATAAAAGGATTGAAATACTAAGAGTCCTTAAAATACATAGCAGTCAAAGCCAAAGGAGAATATCTGGCCAAAAAGGCTAGTTCATGAGCTTGAATAGTGGGAGTTATAGTAACAATAAAAGGGATTATGGTGGCTTGAGTTTGAGTAAGAATACTGGAAACAGCAGTGGCAATAAGGGTAACAATGGTAGAATTGTTGAAGTATCAGCCACAAGGGTCAATCAATGACATTATTCAAATTTGGGAAAGTCATTATCCTGGTGCCTTAATCGGTTAATAAGAGAAGAAAAACTACAACCGTTGCCACCCATGCCCTCGAAGAGTCAGAGCTAGTCAAGACAGAGGTCAGACTGGTGTTGTGCTTATCACCAACACACGGGGCATGAAATTGATTACTGTCATACTTTAAGGTATTGTATCTATAGACACCGAGACCCGAGGTAGCCTAAATCAGGGTTATCCAATGATGAGGAGATAGTAAGTTTCTAATAGAAAACATGAATATCGAAGCTTTAACCAGGATTTTTCACATTTTTCCATGAAAACTTTATGGTTTTCCAAGTGTTTTTAGAGGTTTTAACAAAAGAGCATCAAACATCTTGAATTTGGCCCTTAGCCATAATAGATGGTTGTCTATCATGTGACGGACAGTTATCTGTGACCACTTCTCTCCTGTCCGGGTCAGATCAGGTGTATTTTTATGGTTTTAGAGGAATCATATGAGTCACGGCTGTTTGTCATGATGGACGCCCATCTGTGGGTGCATTTCGAAAATTCCCTCATTTTTCAATTTTCAAAGAGGAAAGATAAGGATTCTTTTTGGAGATTTTCTCCAATTTAGAGGGATCAAATCCTTTTATTACTGGAGGTTAGGGTTGGAGTGGGATTCCAACTCCTTCTTAGGTATAAAATCCAAAATTTAAGGTTTTTTAGGGGGGATTATTTTGGAGATTTTTGAAAAGAACAAAAATTTTCTTGAGGGAGAAAAAAATGATCTTCTCTTTTTGGGAAATAAGAGTACAGATCCTCTTCAACCAAAATAAACACAAAAAATCTTTGTTTTCTTGAATACAAAGCACCAAAGATTAAAGCTAAGATCTATACTTCAAAACCTACAAAATCAAAATATCTCCTGAAGGTAATATTTTAGGTTTTCCCTCTCTCTCTAGTTCATTTTCATCCTATGCAAGTTGTTTAACGGTGTTATATATGTTTTTTGTGTTGTTTATTTAGATTTGTATGTTCTTAAAAGTACCATGATGATTTGAATCTATAGGTGTGTTAGAATAGTGTATTATGACATAATTTCCTCCATGAACGCATGTCTTGCACCTTTTTTTTAAGATATTCTCTTAGTTGTTACTTTTATCATTATTTAGCTAAAATACGATTTAGGACTATAACTCTAGGTTTGGCATGCTTAAGATCCATATAATTACATATCAAGGGTTTCTTTAGGATCCTGAAAAGTTTGATGTTTGATTTTTGCTGTCTATATTTTTCCCTCGAGTGATAGATAGGAATAAAGCACCACAGCTGGATGTCTGCCAATGTGATAGACTGGATGCCGTAGTGTTTTCTTCTCGTCCCATCCCTCTTTTGATCATGGGTGTTCATGGTTAGATTTATGCTTATTTTAATGTATTTTCTATCCTTTTTATTGTTCTTTATGTCCTTTTCTTGATATTTAATTCTTGATTCATTTTTCGTGTCATTATGTAAGTGTTTTTGCTTCTACATTTATTTTTAAATTTTGGTATTAATATTCTTCATGTTATTTTAATATTCCTTTTATTGTGTATTTCTCTTAAAATGCTAATTGATCGATTTTTGTGGTTTGTGTAAGCAATTGATTAGATGCATATTTGGAGTTTTCTTAAGGGATGATTGTGCTTCGGGAGTCGTGATGCAATTGGTTCATTTTCTTCTTCATTAGTTTATTTTATTTTCCATTTGTTTATTTATTATTTTGCTTTGTTTAGTTTGATTTTATTAATTTTTGATGTATTTATTTCGAGGATATAATAACTAGTAATAAAATCATTTTTCTTGCACAATAAAATGAAAAATTCACTTAAAATCATTTTTGCTAATTAATTTGAAGTTTTTCTCAATAAAAGGGGGACCGATGTCCAATTTTTTAGCCTAAAAATCGCAAAATAAGAAAAAGAGTTTTTTTGTAAAGTATGCATGACAGGCACCAATGTTCCCAACCCAAAAAATGTCCTAATTTATGTATGTCATTTTATTTTTTTGGATAATTTGTTTCTGTAATAATTTAAGTAGTTGATTTAATTTATTTATTTATCACTTTATTTACCACTTTTACTATTTGATTGATGTGTTTATTTAATTTATCGCAATGCATCGTGTGAGAAAGAAGAATGGATTAATGTTTAAAAGTTAATTATAAAATAACACATAACTGAGGGTGACAAGTAAGAGTGATGTCCCAAACACCATTCTCCGTTTGGGCATCAAAATATCAAGATTCATTTCCTAACATTATGTTGGATGGCAACTCTCTGAAACCTAGCTTTTTTAGCCCATATTAGATATATTTATAGGTTGATGATCAACAATAAAGTGGAGCTCAAATCCCTTTATATTGTAAAGTGGCCAATTTGTGAGTTTTAGTGAGCCTCATCTAGTCTTGACCCTAAAAGTAGGCCTCTGAGAACCCAATTGGAATCAAGCAGGCTCCGATGTGCATCACAGTGGAAACTCCACTAAGGGTTAAAGAGACTTTGCTGCTAAAAGTATCTCAATTGAGTTACTTATAATTGGGTTTTTATTGTTAATCCTATCTCCTTTTGAAATTGCATACATCTTAGAGCCTTAGAACTAAGTTAGGCATCCCTATTTTAGCCTTGGTGCTATCTTAAAGCACACCCTACGTTCACTCAATGTAGAGACATATCAAAATGACCCACTAGCCCAAGTCTAGTAGCAATTGGTATATAAAATGGTGACCCATCAGTCATTATACTTGTGATAAGCTAGACCTATTAGCAAGGACCATGCTTGGATAGCCCTAAAGTTTCATAAACTTTAACTCAAGCCTATGTAATGATAATAGCTAACTCCCCTAGGTTGTATAATCATAATAATGTTTGCCTATTATATGGACCTTTATGTACTGACCAAACTTAAACAAATTAGAAGGGTACCAATCAAAGGCTGCCATGCCTGGCGGGTCCTATCCAATTTGCAAGAGTTAGTCAAAATACATCATGGTCAAAATCCATATGCTTGTGTTTTCAATTAAAAGAGGTTATACTATTGATTTTTTATCGTGCACCATACACGTCCATTAGGTACCCTGTTGACCCATAGGCTAAGCCCACCGAAGAAAGAGACTGCACGACCTCCTGTATGAGAGTAATAAGATTGGAAGGTTATTGTTATGCTTGTGTGTGATTGTGATTGACATCTAACGAAAGCATTCACTGTGTTCATGCATTATGTACATATCATACTCATACATCATTCCTGATGTCTAATTCTTGCAACCATCATAGATTCATCTAGGCGGTCCAGAGGGTCAGATGGTCACCTTATTTGGAGATCGACATTTATATTACTAGGGTCAAGCTCAAGTTCAGGTAGCAATTAGAAGTCAGTTCAGAGTTGAGTTTAAGCTAGTTGTTAAAAAGCAGTCAAAAAATGAGATCAAAAATGGATGATGAATAATTAAATAAGACTGGGAGAGTTACAGAAGAGGCAGCAAGGTTTCCATCCATAAAAGATAGGTTGGCAGTAAGGTTTCCATCCTTAAGAGATAAGTTGGCTGCTTCTGTTTCAAGGACTTTGATGACAAAGGACGAGCTAGATTAGAGATTGGATAGATGGCTTCAGGAGTTTGAAAAGAGGATGATGGCCATGATTGGCGAGTAAGTGGCTTTTTTAGCACCAAACATTAGAGCTCGGCCTGTAACACTTGCTCGCGATATGGTTGAGCTAATGCATGGTGGGGACGCTGCCATAATAAATGCTACTGTGCCTCAAGACCCACCAAAAAGAAAAGGAGCCATGAGCCAGAGAATGATTACATTAAAGAAGAGGATGAGGATTATTTTCCTCCTGTGATGAAGATGAGAAGTAGGGATCCTAGTGCTGAGGATGCAGCCTTTAAGAAAACAAAGGAGAAAATCGAAGCAATGTCTAGGTTGTTGATAATTATGAAATTAATGATGTTTTTAGTATGTTTTTAGGTGTTTAATTAGGTTAATTTTGTATCAATTAGGTTAAATTAGAGTTAATTATAAATTTTGGTATTTTTCAGGGTTAAAATTAAAGAAAAATGATTGAATTGAGAAAAATGCAAAGCTTTGTTGCAATTGTGTAAATTTCATGAAATCGATGATCAAAAGCCGAGTGTTTAGTCTCGAAGATTTTAACACTACCAGGTGAAAATTTAAAGCGGCCATGCGATTTGGTTCTGGATTGAAGAGTGAAAAATTGAAGTTTTGTTGGAAAAGGCAAAATGAACTATGCCCGGCCGTGTGAATCAAAGAAATTGCTACTCAGCCATGTGATGAATTACTTTGTGCCCAGCCGTGTAATGCAAGAAGAGCAATCTCACTTGGCCATGCAAACCAAAGAATTTTTCTTCAATTAGCTATAAAACCTAAGAAGGAAATTCATACTTGGTCACGAGAAAAAGAAAGTTAAAGTCCATAAAACTTCCTATTAAGCTAGAGTTATTTTTCCTGTTCTATTGTGGAAAACTGGAGATTTAGCCTATAAATACAGTCGAAAAGCACCAGAGAAAAGAAAAGCAACAAAAGATCAATTATCAATTCTCAAAAGTTCTTTAGTTTTTACGTAGTTTTCTATCTTTGTTGTTTTTACTGTATTTTTAAAGCTTTGTTTTAGTTTTAAACATATCTAGTGATAGTTTTCTTTAACTTTTGCTAGAGGATACTTAAAACCTTAACTTTTATTGTTATGACTTAGGCTTGTGCTTAATTTTAATGCAAGTTTGATTATTTCTTAGTTCTTAAACATATTCTTATTATTATTTAACTAAATTTTGGTTGTTAGCTTGATTAATTATTGGTTAATAATTAACTTTTTGTTTGATCATTGATGTGCATGTTCTTAGATTAGTTTGCTTGGTTTGATACATGATTATGTTCTGAATAAGAGATAATTTTGTGTTAATTAAAGTAAGTTAAGATTAAAAAAAAGTGTAACTAAGAATAGGTGAAAGTTAAATTACTTGAAAAAGGATTTAATAGACATCTAGGAGGATTAATCCAGATCTCTATGCTAAGTGTTGAATTGTTCTGAATAAGAGAATTTTAATACTTGGAATGATAATCTTGAGTAAAGTTATTTGGTTTTATTCATCTGAATTCTTCATAATCACTTGTGTTTCTCTTTTAATTAAGTCATTACAATGAAAGTTAAGGTTGATAATTTCTTTAGCAAGAGAATTTCAGTTAATGTCTTATTTTTAATTCATCTTAGTTTAATTTTAGTTTTTATTTTGTTTAATTGTTTATTTAATTTAATTTTTACCTTTAAATCAAAAAAATTTGGGAAACAATCTCAGATTGATTTAATTCATATATAGATATTATCCTTAGCAATCCATGTTCCCTTGGGTACGATATTTGGGATCTTAATCTATATTTTTCTATATTACTAGCCGATCTAATACACTTGCTAAACACTAGTCAAGTTTTTGGCACCATTGCCAGGGAGCAACGGTGTTGTTTGTTTAATATCTTTGATTGAGTTAGTCTAAGATTTTTATTTTTAGTTTATTTTTGTTTTTAATTTGGTGATATTCTTTGTAGGAACAATTTAGACATTCTTCAAGATAATGCAAAATGATGTCCAAAACTATGAATAGTTTCTTTTAAAATAACAAATGAATGATTTAGTAAGAGTAAGATAGGAGATAAAACTATTATGTGAACAGTCACAAAATTCTTATTCATCACCATTCATTGCTAAAGAGTCTTATTCTCTTTAGGCTGTAAGAGCACAAATGGAAGAATTGAGGAGAGAGAATCAAGAACTGCGATATTCAAAAGAAGCATGTAGCTCCAAAAATCAACATCTTCATAACCTGCTTATATGTAAGGACAAGCAATTTTGAGCTGAAAAAAAATGGAGAGCCATACAAAAGGTTGTTATCTCCGAAAATGAAAATATTTGTGACTTGCTTATAAGAAAGGAAAGGGAATTTTATGCTGAAAAAGGGAAGTGGGAGGCTACATTAAGGGCTCAGGAGGAAAAGTTTAGAATTCAAGAAGCAAAGATAAGGATTCAAAAGGAGATAATTAAAAGTCAAGAAAATTTATTAAGGGATAGAGAGGAAGGAATTAAAACGTTGGAATCTAAACTAGAACTTTTGAGCGTATCTATGAAAATTCAAGGTGATGGTGGTAAGGAGAAGGAAATGAATCGTTCATTAATAGGGGATAAGGAATAAAAGAAACAATTCATTTTTGAAGATAAGTCATGTATTTATTTAGAGGATGTAGGATCTCTTGTAGAGAATTTATCACCAAAGGAGCAAGAAGGAAAAAATTCTCAAGTGGAGATATTGAATTTAGTTTGCTTGAAGGATTTATTTAGGTTAGAAGAGCCAATAGAGTTCGTTATAAATGAGCTAAAGGAGGAGTCATATTTTATTAAAGATATGAAATTTCTAGCTTTAGTGAACTATGATAAGTTTCTCCTATTAATGGGAGAAAACGAGGAACAAAATCCAGAGAGACCAATATTTGAATTACAATTTTAACCTCCCGAGAGTAACATGAGTCGAGCTGGGACTCAATAAACCAGAACTCTTCTAACCCTTCTCTTTAAATTTTCATCAAATTTCTTTTTTGAGTTATATCTTAAGTTTCTATATTTAGTTCATGTTTTTTATGGTTCTTTTGTTTAGTATGTTTTTAGTCTTTTAATTCACGAGTTTAAGATTTGGGTTGATTTTTGTGCTTAAGTAAGACTAAGGTAATTATAGGGACAATATGATTTTTTGAGGTAAGACTTAATTGAACTTAATATGGTTTTATGTTGCTTAAGTTGTTTAGATGTGAATTTGCCTATAGTTGATTGGTACTGAGGAATTTAAAGAAAAGTTGTGTATATTTTGAGTTAAGAATGGATTTAAATGGTAATTTAATTAATTGATAGATTTGCACATTGCTTGGCATAATTAAATTAGAGCTTGAAAAGAATTTAGAAGGAAAAGGCATAATTAAGTGAGTATGAGTGGAGCTGTAATTGGTTTATACGGTTTAAAAATCAATTTTGACAGTGTTAGCAAAAATTGATCCAACTTTGATTTATATAAGTGCAAGATAATTTTGAGTTCATATTATTAATGGGGTGATTAAATAGCTGATCAAATTAATTGAGACTTATGTTTCCGTTGTTTTGTTATGTAGGAAACTGCGAATTTTGAAGAACAATAGAAAGGCAAGAAAAAAATGTGTTTTCGGAGTCCAGTAGCCCAGCCTCACACATCTGCGCACGTCTTTCAGCCTAGCCTCGCATGCTCGCGCATACCTTGCAGCCCAACCATGCACTGCCACGTGCACATAATGCCTTGCCCCTGTGCTCCCGTGCACATCTACGTGCCTACCTACACTATCACATAATTCTTTCCTACACTACCCATACTGTCGTGCAAATTCCCCCTGCACACACACGCTGGCATGCACCTATCCTTTCTCCCTTTCATTGGCACGCGATCTTCCTTCCCCTTGCTTGCGCTGCCCATGCTTTAAGTCCCTCTATTCGCTGTCGTGCATTCCTAGGCAGTTTTCATTGTGTGGCCGTGCATATCATCCCCGCACTATATATTTATTTCTTTTCTTCTTTCTTCTATACTTGCTTCTTGCCTTCTTTATTTGTCACACACCACTACACTAACTCACTCACTTGATCAATGCACTAACTCACACACATACTCATGCAAACACTTAATCACACACTTTTACATTCAAGAAATCAAAGAACAATTATACTCTTACATCAGTTCCTTCCTCACTGCTTAAGAATAAGGTTTTGGGTAGAAAATTTTTAATGAGTTTCTCGTTGCTTCAAAGCTTCGAGGAGCGCTGCCCCTCGACCCCGCCCAGGGACACTACCCTTCAGGAACCCCATAAGGGGCATTGCCCCTTAACCCCACCCGCTAACCATCTAGCGGACCACTGTGTTATCTATTCCTAGCGCCTTAAATTTTATTCAAGTCATTACCCGACCATTTTGTACATCATTTTTTTTAATTGAGCATGATTTAAAAATGACTTGATTTTCATTTATATATTTATGATGCATGGCATGGCTAATTGAGACTCTTGCAATGAAGCATGTTACACTTCATTTCTCACTCAAGCACACATTTTTACACTAAGGCACACACACTTGGTTTTTCCTTTGCATGTTTACTTGATGAGCTGAATTCAAATAAATTGGTGTAACTTCATTAGTCTTGAACATAAGTTTACTTAGAGTTTGATTTTAAGTTATGCATTGTATTTACTCTTAGCTACCTATAGTTTGGATTGAATTTTATTATTAGCTCAATATAGGTTGAGTTTGTATTTATAATTGGCTTATTTTATTTTGTGCTTACATTGACCAATTAAAATATTTATCTTCCTTTTATTTAAGCCTAACCATCACCAATTATCTTTCTACTTGAGATTATGCATTGTCCACGTTGTAACATATGGATATTATGCATGAAGCACTTAAGTAAGTTTGGCTTAGTTGCATTTGTTCCCTTAGTTACCATGTCTATTAAGTCTTGTTTATTGTATTATATTGGTTGTAGAGGCATGTTTGCTTGTTAACTCAATTCCATTGATCTCATGCTTAATTTTTGGCTTGATTATGGTTCTAGGTATAGTGTGTTTTAGCTTACATTTCTCTTGGGCACTAACCCATTTCTCAAAAGTTATGTAGTGAGCTAAAATTTTTAACACTTTGCTAAGGACAACAATATTTTAAAGAGGGGGATAGAGCTCAACTGAGCTAGATTTTGAAGATCAAATTAAAGGAGTTTTCTTACCTTACTCATTTTCTTACTTATGAATTATTTTGTTTTAGCCGGTTTGTTTTTTTTTTAAATGTTCAGTTTAGTTTAGTGTGCATGTTTAGTTTTTTTTTCATTTTGCATGTTAAGTTTAGTTAATTCATTTATCATTTATTGTACATTTAACTTAGTTCGTCCTAGTTTTTTCTCAAACATTGAACATTTTGAACTTGAATTTTGAATGTGCTATGTTTAAAATTCTTGTTTAGCATTAGAACAAGCATGTTGTTTAATGAATTTTTAGCTAGTTTAACATTCAACTTAGCTTATGTTTGTTAGTTTCTATCTTTTTGAGCACTTAAGACCAGTTTTTGAACTTAGAAAAAAAACTAATGCATGAATTAGTTGAGTAAGAAATTTTAGAATACTAGAACCTTCCTCATCACCCTTCAAAACATACAAGCAACTCCAAAATAAGCTAAAAAGTGATCTAGGCAATATTTTTATTGTTAATCCATATCTTAACTTGTTTTCCTACCTGATATGCATATTTATCTTTTGTTAGCCATTTTGAGCCTAATGAGGTATGCTTAATGCGTGCCATATTTATTTTTCTTGTTACACTCATTTATTTTACCATATAGCCTAAAAAGCTTTTATCTTTCCTTCTAGAATTGGCCACTCTAGGATTGGATGGATTACTAGAAATTGAAATTCTTGATGGGTGTAGTAAGATATTTTTTACTTTATTATCAATGGCTGTTATTGAAGTCGAGTGAATAGTAAAATATTACCTTGTTATTATCCATGTTATTATTGTATTGCCAACATATATGGCAAAAATCTTAAGTGTGGGGTAGTTACAAGGGAAAGCAATTGTGACTTCCATAAAGCGTATGAATTATGGAAATGGAGAGAATTTCAATAGTTTTCTCTCAAAAGAGTTTCAAATTGTGTAAGGTTAAGCAAGTTTAGTTCTTTATTGTTTAAGTTAATGGCATGAAAAGTTAGACTTATTAGTCTATTTTATCTTAGAGTGGTTATTCTTATTGTTGATCTCTTATCCATTCTTTGATAACCCATACCTTAGCCCCATTACAACCTTTAAAAGATCTAAGTGATTTTAAATTTTGTTTTTGAGTTGTTTAGCGGAGATGACCTTCGGGTTTTGGTACTAAAGGAGAGGCCTATGGTGTTTCTAGAGTTTCAAGAGCGAAACCATTTGTATACTCATGTGTTCATTCATTCTAAGTTTAACTATGTATTTACATTGGTGTTTTGGTTTTTAAAATACTTAAAATATTTTGGTCTTGCACACACACAAGGAAACTAACTCATATTATCTTGTTTGAATTTATTCTAGTTGAAATTTTATTAAGTGCTCTTGTTAATTGCTAAACTCGATTTTGAAATACATGATTCTTTGTTTGAGTTTGATTATTTTGGGAAGATGGATTGTTCTAATTTGCTCGGGGGAGAGCAAAGTCTAAATGTGGGGTTTTTGATAATTGAGAAATTAATGATGTTTTTAGTATGTTTTTAGGTATTTAATTAGGTTAATTTTGTATCAATTAGGTTAAATTAGAGTTTAATTGGTTAATTTGATATATTTGGAATTTTTTGTAAATTTTGGTGTTTTTCAGGGTTAAAATTAAAGAAAAATGATTTAATTGAGAAAAATGCAAAGTTTTGGGGAAATTGTGTAAATTTCAAGAAATCGATGATCAAAAGATGAGCGTTTAGTCCTGAAGATTTTAACACTGCCGGGTGAAAATTTAAAGTAGCCGTGCGATTTGGTTCTGGATTGAAGAGTGAAAAATTGAAGTTTTTTGGAAAAGGCAAAATGAACTATGCTCGACCGCGTAAATCAAAGAAGAAATTGCTACTCGATCGTGTGATGAATTAGTTTATGCCCAGCCATGTAATGTAAAAAGAGCAATCTCACATGGCCATGCAAACCAAAGAAGTTTTCTTCAACTGGCCGTGCAACCCAAGAAGGAAATGCATACTTGGCTACGGGAAAAAGGGAGTTAAAGTCGATAAAACTTCCTATTAAGCTAGAGTTATTTTTCCTATTCTATTGCGAAAAACTGGAGATTTAGCCTATAAATATAGTCAGAAAGCACCAGAGAAAAGAAAAGCAACAAAAGATCAATTATCAATTCTCAAAAGTTCATTAGTTTTTAGTTTTTACGTAGTTTTCTGTCTTTGTTGTTTGTACTTTTTTTAAAGCTTTGTTTTAGTTTTAAACATGTCTAGTGAGTAGTTTTCTTTAAATTTTGCTAGAGAATAAAGGGTTTAAAGGATTGGGAGTTTCTGAAGGATATAGCCATAGAAGCTAAAGGAGAGTATTTAGCCAGAAGGGCCAATAATGAGGGTGCAAAAAGGAACTTTCATAATAGCAAGGTAGTTAGAAACAGCAAACGGGCAAATAGAATGGGAAAGAGAGCTAAAGTATCTGCTACAAAGGCTAATCAAAGGCACTATTTCAACCTCGGTAAGTCACCGTCTTGGGTGTTGGACTGGCTAAGCAAAAAAAAGGAAGCTTCAACCATTGCTATTGAGACCTACGAAGAGTCAAGGGTTGCCCCATCATAAGGGAGATCAATAGCATGCCTACCACCAACATACTGGGCATCTCACTGATTATTGCCACACTCCAAAGAATAAGATTTAGGATCTGATAGATAGAAAATAGATTTTAGATCTTGAAAAGAAGGATAAGAAGAAGAAAAAAGGATACAATGCTATACCGCCCTTAGTATTTATGATTAGGTCTAATCTGCTTGAGTGGAATGTCATGAGTGTTGGGAATTATTGGTTGCATGCATCACATACATAAGCGAAATTTAAAAATTTTTTTAACCAATAGATCTAATCTTTCCATGAATTTACAATATAAATATTAATGAGAATAAGAAAAATCACCTTTGATTTTTGTTAAACAGCTGATTTTCCTTCACACCGGGTTGTCGTAAACTACATTGTCCAAAATTGAACACCTCTAATTAGTAATCCACACTAGAGAAAGATTGAATGAACCAAGAATGATGGAACATAAGGGCTCGACAAATTCCCCTTGATGCTAGCAAGGGAGTGGCGGCTAGGGTTTTTCAAAGAGAGAATTTTTTTCTCTTAATGTTTACTTAACCTTAAAATTCCTATCAATTGGATTTTTATAGTTAGGTTAAAAATCCAACTTCATAATGGGATTAGAATATTTAAAATTTTTGGAGAAATATTAAATGGGCTTCTAAAATTATTAATAATTTATTTGGACTTAATTAAATCCAATTTAAGTCCATTCATAAAGGACTATGCACAAAACCAATAAACTAGATCCTTTATGCATACACTTGGATTTAATCACCCAAATGAATTCCAAATCCATCCAAATTAAATATGTAGGCTTCATAACACTTATGAAATATATTTAATTTATTTTGATCCAAAAATTAGGCCTCTAAGGCCTTCTATATTGGTTTGGTGTGTAACCCTTCCTCTTGAGAGTTTCTGCTCCAAAACCAATTTTTTTGGCCTCTTTTAATTCCTTCAATGGATCTATTAATTATTATATTAGCCCTATAACAGTTATAGTCCAATAATAATTAATTATGAAATACAATATTTCAATTAGGTCCATTCTACATAACATTTCTAAAAAGTTTTGCAAACAATTCTACTTAATCATAATTAATTAAACACTTTAATTAATTATTCTCTTATTCATTTCACTTCTCCCATAATAATATCAAATATTATTATCCTTGTCATTTTACTATTTTATCCTTTACTCTATATGTCTGTGACCTATTGGGTTCCTGTCCATATTGACAGTATAATTTGTAATTACGAGTTATATTCAAAACTCACATGATTTAAACTTCTTTAAATCATTTTATCAATTCCTATTGATACTTATGATACACTATTATACAAATCATGAGCAGCCTCTAGCTAGGCATCATGACTATCCAAATGTCAAGAAAGTTAAGTGGTTTAACTATACCCTTCCATAGAATCAGTTACCGCGCAATTACTCCTTTCACCACTCTTATCTCAATTAGATTCTGAGTATGGATTTCTATCAACTCATATAAATCTAATTATGTATGTTCTATTAATTTAACCATTGTTCCTAAAATTCCATTCGTGGATCCCTATCCATCTTGGCATATTACTCTAGCCAAAGATTCTCTAAACAACGCAATTATAGAATCATGCGAGATAACTTCCCTTAATAAATCTGGGATGGTGAATCCTTTGTCAATCACTCAACTATCTTCAAGTAGGTCATGATATACCTAATCTCCTAACTATGTTCACCCCTAGTTGGAAGTAATCAGTTATAAAGTCAAAGTATATCACTTGCTACTTAAGATAACCTTGGTGATCTCAAGTCTAAGGATACTTGCACAACCGCTTTAAAGAGATTCCTCACTGACATAGATTTAATATCCATGTGAGGATTCACTTTGCAGGTCTCCAATGAACTTGTTCTTCTAACAAGCATCCACATGTTAACTTTGATCATCTTTCATAGATACAGTTATGAGAACCACTACTTGAACTATTCAAGAAGCATAACATGTGCTAGTCTGTCTGAATTAACAATGTCCTATCTTGTTAATTCTATGACTAGAGATATTTAAATATTATCACATTTGCATGCAATAGACATCTCAAATCATGAACACTTTCATAATTGCCTTTGCATTGTGTTTATAATATCTAGGACTTCATTTATTAATTTAAGATTTACAAACTCATGTATTTAAATATAGCATTAATAAATGAATGATGTCTTTTATTAAGAATATGAGTTCATACATACGAAATACATCCCCATTACATGGGCTCTAAGGAATACTCTCTAACAATCTCCCATTTGCACTAGAGCCAATCACTCATATGTCTTGAACCCATGTTATTTATATGGTGAACATATTTTATCTGGAAAAGTGCTTTAGTAAGGGGATCCACCACATTATCATCTGTGGGGACCCTTTCTATTTTCACATCATTTCTAGCTACTATTTCCCTTATGAGATGGTGGCATCTAAGAACATGCTTGGATCACTAATGAGATCGTGGTTCCTTTGCTTGCACAATGGCTATATTGTTGTCATAATATAAAGGAATCGGATCAACAATACTAGGCACCACTCCTAGTTTAGATATAACCTTTTTGATCCAGACTGCTTCTTTGGCTGCTTCTGAAGCAGCAATATACTCAGCTTTTGTCATGAAATTAATAGTTATTTCTTTTTTGGAACTCTCTCAACTAACTGCCTCTCCTCCCATTATGAACACAAAACCAAACTGTGATTTACAATCATCTTTATCATATTAGAAGCTGGCATCCGTATACCCATTTACTTCCAAACTGCCCTCCCCATATACCAAAAATATATCCTTAGTCCTTCTTAAGTACTTAAGGATATTCTTAACAGCTGCCCAGTGTTCCTCTCCAAAATTGAATTGGAATCTACTTATGACACTCAAAGCAAATGCTACATCTGGACGTGTACATAACATAGCATAATTGATATAACCAATTACAAATGCATATGGTATTCTATTCATGCTCTCTCTATCCTCTAGTGTCTGCAGACACATAGACTTAGAAGGGTGTTTCCCATGCACCATGGGTATAAACCCTTTCTTAGAGAGATCCATATTGAACCTCTTCAATACTTTATCTATATATGTACTTAGAGAAAGACCTAGCAACCTATTAGATCTATCTCTATAGATCCTTATTCCCAGAATATAGGATGCTTCTCCAAGGTCTTTTATGGAGAATTGCTTGGATAACCATATTTTAACAGATTGGAGAAGAGAAATGATGTTTCCCATGATTAATATGTCATCCACATCTAGAACTAGGAAGACAATTGCACTCCCACTAGCCCTTTTATACACACAAGGTTCATCTTTATTATGTGAGAAACCAAACTCTTTAATTGTCTCATTAAATCATATGTTCCAAGCTCCTAGAGTCTTGCTTCAATCCATAAATGGATTTTTAAAGCTTGCATACCTTTTTGCCATCTCCTGATGTGAACCCTTTTGTTTTTGTCATATACACATCCTTAGTCAGATTTCCATTTAGGAAAGCTGTCTTCACAACCGTTTGCCAAATTTTATAATCATAATGAGCTATATTGGCTAAAAGTATTCTTATAGACTTAAGCATCGCTACAGGAGAAAAGGTTTCATCATAGTCAATACCTTTTTTATGACGATAGCTTTTTGCTACTAAGCGAGCTTTATAGGTAACTATATTACCTTTCATGTCAGTCTTCTTATTAAAGACCCATTTGCACCCTATGGGTTTTATCCATTCAGGTGGTTGAGTTAAAGTCCATCTTTGTTCTCATACATTGAGTCCATTTCAGACTATATAGCCTTAAGCCATAAATCACGTTCTGAACTATTCAAAACTTCTTGATAGCTTGTAGGCTTATTATCCTCTACTACAGTTATGCTTCTATCTGAATCAATGTGAAATCCATATCTCACAGGGATAGAACGCACCCTAGTAGATCTTCTAGGATTCTATCTATAATTACGTTCAACTGTAATCTTATCATTATGAAATTCAATCTTGGGTTCAATCGATTGATCTACTTCTATTTGTGGGCTTGAACTTCACCAAGTTCAATTTTACTCCCATTAACCTCTCGTAGGGGAAATTCTCTTTCCAATAAGACAGCATGCCTTGAAACAAACACCTTTTGTTCAAAGGGATGATAAAAATAATATCCAAATGTTTCTTTTAGATATCCCATAAATAAACATTTGTCAGACTTAACATCTAGTTTGTCTGACATTGTCCTCTTCACATAAGCATGACAACCCCATACTTTCATATGAAAAAGTGTAGGTTTCTTGTTATTCCATATCTCATATGGAGTAACATCAACCGATTTACTAGGAACTCTATTTAACACATAAACAATAGTTTCTAGTGCATATCCCCAAAAGGACTTAGGCAAGTCTGCTTGGCTCATCATGAATCGAACTATATCTAATAGTATTTGATTTCTCCTTTCAGATACACCATTATGTTGTGGTGTATATGGTGGAGTCCATTGAGATAAAATCCCATTATCTCTAAGATAATCTTGAAATTCTTGACTTAAGTACTCTCCACCTCGATCTGATCTAAGTGTCTTAATACTCTTGCCAAGTTGCTTCTCTACTTCATTTCTGAATTCTTTAAACTTTTCAAATGCTTCTGATTTATATTTCTTTAGATAGATATATCCAAACCTGGAATAATCATATATTAAAGTAATAAAGTAGGAGTAACCTCCTCTGGCATGTTTAGTCATTAGACCACATACATCTGAATGTATTAAGTCCAAAACCATTTAAGTTCGTTCTCCTTTACCAATAAAGGGAGCTTTTGTCATTTTTCCCAATAAACAAGACTCACATATATCAAATGATTCATAATCAAATAATCCCAAATCACCTGACTTGTGTAATTTGGTCATGCGTTTCTCATTTATATGGCTTAAATGATAATGCCATAAATATAAGGTATTTAGATTATCTTGTTTCATTCTCTTGGTATCCACATTATGCACTTCTTTAATTAAATTAAGAACAAATATATCATTCTCAATGATAGCTTTAGCATAAAACATATTGTTCTTAAAAATGTAACAACATTTGATTTTTAAAGAAATGTCATAATCATTCAATAAATAATTGAAAGAAATAATACTTTTGGATAAAGTTGGACAATAATAACAATTATTTAATTCCAATATTAATCCACTTGGAAGAGGCAAATGGTAAGTCCCCACAACTATTGTAGAGATGTTTTGTCCAGTAGCTAACTGTAGACATATTTCTGCCTTTCGAACTCTTCTACTGCTTTTATGTTCCTATAGATTATTACACAATGAGATCCACATCCGGTATCTAATACCCAAGATTATTTTGAAGCAATAGAATAAGTATTAATTTCAATCATATGAATACCTGAAATAGAAGCATCAGCTTGCTTCTCCTTAAGAGAATCTAGATAGGCCTTGTAGTTACGCTTCCAATGACCATCTTTTCCATAATGGAAACAAGTTCCTTTGGGATTATCTTTCTTGGCAACCTTCTTTTTGGAAACCCCACCATTCTTTGGCTGTGCCTTGGTCATCTTCTTCTGCTTCTTGCCTTTAGCAGAAGTGACAACCATGACACTTTATGAATCCTTCTTGAAGGATCCATCAGTTGTTTTAAGCATGTTGATTAACTCAAAAATGGTTACTTGGATCTTGTTCATGTTGAAGCTAAGCACGAAAGGTGCATAACTTGGACCCAACGAGTACAAGATTAAATCTATGTATAGATCATTATCCATTGCATAGCCAAGTCTACTCAAATGCTCAATATACCCATACATCTTTAATGCATGAGTAGCAGCCGAAGTGTCTTCCACCATTTTGCAGCTAAATAGAGCTTGAGCAATCTCATATTGCTCAGTTCTAGCCTGAGAAGAATAAAGCTCCTCTAGATGGAAAATAATGGTTAGAGCATCCATCATCTCATATTGCCTCAAAGCTCTGAGAACATAGCACTCAGCATCAGACATGTTGTTGCTTCACTAACCTCTATGTATTTTCGATAAGTGCCCTTGATCTCATCAATGGCATCATTTGATGGAAGTGGTAGTGGATCTTTATCCAAGACATAATGGATCTTTTCAGCTCTGAGAACGATTCTCACTTGTCTAATCCAGTCAGAATAGTTGCTGCCAACCAACTTGTTATCCAAGATTGATCGTATGTTAATGTTTTTTATGCTCATGATGATGACCTAGATGTGAAAAGAAAACATGTGAGAGTATGTTCATATATATATATGCATTAATTAGGTCTTTAATTAATCCATTTACTCCCACTATTTTATTACGAATCAATAGCCCTGACTATATAATCCAAGAAAACCCGATGATTTTCTTAGTGGGCTAATATCCAATCCTTGATATATAATTTGACCTTGAATGTGGTCAACAAGCCAAACTCCATACCCTTGAAAGGTAGGTATCTCTATACAAATTGTGTCTCTACACAACTATTGGATCATTAGGTTATCAACTCTTGATACATGCATATCATATATGCATTCCCTTATCTTGCCTCTAGAGCCATTAGCCTTGACTGTGGTCAACAAGCTAATGGGCTAGCTAAGATGACCCATTTAATTAGATTCGAACATATTCAATATAATGTGAGCTTGATTGTGGTCAACAAACCACACTATAAAGAACTCTGGTTCTCCTCCAATTAATGGAAGCCTTTATACCTTAGTATTTGTTTGAGGGATTTTAGTTAATTAAGTCTCATCATACATGGTTGGCATACATTGGTATGCATCCTATATCTATCACATAAATATAAGCATACAAATATGGTATAGTTATGGACTTTGCTACATTGATTTCCACGAGCCAAAAGGGAAATCAAAAGGTCATACCTAGGTAATATGCATGATTCAAACAAGTAAAAATAATTACATTATCTTCAATCTTGTTGGATCTTCATCCGGCCCATCTTGCTCCTTGATAGTGGTCTCCATCTCTATCTCTAATTCTAATCTAAGTAATCTAATTACATATTACAATTTGAAAAAGAAATACAAACCAAAAACAAGTGGCTGTGACATGAAAGTCCTCATTAGGCCAAAACATGCATTATGCTCAATCACATTGGGTTTTGTCCATAACTATCTAACATGCCAATCATACACCCTTATATAAATTTCTAATGCATAAAGTAAAAACATATAATGGAATACAAACTATGTTTCAACTCTTGAAACTTACTTTTGAGTTATTTTAATAATGAGATCAAATTAGGAAACTTTTTCCATTTTGGAAACTTTCATTTTAGGAAACATTTTTGCATGTATGTGTTCTTGCCTTAATTATCAATCCAATTGATTATTAATTGATTATCAATTGATTATTTAATTAATTAATCATATTAAATAATTAAAAAATTAATTTTGGGCTTAAAACAAAGGGTAGGCCGAAACCTACAAATTTAAACCCTAAAGTGTGTTCATACACAAACTAGTTTTGTGTCTATTGGATCATTTGGGCCTTTTGGAATGAGACAAGCCCACTCCAGCCCTCAAAACCCATTAATAAACATAATTATATTTTATAATATTTAATTTAAATCAGCTCATTGGGCCCACCAAGTTATTCACTAATTTAAATCAAGTTCGTAAACATAATTAAGCCCATTAAGTGGTTTTAATGAATTAAAATTAATCCAATTAATTCATGACCCATTTTAATTAATCCAATTAATTAAAAACACATTAATATATCAGATATATCAGATTTAGAAGATTAAAAATTGTTCTAAATAAGAACACACGAAGAACACCAATTTATCGAACTTTTCAACTAAACTAGTTTTCATGCAAAACATATTCGATTTTAATTTTGTTTCATCCTTTGGCTTAATATCACATATTAATCAAAATAATTTTCTACTGGATCAATAAAAATTTAATTTAGAATAGCCCCTAAAACCTTTATTAAAAAATAGAAACCCTACATGCCAAAAACAATGATTCTTTTCTCAAAAGAATCATTTTTATTTTTCATTTTATATATTTGACCACATACATCTAGAAATAAATATTTCTCATTCATGAACAATCAAATCTAATATTCTAAAGTTAA
Organism: Excoecaria agallocha; assembly: GCA_037975025.1. Lineage (NCBI taxonomy): Eukaryota > Viridiplantae > Streptophyta > Magnoliopsida > Malpighiales > Euphorbiaceae > Excoecaria > Excoecaria agallocha. The sequence goes on from CM075809.1 coordinate 17,886,250, forward strand.
TGAAATAAATAACTCAAAAATAAAAAATATTCCGTAAAAAAATATAGAATTGTAGATTCTTGGAAAAACCAAGGCTCTAATACCATGTTGGGAATTATCAATTACATGCATCACATGCATAAGCAGAATTTAATTTTTTTTTAACCAATAGATCTGATCTTTTTATGAATTTACAATATAAATATTAATGAGAATAATAAAAATCACCTTTGATTTTTGTTGAACAGTTAATTTTCCTTCTCACCGGGTTGTCGCAAACCATAGTGACCAAAATTGAATACCTCCAATTAGTAATCCACACTAGAGAAGGATTGAATGAACCAAGAATGATGGAACATAAGGGCTGGCTGAATTCTCCTTGATGCTAGCAAGAGAGTGGCGGCTAGGGTTTTTCAAAGAGAGAGAATTTCTTTTCTCTTAATGTTCACTTAACCCTAACTATGTTCACCCTCAGTTGGAAGTAATCAGTTATAGAGTCAAAGTATATCACTTGCTACTTAAGATAACCTTGGTGATCTCAAGCCTAAGGATACTTGTACAACTGCTATGAAGATATTCCTCACTGATATAGATTTAATATCCATGTGAGGATTCTCTTTATAGGTCTCCAATGAACTTGTTCTTCTAACAAGCATCCACATGTTAGCTTTGATCATCTTCCATAATCACAGTTATGAGAACCACTTCTTGAACTATTCAAGAAGCATAACATGTGCCAGTATGTCCGAATTAACAATATCCTATCTTATTAATTCTATGACTAGGAATATTTAGATATTATCACATTTGCATGCAATAGACATCTCACATCATGAACACTTTCATGATTGCCTTTGCACTATGTTTATAATATCTAGGACTTCATTTATTAATTTAAGATTTAGAAATTCATGTATTTAAACATAGCATTAATAAATGAACAATGCTTTTTATTAAGAATATGAGTTCATACATATGAAATACATCCCCATTACATAGGCTCTAGGGCATACTCTCTAACAATAAGAGACTTGTATAGGATTGAGTATGTGGTCGTTACTCGTTCCACCCCTAAAGTAACAAAGCTAAGTGAAAAAATCAGCCATTTTAAATGATTTATTGTTAGCATTCCCCTACTGAAAGTGAAGATGAAGGGACTATGGTTTCCATTGATATTTGGAGTTCAGCTAGTAAAAGTGAGGAGGAAGTGGGAGAGAAGAAAGTGAAGGCGATCACTAGAAGTGAAAGGGTGGCCCCAGAAATTAAGAAATAATTAGCTCTTACTATGGTATCCATGGAGAAAAAGGTTGAGAAAGATTAGATAATCAAGTAGTTGAAAATGACACAGGCCTAAGTCTCTATTTGGGACTTATTGAAATAATCTCTATCACATAGGTAGAAATTAGTGGAAGTTTTGAGTCTACTACCGCCACTATCATTTTGCCATCTGAACTGCTAGATTTGATGAGGAATAAGAGAGAATTTTGTGTATTCTAATGTTGATTTGCTTGTTGAAGGTAAAAAACACAATTGCCCTCCCTATATTAAAGCTCAAGTGAATGGTAAACACATAACATTTGTGCTGGTAAATTACGAGTCATCCATCAATGTGTGTCCTTTAGTTGCATTTTCTCCTTTTGGGTTGAATGAAAACATGTTGAACAAGTCCTATTTGACTATTTTTTCCAATAACAACTCAAAGAGGCAAGCTATTGGGACCATCAAAGCTATAGTAAAGACAAAACATATTGAAACCAAAGCTGAATTTATGGTATTGCCAATTCTTACCATCTTCTCTGTGCTGCTTAAAAGACCTTAGTTTCAAAAATTAGGTAAGGCACCCTCCACACTGCATCAGATGATCAAGATACCTTATGATGGTCAGGTGGTCACCATTAAAGCTGCGAGGGAGAACTAGGTTTCTGTGCTACAAATAGCTAAGCACCTTTTTAGTGGCTTCCATGTATTTGTAATTAGTGATGAAAAGGGTAAAGTTAATTTTACTGATAGCCCACAAGTAATCAATATGTTGAATAAGATGCATTTTTTGCCCGATGGAGGTAAGAGTTCCTGGGGGTACAAACTGTTATCACTACCAATGGTTAGAAGGATAGGAAAGGGTTAGGTTTCACTGGTTTTGATTGGAAAAATAATAAGAAGGAAGCAACAAAGGAAATCCCCCATATTTCTAAGAGCTTTATACCAGCATTGGGAGTCTGCCTTTATGGTGGAGAAAATGAGCCTCTGTTGATAGGAGGTGAGGTAGTGCCAAAATTTGAGCTCTTAAATTATGTCTTTAATCAAAAATAAGGGATTATCAAGCCAGTTTAGGGTTTTTAGAATGAAGAGATATTGATGCATCATTCAACTTAGGATAAAGATGTGCCTCAGGAGATAATAATAGAGAAGCTACTTGATGTTTAGGTGAAAGGCAAGGAGAAGATGGAGGTTGAAGATTTGCCTAAGTCAAACCTAAAAGCTGGGGAGACATCTGATGCTACCAAGACTAAAAAAGATCCTTTCATTGATATTGTTTATGCTGCAGAACTTTTTGATGAGAATAATGATTCCTCTTTTTATTAAATTAATGAGATGAACAATTTTGCTTACTTGTGTGATGTTTCTTTAGATTTAAATATGCATAATCATGATCATGAACCATTAATATTTAACATTAACTCAACAAACACATGTTCATTTAATCTCGAAACAAAAGAAGACCCAAAGGAATTTATTATCATTAAACATGACTTCTAAAAAGAGAAAAATTTGAGAGAATATTGAAAAAATATGAAAAATTCTTTGCCTAGACCTATGAGAACATGTCGAGAATAGTTGAGAGATTGCTAATCCTGACATATCCAGGGTACAAGCTAGTTAAGCAGAAGCTTAGGAGATTTAGGCCAGAATGGGCTGAAAAGGTTAAAGATGAATTCAGGAAGCAAATAAAGGCCAAATTCCCAGTAGAGGTTCAATACCCTACATGGTTGGCAAATGTAATCTCTATGGAAAAAAGGATGGAAGAGTTAGGGTCCATGTGTATTATAGGGATCTGAATAAAGATTGCCTAAAAGACGACTTTCCCTTTCCTCACATAAATGTATTAGTGGATAATGCAGCTGTCTGTGCTATGTATAGCTTTATAGATGGGTATGTCAGAAATAATACAATTTTGAACAAGATAATAGATCAAATTAAGACAGTCTTTATCACTGAATGGGGTACCTACACCTACCAAGTCATACCTTTTGGGCTTAAGAATGCAAGCACCACCTATCAGGGGATGGCAACTAGGATACAGGATGACTTAATTCACAAAGAAGTAGAGGTGTATATGGATGATATGATGATCAAGTCAACCGGCTGGGAGGGTCATTTCGAGGCATTAGAAAAGTTCTTTCAGAGGATTGATAGGTATAACCTTCGCCTCAACCCAAAGATGCATATATTTAAGGTTACTTTAGGCAAACTCTAAGGGCATATAGTAAGCTAGAAAGGGATAGAGATAAATCCTAACCAAGTGAAGGCTATTAGGGAGAAAACCATGCCTCATAAGGAAAAGAAAGTTAGAGGATTTCTAGGTAGGATTCAGTATATAATCATGTCATATTCAAATTGACTTCTATTTATGAATCGATATTCAAACTGCCTAAAAAAGATCAGCCAGTGCCTTGGAACTACGATTGTCAGAAGGCATTCGATACCATCAGGGAATACCTACTACATCAACCAATGTTAAGACCGGCATAGGTAGGTATGTTGTTTATCTTGTATTTAGCTATAGAGGATAGTTCAGTAGGGACTATGTTGGCTAAGGAGGATGATTTTGGGATTGAGTATGCAGTTTACTACCTTAGCAAGAAATTTCTTCCTTATGAAGCTAAGTATATAGAATTTGAGAAGATTTATTTAGCGGTCATTTGGGCTTTAAAGAAGCTGAAACACTATTTTCATTCCTATAGAGTACAAGCAGTGGCTAAGCAAAACCCTCTTAGGTATCTATAAGAAGCACCCTTACTCCTAGGGAAGATGGTTAGGTGGTTAATCATTTTACAAGAGTTTGACATAGAATATATTAATAGAAAAACCATTAAGGGAAGAGCCATAGCAAAATTCCTAGCTTATCAACCGTTAAAGGGAGAAGAGATAACCTACGAGTTACCTGATGAAGATATCACAGCTATAACAGTCTAGGTTTAGCAGATGTATTTTGATAGAGCTGTGAACAAAAAAGGAGTTGGAGTGGGAGTGATCCTAACAACCCCAGATGGAGAGAAAATGCCTTTGGTCAAGAAACTAAGGTACAAAGTAACAAATAATAAAGCAAAATATGAAGCCTGCATCTTTAGATTGGAAGCCTTGCTATCTATAGGGGCAAAATTTGCAAAACTATTTGGAGATTCATCTTTGGTAGTCAATCAGGTAAGGGGTGAATGGTCGGTGAATGAAGAATAGTTATTGCCCTATATTAGTGTTTCAAAGCCTTAAGTAGCCAGGTTGAGGTTTGCACTTTTGGATACATGCCTAGAGATGAGAACCAATTAGCAGATACCTTGGCCACCTTGGTATCAATGTAGGATAACCTGCGAGGAGTAAACATAAAGCCTATATTGATTTCGAGTTTTGATAAGCCATTTTTTTAGACCGAAAAGATAATAGACATTGAGTTGGATGATGGGAAACCTTGGTACTACGATATTCAGAATTACTTAGAAAGGTCGATATTTTTGGAGAAACCACTGAAAAATACCAAAGAATGATCCGTAAGCTATCAACTCAATTCATTACTATTGGTGGCATGCTTTACAAGAGATATTCTGATGGTATCCAACTAAGATGTTTAAATGTGAAAGAGGCTGAAAAAGTCATGGAGTTAAATACAAGTGTATGTAGAGCTCATATGAATGGATTAGATTTAGCAAAAAAACATTATCGTTATGGATTCTTCTTGCTTACAATAGACACTAACTATTCTAAGTATGTAGAATGCCAGTTATGCTAGCAGAACGTAGACTTACGATACTTACCGATTTTTTAGTTGTGTAATTTTACATCGCCTTGATCGTTCACCGTGTGCAGCATAAACGTCATGGGTATGATTCATTTGCCAGCTTCAAATGGGCACAAGTTTAGTATAGTTGCTATTGATTACTTCACTAAGTAGGTAGAAGTTGAATCCTTTAAGAAAGTGGATGCCAAGGACATGGCCAAATTCATTGAAAGAAACTTGATATGCAGATATGGGTTGCCTCATCAAATAGTATCAGACAATGGATTGCAATATTTCGAGGAAACCGAGCAGATGCTTAAGAAGTATGGGGTTTAACACTATACATTTTTTCCTTACTGACCTCAGGCAAATAGGGCAGTTGAGGCAACCAACAAGTACATTAAGAGAATTTTGTCCAAAATGGTTTGAACTTATAAAGATTGGGCTGATAAGTTACCTTTCATATTATGGAATTATAGAAATACAGCCAAAACTTCAATGGGAGTTACTCCATTTTTCCTAGTATATAGCACAGAAGTTGTACTGACAGTGAAAATTGAGCATCAGTTTCTGAGGGTGGTTTTAAAAGCTGAGTTGCCAGATATAGAGTGGGCTAGACAGAGATTATTGCAGCTTAATCTATTAGGTAGGAATAAGATGCGTGCTTACTACCACAACCAGATTTATTAGAAGAGACTAGCTCGTTCATTTAGGAAAAAGGTTAGAAAACATCCCTTGAAGGAGGGATATTTGGTGTTCAAATAGATAAGGCCTAGAATTCTAGATATTCGGGGCAAATTCAAACCTACATGGGAAGGGCCTTTCGTATTAAAGCAATTGTTGTCAAAAGGAGCTGCTATTTTAACTAGTAGTGACATCAATAAGTTTAGAGAGCTGGTAAATGTCAACAAATTGAAGAGGTTCCATGGCTAAGACTTAAAAGAGAAAAAGGAGAGAACAAAAGCATTATGGATCAAAAATTGAAAAAGCAGTGGCCTTGCTTAAATTGGGCACCTCGTTAGGGTGAAAACTAAAAAAGGCATCATAGGCAAAAATTAAAGGCTAAGAGAAAATAATCAATCAAGAAAATCAAGAAGGCTAATTAATGACAAGAGTTATGATGCTTTTATAGTTTCATTTTCAAGATGAAGTAATATGTGTCATTGAGATAATGTCGAATAATAATCATGTGTACTAAAATCAAAAAGAAATACCATACATGTATCCAAAAACATTATTAATATATCCAAAAGTAGTTCTTTTTCTTTTCATGTGTTCAAAATTTAAAGAGTTTTAATGAAAACAAAAACATATTTTATGATAATATCAATGATTGCAGGTAGTCAATGAGTCTCTCACCCAGATTAGAGAGCAGGGAGACCGCATTAAGGCTGAGGTTCCCAGGGGGAGAAAGGCTATGGTTGAGATAAATGAGTAGCTCAGGAGATACATCAAGGACCTATAGGAGATAAATAAGGGACCTAAGGAATTACTTGATAAGGTACCTGAAGTAGCATTCCAAAACAGTGTCAAGAGTAGGCCATAATTTATAGTGTTTGGCTTAGGTATAGCACAGATATTACAGCCACTGTCCGCTGCACTATTCGAGTTCGAGTTTAGATTCTGACAGCAAGAGGGGCAGCCACTACCACCACTACAGGCAGTGGCACCTCCTAGGCCTCCAGCTTTTTGTCCTCCATTTGGACCAACCTATCACAGGGGACCAGGCCCATCTCAGTAGTTTTATTACTTTGTATTCAGGAAGTTTTAAAACTTTTTGGACATTTTGATGTATGTAAAGATAGAATATTTACTTATTTAAGTTATGAATTTTTCTTATGTTTTGTATATTTTATATTTATGATTGATATAGCAAAAAGACACTACAAAATTGGCAACAAGATGTATGATTAAGATAATAGTTTGATAAATAAAAGAGAAAATGACAAGAAAAAATGGTAAACCAATCATAATTGACAAAAAAATAACAAAATAGAAAAGAAAGAAGCAAAATTAAGTCTGACAAACAGAACACTAATATCAAATCTTTTCCTACAGGTACTCAAAGCCCTCTCAAGAGGAACAAACTTCACAAGACCCCAAGCACACATATGGTTTACTCATGGAATGGAGAAACTTGTCAGTGACACCCATACTAAACTGGATCAAAATGATAAAAATATATGTGAATAGGGATAGAAATGACCTATGGTAATCCTTCTCCTTGAGCAGAGACCCAAGACACCTATATGACCATAAGAAGTCACTTGAACATGTTGAAATTTGGAAAAATTTAAGGAATTGGTCTGGAGTCATCCCTACCTCCTTTGGACAAAAGAATTATTGAATTTATGAAATGCTTCACCAGTTGCAACACCCTTATACCACTATACCCAACATACAGTGATCCGATATCACAATAAAAAGACGATAACGAAAATGGCTACACTAAATAGTCTGTTAAATTTTTTTTTAAATCACAAATTACATTCATACCATAACATACCCATAAGGTAGACATAACTATAATTAAATATTATAAAAGCGTAATCCACACATTATACCTCCAATATACACATATATACATGCCATGCCTACTATAATCCTTGAACCCTGCTTTGTTCTTGATCACCATTGCAACATCGGCTACCCATCTCTTTATCTTTATAACCTGCATGCAGTGAACAAACTACATGTTGAGCATATAAAATGCCCAGCAGTGGATAATATCCCAAACTTTTATCAAAAATATCATTCACACATACACATACATGCATGCATACTCATATGCACATACACATGCACGCTTCCATGAGCATTATTTAACCTTAACTATTTATTTACCATCTTGATGTGCATCCCACAATCATGCACTTAACATGAAAAATTGTTTCAATCATTCATTAGAATACAATTATCGGTTTTATCCTTTAAACATATCACTTAGTGTAATTACCATTTTTATGCTTATCTTTCATTGATTTACAATATTAACCTTCAATTATATTTAATTACTTTTAATATCACAAATTGAACTCATTTATGCACTTCATTTACTATTCATTATGCAATTTACAATTCTGATTCTTAACATACTATTTTCTTGCCACTTTACACTTTAATACCAATTATTTTCACTCTTTACAAATAAGTTCACTCACATCCCGTTTTTACTTGGGAATTAATCGTCATTCTCTTATTCATTACACAAACATTTATTCAGTTGTTCTTTTAAAAGAATCTTCTTATTTCTGCCACACTTACTCTTAAGGCTTGATTTTTCCTCTCTTTTATTTTTAATATATGTTACGACATGAACAATTACGATTTAGCCCCTGCTTTCACTTAAGTATAAAAATTGCACTTTAAATCCTATCTTACCATATAATAGGGTTCATTCATAGTTTCATCTTTCAATTAACATTTCACTTGCTAAATTACAATTTAATCCTTGCACTTTCGTTAAATTACAGTGGTGCTTTCTTTTATCATTTATTTACGTTAATGCCACTATATGTCATTACTTTCACACTAAATTTCTTATTTGACTGTAACTTATCATTTTATTTCAAATACACCACTTTATGTCAAATTATATACTGATCCCTAATCTTTTAATTAATTACAAAACTATAATTTTTACATCTTATTTACATATTTGCCATTAGTTCACTTATTTTCACTCCAAATCCAGTATTTGGCATACAAATTACCAATTAATCCCTATTTTATCATTTTCAGGTCAAATTTCATTTTAGTCCAAAATTACAAAGGGTTACTTTTAATCTATTCTTTTACTATTTTATCATCTTTATTCATACATTCACGACTCTATCACTTTTACCCATTAAATTCATTATTTGGGTAAATTATCATTTTGACCCTAAACTATTCATTTTCTTTTATATTAGTCCTTTTTCACTCCCATTTTCATTTACATTTCACTTTTTGGACTTTTAAGTCATTTTTACCATTATGCCCTTAGTATAATCTCGATAGAAATCTTCAGACTGAATATATGGGACATGGATCCCACGAGCCCACAACAAGTAATAAGGGATGATCCCGAAGGACTAATCCACCTCAGATCAGAACAGAATAGACAGTCAGATAGAAACTATAGGAGATCATTACAATACTACAATAGCAAAATAAGTTTTCATGACTTACACCGCGATATGGGTGTCCCTATGGCTAGCCAATCATATTCTAAACTAGATTTAAACCGCCTGACCATTACTAAGGGCAACATTCTTTACTTATTTCAGAGTCACTTTTCACATTTCTGATATTTCTATTTGCTTTTTCATTTCAGTACATTGTCCATTCAATTCTTTCTTTTCATTTTAGTACATTGTTCATTCAGTTCTTTCATCACTTTTACACATCTGACTTTTTCACTTGCTTTTGCATTTCAATACATTAGCCATTCAACATTTTCATCACCCTTGCATATATTATGAATTATCTTATTATAATTCACCATTTCCACTTATTTTATGAATCATTTCACCATAATTCGATAATTTCGCTTTAAACATAATACAATTTCATTCTTAAAAATATTTATATAAATTCCATAAATTCTAAATAAATTTATACCCACACAATATGCCTTAGTATATACTAAGGGTTCATTTTCTTATTTGTTATCTTTATTTTTGACCTCATCAACGGCTTTAATTTCAATCTTTGAAATCTACTTATTTATTTTTCGGTCTATTTACATTTTCTTTTGGTCCCTACTTTCTTTATTCTTTTACACAAAACTCATTACAATATTATTATATAGTTATTCATTATTTTACATACTTAGATCCTTACTGCTATTAATATTTTCGTATCATTTAATTTTATTTATAATAATTTATATTTTATTCCTTAACATGACTTAATTTCTTTTTAGCCCCCGGCGGCCCCCTTAAATTACGATTTTATCCTCCACCTAGATTTTGTGTACAGGACTACCATTGTTTCTTTATTTTTCACACTTAAACTTTTATATAAGGGAAAAATTACTGATTAGTCCCTGAACTTTATTGCTTTACAGTTTTATCCCTCTAGTTCACTTTTATTTACAAAATTGCCATTGGTTCTATACTCTATATTTTTAATTTATTATACTTTTATGGAACTACAATTTACACCCTAGAACAGCCAAATTACCATTTTATTCTTTTTCCTCAATGTTTTGCAAAATCACAATTTGCCCTTAAACTTTTAATTTCTTTCATTTATGTCCTTTATCACTTTAACTATATCATTTTCCATTATTTTCATTATTTTCATTACATCTTATGTTAAACACTATTAATATGCATTTATTATTCGTTAACATTTGATATATTCCTTAATTGATTCTTAATATCCAACCGGCCTAATATAATATAATACATTTCAATCATCTTTATAACAATTTAATTACTTAAATCACTCACTCTCATGTTCATTATCATAGATCCATACTTAATTAACATAAAAATCACAAAATCATTAAGAATTTCCAAAGCATACCATTCGGCCATAAGAGGTCTTCCACTTAAATTTATTTTCTCCTACCATTAAATCATTCAAAACACCATTTTTAATCCTTTTATTCATTTCTATATCAATTATTTTAATTATTCATGCATTAATCATATACATGCATAACACACATAACCACAAATCAAACCAAATAAATGAAAATTAGGGGATATTGTATCCACTTACCTTAGATTCACTTCCTCCACACTTTAATCTTCCTCTTCTTAGCTTTACTCCATCAATCAACATCATTTCCTTTAAAAATCTAAAGTGGCCAAATATGTAAAGGTATAAAACTATCATTTTCTTTGCTCCAAAATTAAATTAAGCCTCCATGAAAAATTTTAACTCAATCAAAGTCCATTTCTGGTCCAGTTTACTCAAATCGATCCAATTAACCAATTTTTAGTGTTACTGTAAAATCACTCTTTCACTATAAAATAGTTATAAATACTAACTAGAGCCCAAATGGAACTTTCTGCAATTTTTAAAAATTATTTGCTATTTTTAAAGTCTCGATCAAATCCACAGTTAATTGATTACTATTTAAATCGAAATCATTATTTTTCTCTTACTTCTTATGTTTAAACCTTCCTAAAAATACTTTCATAATTCTCAAAATATATTCATTAGGCTTTAAAAATATTTTTGAGTCAATCAGAGACTGCTTTCTCGATTTGGTTCAATTTTACCAGTCCAATAACTCTAATTTTTCAAAGTCACCAAAAAGCTAATTTTTTATTACCATATAATTCTACTCATCAATATGAGTGCATTCATTTTTTTTATTATTTTTTTGAGGTTCGTAGTACATTTTATGGTCCAATCAAACTAGTTATATTCCAAATTTAGGAGTGACTTAGCTTCCTAATGCTTTTACGTGGTCCAAACGACCTCCGTTTGACTCCAATTTTGAACCACGAACTCCTACTAATATGCTCTTTTCAATGATCAAACAAAATATTTTTTAACTTTAGAAGGTAATATTTATCCCAATGTCGCTATTTACCATTGAAAAATACTATTTCTGACTAACCCAATATTTAGACCATTATACTAGTGGTTGATCAACATGGCCAAAACCAAGGTCATAGTACAGAACTGAAGCACACTGATAGACCTATAGTCTAGAAGATTGTTTTAACTTCTAATAATAAAAAAAAGAATTATACTATAGTGTCTTTAAAATAGACCTATAGTCCAAAAGGTTATTTTGACTTCCAATGATAAAGGAAAGAATTATGTTGTAGTGTCTTCAAGATAGACCTATAGTCTAGAATGTTGTTTTGACTTCCAATGATAAAGGAAAGAATTATGCTATAGTGTCTTTAAGATAAACCTATAGTCTAAAAGGTTATTTTAACTTCTAATGATGCAGGAAATAAATATGTTGTAGTGTCTCCAAAGTGGACCTATCAATGACTCTTCACAAATGCATATCTGCCAAAAATTTTCCAATAAGAATATAATTTAAAAGAGGTAGACAAGCCTATAGACGATGTCAATCACCATAACTACAAGGTTAGGTATGCCTACAGATGGCACCAAACAAACCATGTTACAGTCTCATTTAATTATACACGTTAACAAGCTGGCATTAATCAAATAAAAAGAGCATTATCTGATTTCACATGCTGATAAACTGGTGTTAATCAGATATGTTTAACTCATCTTGATTTTGCATACCGATAAGCTGATGCTAACCAAATAGTCAACCAAGGGTTAACACATCAACAAGCTGATGGTAACTAATCAACCAAAGGTTAACACATCAATAAACTGATGGTAACTACCCAACCAAGGGTTAACACGTCGATAAGCTGACAGTAATTAGCCAATCAAAAGAATCATTGCCTCAGATGGTACGTGTTTTAAAATAACCAACTAGAGATTTGCTGCCTCAGGTATACATTTTTTCCTTTACTCTGAATTTTGGCTCACTTTGACACTAGTGCACTAATTTCCCAAAATTGGGGCAACTATATACATCGTGACTCAAGGCAACCTAGACTAAGGCTACCCAATAATAAAGAGTTAGGATATCTCTAATAGAGAACACAGATCTTGAAGCTCTGACTTGGATTTTTCACATTTTTCCATGAAAACTTTATGGTTTTCTAAGTATTTTTGGAGGTTCTAACAAAAGATAATCAAAAACCTTATATTTGGCCCTTAGCTATGATAGACAATCATCATTCATGTGAGGGACGATCATTTATGACCACTTTCCTCTTGTCTAGGTTAGATCAGGGGCATGTTTGTGATTTTAAAGGAATCGTGTAAGGGACGGTTGCCTGTCATGATGGATACCTATCTATGGGTGTATTTCCGGAATTCTTCCATTTTTCAATTTTCAAAATGGAAATATAAGGATTCTTTTTGGAGATTTTTTTGAATTTGGGGCAATCAAATCCTTCTATACCTGGAGAGATAAGGCTGGAGTGGGATTCCAACTCCTCCTTAGGTATAAAAGCCAAAAATTACGATTTTTAAAGGGGGATTATTTTGGAGATTTTTGAAAAGAATAAAAAGTTTTCTGAGGGAGAAAAAAAATTTTTTCAATTCTCTAGAAATAAAACTTTAGATTCTCTTCAACTAAAACAAACAAAAAAATATTTGTTTTCTTGAATAAAAAACACCAAGAATTGGAGCTAAGATCTATGCTTCAAAACCTATAGAATCAGAATATATCCTGAGGGTAATATTCTAGATTTTTCCTCTCTCTAGTTCATTCTCATCCTATATATGCTATTTAATGGTGTTATATACATGTTTTTTGTGTTATTTATTTAGATTTGCGTGTTTTTAGAAGTGCCATGATGATCTGAATCTATATGTGTGTTAGAACATTGTATTATTACATGATTTCCTCCATAAACGCATGTCTTACACCTTATTTTTAAGATATTATCTTAGTTGTTAATTTTATCATATCTAAAATGTGATTTAGGACTAGTACTCTAGGTTTGGCATGCTTTAGATCTATGTAATTACATATTTAGGGTTTATTTAGGATCTTGATAAGTTTTATGTTTGATTTTTGCTTTCTACATCTATCCCTTGAGTGACAAATGGGAAAAATGCACCACAGACGGCCGTCTATCAACGGAACAGATGGGACACCATGGTGTTTTCTTTTCATCCCTTCCTTTCTCTAGTCATGGGCATCTGTCACCTTTTAGGGATGTTCATGGTTAAATTTGTGCTTAGTTTAATGATTTTCTATTCTTTTTATAGTTCTTTATGTCCTTTTCTTGATATTTGATTCTTGATTCATTTTTTGTGTCATTATGTAAGTGTTCTTGCTTTTACATGCATGTTTAAATTCTAGAATTAATATTCTACATATATTTTAACTTGCCTTTTTTCATATATTTCTTTTAAAATGTTAATTGATTGGCTTTTGCAGTTTGTGTGAGCAATTGATTGCATACATATTTAGAGCTTTCTTAAGGGATGATTATGCTTAAGGAATCATACCCCAATTGGTTCATTCTTTTCTTCATTAGTTTATTTTATTTTGCATTTATTTATTTATTATTTTTCTTTGTTTATTCCAACTTTATTAATTTTGGATGTATTTATTTTAGGGATGTAATAGCAAGTAATAAAATTGTTTTTCTTGCATGATAAAATGAAAAATTCACTTGAAATCATTTTTACTAATTAATTTGAAATTTTTCTCAATAAAAGGGACCAATGTCCAATTTTTAGCCTAAAAATCGCACAATAAGAAAAAGAGTTTTTTTGTAAAGTATTATTGAGAGAACCAATATTATCAACCAAACAAATATCCTGATTTATGTATGTCATTTTATTTTTTGGATGATTTGCTTCTATAATAATTTAAGTAGTTGATTTAAGTTATTTATTTATCACTTTATTTGCCGCTTTTATTATTTGATTGATGTGTTTATTTAATTTATCGCAATGTATCGTATGAGAATAGAGAATGGATTAATGTTTAAAACTCGATTATAAAACAACACATAACCGAAGTGCCAAGTAAGATTGATGTTCCAAACATCGTTCTCTATTTGGGCATCAAAAGGTCAAAATTCATTCCCCAATGTTTTGCTGGGTGGCGACTCTGTGACACCTACCTCTTTGAGTCCACATTAGATGCCTTTATGGGTTGACCATCAATAATAAAGTTTAACCAAAATCTTTTTTTATTATTAAGTGGTCAATTTATGAGTTTTAGTGAGCCTCATCAGGTCTTGAACCTTAAAAGTGGGCCTTTGAGAATTCAACCGAAATCAAGTGGGCTCTAGCATGCATTATAGTATCCAAGATTTAATTAATTCCCAATGGATACCTAATCCAAAAAAAAGAGTTAAAAAGAAGAAGACTTATAATGTTGTACCACCACAGTGTTTATGGTTGGGTCTAGGTTACCATAGTGGTATACTCTTAAGGATTTGTATGGTAATTAATACTTGGATATCACCCATAAAGCTCAAGAAAATGACGACAGTTCAAGGGTAACTAAAGAAAAATCATCAAAAGTAGGGGAATCAATTCAACTGGTATCTGTATAGGATACAAATAGTAAAGCTAGGTCGACCAAAGCTGAAGAGGAGTCAAAGGACCTGTGGGAAACTAATGAAGATTAGAAGGAAGTGGTGAATGAAAAGATTGTTCAAGCCGTCATGAGAAGTGCTAAAGTTGTGCCTGAATTGGAAAGATAGTAGAAGCCCACTATACCAACAAAAGAACGAGCCACAAAAGACAATCTAGTCCTCAAGCTGATTAAGAACATACCTGCTTAGATTTTAATCTAGGATCTGGTAAGGCAATCACCTTCCCATAGGAAGAAATTGGTGAAAGCTTTGTGTGCATCTAATATAGCTGCAACCATATCTCTTTTTGAGCTCTTGGAGATGGTAAAAGGAAATTCTGAGGAGAAAATTTTGTTCATTAATGCAGATCTACCCTTGAAAGGACATGAGCATAATCACCCTTTGTACATTAAGGCAGATGTGAATAGTAAGCATGTCGCATATGTGATGGTGAATGATAGCTTTTCTATTAATGTGTTTCCTTCACGGAAATGGCAGCTTATGGTATCAACGAGACCATGGTAATTAAGTTTAGGCTCACTATAACAACTTATGACAATTCCAAGAGGTAAGCTACTTGCACTTTCAAAGCATTATTAAAGACAAGGCCTATTGAGACAAAGGTAAAGTTTGCATGCTTCAGATACCAACTATTTTCTCGTTGTTATTAGGATGACCTTGGTTTCATAAGTTAGGAGGAATTCCTTCCACCCTTCATTAAATGGTCTATATTTCACATGAAGGTGGTATGGTCACTATTAAGGCAGTAATGGAAAACTCATTCTCTACTCCAAGCATAGCCAATTAGCCATTTAATGGGTTCTACATAGCAGGGGTTAGCATTAAAGAAGAGGGAACATATTTCACTAACCCCCAAGTCCTCAATATGATGAAAAAATTGAGCTATCTACTGGGTGCAGGATTGAGGAAGAACTCTCAAGGGATCCACGTGCCCATTGGTCTAATTGGTTAGAAGGAAAAGCAAGGTTTGGGCTACTACGAAAACAATGTTAAAAAAAAATTAACCCATAACCAAGAAGGATTTTTTATATCCTAAAGAGCTTTGTTCTTGCATCCAAGGAATGCAAACACTGTGGGGAGGTCAAGCCTATGGTGGTTCAAGGGAAGGTCATCCCTAGATTTGAGATCTTTAATGATCTCTTCAACTGGTCAACTGGGATCGTCAAGCTTATACTAGGATTTTAGGATGAGGAGATTATGGTCAAGCTTGTTGATTTCGATTTGGGTCACCCAGAGGAGGCACTAAAACATGAATTAAGGGTTACCAAAGACAAAAGAAAGGAAAAGGTTGTGTATAAGGCTGTAGCTCTTGAAGAAGAAGCTCCACCATTATCACCTATAACAAAAAGGATAGAAGCATATGTTACTGCATCAATCGTCCTTAATTCAAAAGATGATTCTTTTTCTGATGTAATTTATATTCCTAAATTGTTTTGTGATGATGTACCTTACTCTTCTCAATTTAATAAGATGAATAACTTTGTTTATTTGTACGTTGTCTCATCTAATTACATCATGTATAATCATAATCACGACTCATTCATATTTGACATTAATTCAACAAAAACTACTCCATTTAATCTCGAACCCAGGATAACCCTAAAGTGATCTTGATTGCATCCGATGTAACTCTTAAAAAAAGGATAAAATTTGAGAAAATATTAAGAAAATATAAAAAAGTCTTTGCCTAGTCCGATGAGGACATGCCTTAAATTGATAGAGAAGTTACAGAACATGTAATTCCAACATATCCAGATAGTAAGCCAATCAAATAAAAGCTTCAAAGACTCAAGCGAAGTGGGCAAAAAAAGTAAAGGAAGGAGTGAATAAATGGGTTGAGGTTAATTTTCTGGTTGAGGTTTAATATCCTACTTGCTAGCCAATGTTGTCATTTTTGCCAAGAAATATGGGAATGTACAAATGTGTGTGGATTATAGAGATTTGAACAAAAATTGCTCGAAAGATGACTTTTCACTCCCACACGTAGATCTGTTGGTCAACAATACAACAAAGTGCATGATGTATAGTTTTATCGACTGGTATGTAGGGTACAACTAGATGTTCAACAAGATAGTGGATCGAGTAAAGACGGTCGTCATTACTGAATGGATAACTTAAGCATACAAGGTCATGCCATTTAGGTTGAAGAATGCAGGAGCCACTAAGATCCTCAGTGACTTGATTCACAAGGAAGTCGAGTTCCAGGTTGATGACATGATGATTAAGTCAGTTACTAGGGAAGGACATTTTAAGGCTCTAGAGAAGTTTTTCAAATGGATTGATAAGTATAACCTCCACCTTAACCAAAAGAAGTGTGTGTTTAAAGTTACCATGGGCAAGCTATTGGGGCATGTTGTTAGTTAGATGAGGATAGAAGTAGACCCAAACAAGGTGAAAGCCATTTGAAAAATGCCTATGCCAAAGAAGGAAAAAGAGATCAGAGGGTTTTTAGGGTAAATTTAGTACATCGGCCTGTTCATCGCCAAGCTCACCTCAATGATGATTGCCAAAAAGCTTTTGATACTATTGAGTACCTACTACACCTCCAGTTCTCTAGCCACCCAGACCATCAAAGCCTTTAATCCTATACATAGTAGTGGAGCAGGGTTTAGTAAGGGTTATGTTGACTCAAGAAGATGAGAGTGAAATGGAATACGCTATGTATTACTTGAGTAAGAAGTTCCCTCCATATGAGGAAAAGTATGTGGATGTTGAGAAGATCTACTTAGCAGTGATATGGGCTTTAAAGAAGCTGAGAGATTACTTCCATTCCTATAGGAAAGGGATCAAGTCGAGTATAAGTTCCCAAACAAAAATTTCACTGCCAAAATGGTTCAAGGTTGGTAGATGCATTTTGATGGGGCTACAAATAACAAAGGAGCTAGAGCAGGAGTCATCCTTATCACTCCCGATGGTGAAAAGCTCCCCTAGTTAAGAAGTTGTGATTCAAGGTGACCAATAATGAAGATGAATATGAAGCTTGTATATATAGGGTAGAGGCATTGACAGCCCTAGGGGTAAAGGCTATTGAGGTATTCGAAGATTCATCTCCAGTGATTCACCAAGCAAAAGGAGAATAATCCATTAGAAAAGAGAGATACGACATCATGAAAAAAAAAGGGTTTTAAACATTTTAAGTGGCTCAATGGGACCACTAGGAAACCCAGCTAGGTCACTTGAATCATTACTCAAAGTGGCCTAAGGACCTAGTGGGACCAAAAGTGACCCAGCCAGGTCATTCACAGTGACCGGTGTCTAGCAAGTGTACTAGATCGGTTAGTAATATAGGGAAATAGAATTAAGACCTAAAATATCGAACCCAAGGGAAAACTTGTGCTTGTGTGCTAATTCAATTTTAAAACCAATTTCTGTGTGTAAAGAGAGAAAAGAAATTCCAAATTTTGATGTTTTGAAGAATAAAAAACCAAATCCAAAATAAATCAAGTAAAGTAAACAATAATTAAGAAAACTCTATTGAAAACAAGTAATTTAAATGAGGTAAAAATCAATGATAAAAGCAACTTTCACTAAAGGACTATCCACCTTAACCAATATTGATATGACTTAATAAACATAAAACATACAAGTGATTATAGAAAATTCAGTTTAATAAACCCAGATAACTTTCTCAAGATTATCACTCTAAGTATTGAACTCCCTTATTCAGAACAATTCAATACTTAGCAGAAAATTCTGAATTAATCTCCTAGATGTCTATTAAAACCTTTCTCAAGAGCTTTAACTTCCAACTATTCTTGATTACTCCCTTCTTAATCTCAATTTACTCAATTTAACACATAATCATAACTTACTCAGATTATAACATGCATTAATCCAACCAAACTAACTTAAGAACATACAAATCATTAATCAACTTAACTCAACTAATTAACCGATGTTTAGTCACGTTAATAATCAAATTAAGATTGAATAAAGACAAGAATTTGCTTAAGAACCAAGAAATAATCAAACTTGTAATTAAATTGAAGTACAAACTTAAGTCATAACAATATGAGTCAAGGATTCAAGTATCCTTTAGCAAAAGTTAGAGAAAACTACTCAAAAGACATAGTTAAGACTAAAAACAAAAGCTTGAATAAAAACTGAAAATAAAGGAAGACGTTAAAGTAATCTAAGAACAACAAATTGAAAAACTAAGGATCGATCCCTTCTTCTGTGTTTTGAGCTCCTATTTATAGGCAAAAACGTGGTAGAATTCTTCTTAAATTGCAGAATCAAGATAGGAAAGGAAGTCTGCTCAAACCAGGAAGTCTGACGAATCCTTCGCGCGATAGGAGAGTAAAATCACGTGGCCACGCATCCTTTTGCATTGAGGAACACGTGGTCACGTGTTCCTTTCCTTCCTCACACGTGGCCACTTGTGAGTTTTGCCTTGGGTCACACGTGGTCACGTGTCTTGCTTATTTTCTCCCTTGTTTCTTCACTTCTACTTCACTTGGCCACGTTACTCTTCACTTTACTCTTACACGTGGTCACGTGTAAATTCCTTCAATATCTTCACGTGGTCACGGCTCCATCCTCTGGACTAAGAGCTGCTTTTCTAGCTTAAACTTCCAATATTTATGCTTTTGGCCCAAAACTTTGCACTTTTCACACTTTAAGCCCTTTTCCATCATTTTAGCCCTGAAAATCATGCAAAACACAGAATTAACTCTAAAAATATAAATATTAACAAAATAACTATAATTTAACCCAAATAAAACCAAAATAACTAAATAAAATAACTAAAAACACATTAAAAACTACATATAATTCACACTTATCAAATACCCCACACTTAAACCTTGCTTGCCCTCAAGCAAATTAGAACAACCCTCCTTCAAAACCATCAAACTTGAACAAAGCCTTGCAATTTCAAAACCAAACTTAGCATTTTAACAAAAGCACTCAATATAAACTCTAAATAGATTAACTTCAACAAGAGAATATAAACTAGTTTCCTTGAGTGTGTGTAAGACCAAATCATTTTAAGCAATTTTGAAAACCAAAATATCAACACAACTAAGTAATGAAGTATAGAATATATGAATGCATAAGCATACAATTGGTTTCATGCTTGAAACTCTAGAAACACAATAGGCCTCTCCTTTAGCACCGGAACCCGTAGGTCATCTCCGCTAAACAACTCAAATCAAACTTAAAATCACATAGGTCTTACAAAGGTTGTAATGGGGCTGAGGGTATGTTTATCAAAGAATGAATAAAAGATAGTCGAAATGAATATAGCCACTCTAAGACCAAATAGATTACAAACACCCCAATAACTTAAACAATACAAATTCAGCTCATCCTTGCCTTGATTCCAAACTTTTCTTTATGCTCCTTCACCAAGAAGTCAATTTTTCTATTTTCCTTGTACTACCCCACACTTATTTTCTTCATATTTACTAATTCTCTTTTTCTTCTTTTCTTTTTTTTTTTTTTCAAGTAGCACTAATAAGCTAACATCAAGGTAATACAAGGTCTATTTTCATTTGACTTCATCAATAACTTTGAAACTTTCTTACTACACCCAACAAAACTTTATTCTTTTCATGTATCCATTTAGTCCTAAAGTGGCTAATTCCATAGGGTGAGATAAAAGCTTTTTAGGTTATATGGTTAAAATATTAAGTGTAGCAAAAAATATTAATGGTACGCCTTAAGCATACCCTTATAAGCTCAAAATGGTTTAACAAAAGATAGATTTATCAAGGTAGGACACGAGTCTTTTTTTAAAAAGAGTTTATCAAGAAAGTTGTTGCCTAGATCATTTTCTAAGATGCTTGAGTCGTTCATATGCTTTGAAGGGTGATGAGGAAGGTTCTAGTGTTCTAAATTTTCTTACTTCACTACTTCATTGCATTGAGTGTTTCTAAGTCAAAAACTGGTCTAAGTGCTTTTAAGAATTTAGAAACTAATAAATATTTATCAAGTTGAAGATTAATCCATCCAAAGACATATTAAACAACATAAATGTTCTCTTGCTAAGCAAAGGTCCAAAACATGCATACTCCATATCCAAGTTCAAAGTGTTCAAATTTTGAAGTTAACTAAGGCAAACTAAGTTTTTCATGCAAATTAAATGAAAAGAGTGAACTACATAAGTCTTTAATACGTTTTCTACTCTCAAACAAAACATAAACACAATAAGAGAAAACAAAACAAAACAAAATAACAGAATTTTAATTCATGAAAAAGAAAAATAAAGTTGAAGAAAAACTTTCTGAAAGGAGGCTACCCCCTCCTCAAGACTTTGCTGTCCGCAGCAACCAACAATCTACTGAAATGGAGGTGGTGGTGGAGGAAAACGTTGCCAAAAATGGTGAATAAAGTGCTCCATTCTCCTATTGCCTTCCCTTACTTCATCCCGGAGTGTATCCAATCTCCCTTGCATTTGATCAAGCCTCATTTGTTGAGCATCCATCCGGCTGCTTAATTGATTAAACGGTGCTTCCCATTGTGGTGTTGTAGGCTCATTAATTGGGGAAGGTACTGCTGTCGTAATATGTTCCTCATTTGGTTCCTCTTGCTGCTCCTCAACTCGAATATTATTATCTTTTAAATACTTTTCTCGTGTTGCCCAATGTCCTCGGGGTCTAGGTATCAAAATCTTCATCCTTTTCAACATTCTATTATCAATGCAAGGCAAATCTCCTGGGAGTGGCTCGCTATAAATTGGATGTTTAACAGCATCTGCCAAAACTGTAGCTACCCATCCAATAGAAATATTATCAATGTTACCCGGCATTTTCTGCAAATCCTTAATTCGACTAGCTATAATGCCGGCTCCATTAATTGCAACGCCATCCATCATACATCTTAAGACCATTGCTTGAGAGACACTAATAGTACTGGCATTCTTTAAGTTGTTATACATAGTTTTTGCCAAAAACCGATGAATTATTCTTAAAGCATGAGTTCTTAGAGCATGTACCTTGCATTGACCTCCTACCCAAGGCTCATTTAATTCAAGATCTTTAATTCTCTCCCAATTTTCCGCAGGTGAAGCATTTTCAAATTCCCAGGGAGCAGTTGGCACAAAGCCTAAGATTTCAGAAAATTGAGTAAAGGACAAAGAATATCCTTTTTTACCTAGCTTAAAACCAACTGTACCCTCCGAATCATCTCGTCTGAAATAACATTCAAAAGAATACAGAAGATCTCTAGCCAATTCTGGGTACACCTTTGGTTTCTTTTTTATGAATTCCCCCCAGCCAATGTTTTGAAGCAATGGTTCGATCTCATAATCCCACAAATTACCAGCTGGGATATTGAGAAACAAATGACTTAAGTAGGCGGGCTGCACATATTTGCACTTGCTGAAATAATCAAATTTGTTAACCTTTGCCCGGTCTACATGTGATGGAATTTGTACCCCAGAGGAACTAGCGACATCAGGGTGTTTAGTCCTTCGAGGTGCCACTACAATCAAAGAAAACACAATATTAATCACCAAATAACTGCTCATAAGTATATGAATATGTATGATGCATTAGTTGGATAAAGTGAAAATTTAATAGCATATGTCATGCAAAATACAGAGATCATAAACAAATAAACAACTCTTTCACAAGGTAATTTACATGCATCAATGCAAACTAGAAATATGCCAATCAAATAGTGGAGTTTAAAGTTTTTAGTAAAAAAAAACTCATTGAAGCATTTTATCGAACACGTTGCGAGCATAAATTTGAGCATGAATTTCAACAGCATAACCAAGAGTGTTTATTATCCAATTATATATTAACCATCTATTACATGCACTCAACAATCATAATTATCCAAATAAGCAAAAACAGTAAACATGCACACAAAATGAAAAGTGCAGATTAACCCAAAAACTAAATATTTGTGGACTATATTTGCATAAAACACTACCAATGATGATAAACAACTAGTAATTACGGAAGAGAGAAAGTAAATACTTACTTGAGAATGAGAAGGACACCAAAAATTGCAATACAAAGTGGAGATGGTGTGTGAGAGGTGCAAAAACCCTAAATTAATGATGAAAATGTGGAGAAGGAAAAACTTAAGTGTAAGAGAGAGTGGAAGATGCAAGAGAAATCAAATGGAGATGGTGATGAGTGGTGATGATTGAAAATCCCGTGGTCACGAGTTGATTGTGTGATAGTGAGGCGTGGGCACGGAGAGAGTGAATATGAAAATAAAAAAAAGAAGTGAGGAAGCCGTGAATTTTATAAGGGAAGGGGACGTGGCCACGTGAATCTTAGTGAAGATAAACACGTGGTCACGTGTGGGAATCCTAAAATGGCTAGTGAACAATTGCGTGGCCACGTGATTTCTTGGGTAAGAACACACGTGGTCACGTGTGGGGAAACAGACTTGGACAGTGAGCTGAGACGTGGCCACGTGAAATTTTATGAAGACAGACCCGTGGTCATGTGTGTGCATATGCTATGTGATGTGTGGCCATGTAAATTAAATCAATGTTCCAGTGCATCAAGGCGTGGCCACGTGATTTCTTGTGTAAGAACACACGTGGTCACGTGTATAAATGGAGTTCCTCCTTTCTCTAACCCATGGCCACGTGGATTCTCCTTGAGAGACCACACGTGGTCACATGAATGACCAATTTTTCATCATTTTAACCCACTGCCCGGGTATATGTCTATGTTTGAATCCTACAATAATTTGTTCCCACATGTCTCTTAAAAACCTGATTCTTCTCATTTCTTTCATGAATCAAACATACAAGCATGCATAAATCAAACATTTAAACACACAAACATGCAAAAATCAAATGCTTAAACACACAACCATGCAGAAATCACAAATACTGACTAAAAGCAAACAAAGATGAAGTTCTGAGTTTTTGGAGTCTCCAGCTAGACTCTCCAAACCGATTTTTAAGTATCTTTAAAGACCATGGTTGCTTCAGCAACCTCTTGTTGTCCGATTTGGTATGCTTTAAGACGATGACCATTGACTTGAAATTCACGTCCATCTTTTAAGTTCTTGATTGTTACTACCCCGAGATGATTGCTTGCTATTACTTGATATGGTCCAAGCCACTTTGATTTGAGTTTCCCTGGAAACAAACGAAGACGGCTATTATAAAGAAGCACTAACATTCCTGGAACAAATTCTTTTACCCTTAAATGCTTGTCATGCCATCTTTTTGTCTTTTCTTTGTAAAGTGCAGCATTATTATATGACCATTGTCGAATTTCATCAAGTTCATTGAGCTGAAATTTCCTTCTTTCTCCTGCATCGCTTAAATCAAAGTTAAGAAATTTAGTAGCCCAATATGCTTTATGTTCTAATTCGACTGGAAGGTGACATGCTTTACCAAAAACAAGTCTAAAGGGAGAAATACCTATAGGGGTTTTGAAAGCAGTTCGATAAGCCCATAAAGCCTCATCTAACTTAAGAGACCAATCTTTTCTAGAGTTATTGACTGTTTTTTCCAAGATTGATTTCAATTCCCTATTAGATATTTCTACTTGTCCATTTGCTTGAGGGTGATATGGGGTTGTGATCTTGTGTTTAACACCAAATTTCTTCAGCAAGGCCTTAAATTGATGGTTGACAAAGTGTTTGCCTCCATCACTTATAATAGCTCTAGGTGCCCCGAATCTAGTGAAAATATTCTTACGAATGAATTCCAGCACAATTTTTGCATCACAAGTCCTAGTAGCTATTGCCTCTACCCATTTACTTACATAGTCCACTGCTACCAAGATATACTCATACCCAAATGAGTTAAGAAAGGGACCCATAAAATCGATGCCCCAAACATCAAATATTTCTACTTCTATCACATTGTTCATAGGCATCTCATCTCTTTTGGATATATTTCCTACTCTTTGACATTTATCACAAGTGGCTATGAAAGTTTTGACATCCTCAAACAAAGTAGGCTAGAAAAAACCTGATTGGAGTATTTTTTGAACCGTTCTATTTGGTCCATGATGACCTCCAACTTCTCCCCCATGGCATTGATGCATGATAGCTCTTTGTTCCGATTCCGGTACACACCTTCTCAATACTTGATCCGGACATATCTTGACAAGGTATGGATCATCCCAAAGGTAATGCTTGGCATCCGCTATGAGCTTTTTCCTCTGTTGCCAAGTAAAATCCTTAGGGAGATAGCCACCTGCAAGAAAATTGGCTATATTAGCGTACCATGGAATTGAATTTTCATAAGTAAAACAAGCACAAATGTGTTCATCAGGAAATAGGTCAGAAATTTCTCCCTTTTCGATGCAAGCATGATTTAATCTAGAGAGATGATCAGCTACAAAATTTTCTGCTCTTTTTTTATCTTTTATTTCAACATCAAACTCTTGAAGTAATAACACCCATCGGATAAGTCTTGGTTTGGAATCCTTCTTGGCAAAAAGGTGTCTCAATGCAGCGTGATCCGACCAAACTGTAATTTTAGATCCCAAAAGATAAGATCGGAAATTCTCAAATGAAAAGACGATTGCCAAGAGTTCCTTTTCCGTAGTGGTGTAATTCACTTGGGCTCCAGTGAGTGTATGGCTCGCATAGTAAATGGTGTAGAAAATCTTCTCCTTTTGCTGTCCTAAAACCGCTCCAACTGCATAATCACTTGCATCACACATGATTTCAAACGGTAAGCTCCAATCAGGTGATGTAATGACCGGTGCACTCACTAATTTTTGCTTCAATAGGTTAAAAGCCTGCAAACACTCAGCATTAAAGTTAAATGCAGCATCTTTAAGCAATAAATTAGAGAGTGGCTTAGCAATTTTAGAGAAATCCTTAATAAATCGACGGTAAAATCCAGCATGACCAAGGAAACTCCTAATGCCTTTTATATTAGTTGGTGGAGGTAGTTTTTCTATCACGTCAACTTTTGCTTTATCAACCTCAATGCCCTTTTCAGAAATTTTATGTCCTAAAACAATGCCCTCTCTAACCATGAAATGACATTTTTCCCAATTTAGCACAAGGTTAGTTTCTTGACATCTCTTTAAAACCAATGCTAGATTACGCAAACAAGACTCAAAATCATGCCCATAAATAGTGAAATCATCCATAAAAACTTCCATAAATTTTTCAATGAAATCATGAAATATGGCCATCATGCAACGTTGAAATGTGGCGGGTGCATTACAAAGACCAAAAGGCATTCTCCTATATGCAAATGTTCCATATGGACATGTAAACGTGGTCTTTTCTTGATCTTCCGGGGCTATAGGTATTTGCATGTACCCCGAATATCCATCTAGGAAACAATAAAATTTATTTTCTGCCAATCTTTCTAGCATTTGATCAATAAAGGGCAATGGGAAATGATCTTTTCTAGTGGCCTTATTTAATCTTCTATAATCAATGCATACTCTCCATCCCGTTACTGTGCGTGTAGGAATTATTTCATTATTTTCATTTGTTACTACAGTCATTCCTCCCTTTTTAGGCACACATTGAACAGGACTAACCCAACTACTATCAGAGATAGGATAGATAATACCTGCATCAAGTAGTTTCAATACCTCTTTCTTTACTACCTCTTGCATAGTTGGGTTGAGCCTTCTTTGAGGTTGTACTACTGGCTTAAAATTGTCCTCCATGGGTATGCGATGCGTACAATAGCTTGGGCTAATTCCTTTTAAATCGGATGTTGCCCAACCTATTGCTCCTTTATGTTTTTTTAGCACTCCAAAGAGCATTTCTTCTTCCAAATCTGTCAACAAAGATGAAATAATGACCGGATTAGCATTATCACTTAAAAACACATATTTCAAATGAGATGGAAGTGTTTTAAGTTCAGGGTCTCCCTTAGGAGGGGATGGTTCATCCTCCTCTTCCTTATCCTCACTGTGCTCTTGTTCCAAAATTTGTATCAATTGTTTCTCCTTTGTGTCTAACTCGTCCATTCTTTTTGGATGCATTAAGCAATTTTGAAGCTTGTCCTTGAGAATGATTTCCTCTTGCTTTGCGTTGGCACATTCTTGAACCTCATCAATAAAGTAGATAGATTCTTCAAAATCATATGAGGGGTGTTTTAAAATTTTATTAACATTAAAAATCATTTCCTCCTTATTAAATCTTAAAGTAACTGTTTGTCCATGGACATCAATTAAAGCTCTTGCTGTGTTCAAGAATGGCCTCCCCACAATTAAAGGTACTTTTCTATCCTCTTCCATGTCCATCACCACAAAATCTACTGGAAATATAAAATTCCCTACTTTAACCAACAAGTCTTCAATGATTCCCTTTGGCTTTTTTACCGATCTATCCGCCAATTGAAGCGTCATTCGGGTTTCCTTCAAATCACCTAGATTCAATTTCCTGCAAATTGAATAAGGCATTAGATTAATACTAGCACCCAAATCACATAAAGCATTACCAACAAAATTTCCCCCTAGTTCACAAGGCAATGTAAAACTACCTGGATCTTCCAATTTTTTGGGAATTTTGTTAGTTAATATAGCACTACAATTACCGGATAATTGAACCGTTCCTATGCCTTCTAGCTTTTTCTTATTAGTGCACAACTCTTTCATGAATTTAGCGTATTTAGGCATGTGTAGCAAAGCTTCAGCAAATGGCAAATTTATATGCAGCTTTTTAAACATGTCTAAAAATCGACTTTATTGCTCATTTTGTTTCTCTTTCCTAGCTAGAACAGGAAAAGGTAATTGAGACTCATCAAGAACAGTGGAAACAAGTTTTTCTTTACCTTTACCCTTCTCGACCTTAGGAGGCACTTCTTCACTACTTTTAGAATTAGAAATACTTACCTCCGTTGTCGGTTCCACCTTTTTAGAAGCATTCTTACCAAATTCAATCTCCTCTAGTTCCTTCCCACTCCTTAAAGTGATTGCTTTGGCTTCTTCCTTTGGATTTTGGTCAACATTTGATGGAAATGTTCCTTGAGTTCGGTTTGACAAAGAAGAAGCAAGCTGTCCCATTTGGTTCTCTAAGTTCCTAATGGATGCCTCTTGATTTCTCATCCAAATATCTTATGCTTTCCATCTAGCATCTTGACTAGCTAAGATGGAATTTTGGGAAGCCATGAAATTTGCAATCATCTCTTCAATGTTGGATTTCTTATCTTGTGGAGGGGGAGGTTGAGTTTTTTGAAAACCCGGTGGTTGGTGGTATGCTTGAGATGGGTATTGGTTAGGGTAGTGTGGTGGAGCTTGGTTTTGGTATGGGATGTGATTATTGGACGTAGGGTTGTGATTAAATGGGGGTCTCGGGTTTGGGTTAGAAGAAGTAGTACCTTGGTTACCTTCTCTCCATGAGAAATTTGGATGGCTTCTCCATCTCGGATTGTATGTGTTGCTATATGGATTCAAGGCATTCACTTCTTCCACCATATTTTCAGCATTCTTCATCCCCAAAGGTCCTGAAATCCCTGCATAAGAATCAACTTCATTAGACAACATAGAGACATTTTTAGATTTAAGCTCATTAATTTCTTTTAAATGTCTTTTTTCCATTAATTCCAATTGAGCTGTTAAC
This sequence comes from Excoecaria agallocha, assembly GCA_037975025.1. Taxonomy (NCBI): domain Eukaryota; kingdom Viridiplantae; phylum Streptophyta; class Magnoliopsida; order Malpighiales; family Euphorbiaceae; genus Excoecaria; species Excoecaria agallocha. The sequence goes on from CM075809.1 coordinate 17,914,798, forward strand.
ATGGCAATTTCATCAACATTATGAACTCCCTGTTTCTTTTAAGTTGCTCTAGAGCTTGCCCATTGAGCATCATTGGTGGCCATCTCATCAAGGAGTAGAAATGCGTCCTCGGGAATTTGATTCATGAAGCTTTCATTGGAGGCTGCATCTAGCAAAGATCTTGTTGATGGATGAGCACCTACATAAAAAATATGCATTAATTGAAAAATAGGAACTTCATGATGAGGACAACTTTTCAAGAGTCTTCTAAATCTTTCCCAAGCTTCATGGAATGGTTCCTCATAAAACTGCTAAAAATCACTAATTTGTTTCCTAATGAGGGCGGTCTTAGTAGGTGGGAAAAACTTGCAAAGAAATTTCTCTTGCATTTGTTGCCAAGAGTGGATGGATTGATTTGGTAGCATTTGAAGCCAATCCCTAGCTTTTCCTATGAGGGTGAATGGGAAGAGTTTCAACCTAATTGCATCAGTTGATACATTAGGAATTTGCACAGTGTCACTCACTTCTAAGAACATATCCAAATGTTGTGCTGGATCCTCTATATCTGAACCCGAAAATTGGTTTCTTTGTACCATAGTGATGGTAGCGGGTTTAATCTCAAAGGGTTGGTGGTGAGGAATTCTAATGGTTCTATGTTCTTCATTCCACCTAGGGATAGCATAATCCCTTATGGTTCTAGGTCTATAACCATTCCCGGGAGCTTGGGGTGGTGCATTTTGCTCTTCAATCCTAGGTGGTGGATCATTCATAGGCTGCTCAATTTCTGGATCGTTCATATTGTCTCTTAGCCTTCTAATCCTATGGAATGTCCTCTCAATTTCAGGGTCTAATGGCAAGATGGGGTTGTCTCTAACCATAAACCACTTAGTTAATCAAAAAGAAAATAAGAAATTAGATGAAGAAGAGAAGAAAACACTCAAGAATTTCTTTTAAAATCAAATTAAACAAACAAACGCCAATGTGCTTTCCCCGGCAACGGCGCCAAAAACTTGACCGGTGTCTAGCAAGTGTACTAGATCGGTTAGTAATATAGGGAAATAAAATTAAGACCCAAAATATCAAACCCAAGGGAAAACTTGTGCTTGTGTGCTAATTCAATTTTAAAACCAATTTCTGTGTGTAAAGAGAGAAAATAAATCCCAAATTTTGATGTTTTGAAGAATAAAAAACCAAATCCAAAATAAATCAAGTAAAGTAAACAATAATTAAGAAAACTCTATTGAAAACAAGTAATTTAAATGAGGTAAAAATCAATGATAAAAGCAACTTTCACTAAAGGACTATCCACTTTAACCAATATTGATATGACTTAATAAACATAAAACATACAAGTGATTATGGAAAATTCAGTTTAATAAACCCAGATAACTTTCTCAAGATTATCACTCTAAGTATTGAACTCCCTTATTCAGAACAATTCAATACTTAGCAGAAAATTCTGAATTAATCTCCTAGATGTCTATTAAAACCTTTCTCAAGAGCTTTAACTTCCAACTATTCTTGATTACTCCCTTCTTAATCTCAATTTACTCAATTTAACACATAATCATAACTTACTCAGATTATAACATGCATTAATCCAACCAAACTAACTTAAGAACATACAAATCATTAATCAACTTAACTCAACTAATTAACCGATGTTTAGTCACGTTAATAATCAAATTAAGATTGAATAAAGACAAGAATTTGCTTAAGAACCAAGAAATAATCAAACTTGTAATTAAATTGAAGTACAAACTTAAGTCATAACAATATGAGTCAAGGATTCAAGTATCCTTTAGCAAAAGTTAGAGAAAACTACTCAAAAGACATAGTTAAGACTAAAAACAAAAGCTTGAATAAAAACTGAAAATAAAGGAAGACGTTAAAGTAATCTAAGAACAACAAATTGAAAAACTAAGGATCGATCCCTTCTTCTGTGTTTTGAGCTCCTATTTATAGGCAAAAACGTGGTAGAATTCTTCTTAAATTGTAGAATCAAGATAGGAAAGGAAGTCTGCTCAAACCAGGAAGTCTGACGAATCCTTCGCGCGATAGGAGAGTAAAATCACGTGGCCACGCATCCTTTTGCATTGAGGAACACGTGGTCACGTGTTCCTTTCCTTCCCACGTGTGAGTTTTGCCTTGGGTCACACGTGGTCACGTGTCTTGCTTATTTTCTCCCTTGTTTCTTCACTTCTACTTCACTTGGCCACGTTACTCTTCACTTTACTCTTACACGTGGTCACGTGTAAATTCCTTCAATATCTTCACGTGGTCACGGCTCCATCCTCTGGACTAAGAGCTGCTTTTCTCGCTTAAACTTCCAATATTTACGCTTTTGGCCCAAAACTTTGCACTTTTCACACTTTAAGCCCTTTTCCATCATTTTAGCCCTGAAAATCATGCAAAACACAGAATTAACTCTAAAAATATAAATATTAACAAAATAACTATAATTTAACCCAAATAAAACCAAAATAACTAAATAAAATAACTAAAAACACATTAAAAACTACATATAATTCACACTTATCACACAGCCTTACTTGTGAAGCATTATAAGGCTTTAAATGGTGCTCGTTCACCTTGTAATCATTACCATCTTTCAAACTTTTCACTATCACCACTTTAAATTCATTATTTTTGACAACTCCATACAGTCCAAGCCACCTTGATTTTAATTTCCCTAGAAATAATTACAGCCTATTGTTATACAGTAACACCAACATTCCCAGAAAAAATTCTTTTTGAACTAATCTCTTATCATGCCAGCGCTTCATCTTCTCCTTGTATTTTTCTACATGATGATATGCCCAAAACTAAATCTTCTTAAGCTTATTAACTTATAAAAGCCTTTTTTCAGTTGTACACTTCAAGTCAAAGTTAAGAAACTCGATTGCCCAAAATGTCTTATGCTTTAGCTCAACAAGTAAATGACATACTTTGCCAAAAACTATCCTAAAGGAAGACATGCCAATAAAGGTCTTAAATGCAATTTCATATGCCCAAAGTACATCATCTAATTTTTAAGACCAATCGTTCCTGGAAGGATTAATTATCTTCTGAATGATGGCCTTGATTTCTCTATTGGACACTTTTACTTAGCCATTGGTCTGATGATGATAAGGAGTAGTGATTTTGTGCTTGAGACAATATTTATGAAGTAAAGTCTTAAATTAATGGTTAACAAAATATTTTCCACAATCACTAATTACCAATCTAGGAGCTCCAAACTATGTAAAAATATTCCTATAGAGGAAATCTAACACAACACAAGAATCGCAAGTCCTCACAGCTATGACTTTAATCCATTTACTCATATAATCTACTACCACAAGAATGTATTCAAATGCCCCATAAAATCAATCCCCTAAACATCAAAAATTTCAATTTCAAACACATTATTCAATGGAATTTCATCATGTTTTGATATATTGCCAACACGTTGGCATCTATCATAGGTAGACACAAAAGATTTGACATCATTAAATAGAGTAGGCTAGAAAAAACCTGACTAAAAGATATTGGCTACCATGTGATTAGATCCATGATAACCTCCTACCTCTTCCCTATGACAGGATTTCATAATGTCTTATTGCTCTTTCTTTGGGATGCAGCATCTTAAAATTTGATCTAGACACAACTTGTAAAAACATGGATGATCCCATATAGTAATATTTTACATCCGATTTAAACTTCTCCCTTTGCTACCAAGTAAAGTCCTCAAGAATGTATCCTCCTGCAAGATAATTAGCAATGTCAGTGAACCAAGAATTAAAATTTCACAAGAATAAATAGCACATATTCATTCATTGAAAAATAAATAAGAAAGTTCTCCATTTTCCATATAAGCATAGTCTAAGCATAATAGGTGGTCAGCAATGAAATTCTCTGCTTCTTTCTTGTCTTTGATTTTCATGCTAAACTCTTATAGCAATAAAATCCATCTTATCAATCGAGGTTCAGAGTCCTTCTTGATAAAAAGATGTTGAAAGGCTACATGGTCAGACAAAACTATGACTTTTACACTAAAAATTTATGGTCTAAATTTTTCAAATGAGAACACAATCACCAAGAGTTCCTTCTTGGTGGTAGTATAATTCACTTGTTCACCTGTGAGTGTGTGACTTGCATAGTAGATAGTATGAAAAACCTTCTCCATCCTTTGACCTAAAATCAACCCCACTGTATAATCACTAGCATCACATATAATCTCAAAAGGTAAATTCCAGTCCGATGATGCAATTATTGGCACTAAAATTAAATTTTTTTTCAATAAATTGAAAGCCTACAAACACATCAGTAAAGTTAAATGAAGCATCTTTAATCAATAAATTTAATAATTGTTTTGCAATCTTAGAAAAATCCTTAATGAGCCGGCAATAAAATCTGGCATGATAAAAAAAACTCCTAATGCCTTTAACACTAGTAGGGGGAGGAAGTTTATCAATTAGATCAACTTTAGCCTTATCAAACTCAATCCTTTTTTCAAAAATTTTATGCCCTAAGACTATTCTTTCTCTTACCATAAAATTACATTTTTTCCAATTAAGAGCAAGGTTACTTTCTTCATATCTCCCAAACACTAAAGCAAGATTGGCTAGACAACTATCAAAATCATGCCCATAAAAAGTAAAATCATCCATGAAAACTTCTATGAATTTTTCACGAAAATTATGAAATGTGGCCATGATACACCTTTGGAATGTGGCTAGCGCATTACAAAGACTAAAAAGCATTCACCTATAAGCAAAGGTACCATAAGGACATGTAAAAGTGGTCTTTTCTTAGTCTTCAAGGGCCATAGATATTTTTATGTAACCTGAATAACCATCCAAAAAACAATAAAATCTATTTCCTACCAATCTTTCTAGCATTTTGTCAATAATAGGTAGTGAAAAATGGTCTTTCCTAGTAGCATTATTCAATCTTCTGCAGTCAATATACACTCTTTAACCCATAATTATATGTGTTGGAATGAGTTCATTATTCTCATTTGTTATTACAATTATCCCACCCATTTTAGGTATACACTAAATTGGACTAACCTAAATACTATTAGAAATAGGATAAATGATACCTCCATTGAGCAATTTGAGCACCTCTTTCTTCACTACCTCTTATATAGTTGGATTCAGTTGACATTAGGGCTATACTAGCGGATGCGTGCAAAAATTGGGGTTGATTCCCTTAAGGTTTTAAGTTTCCCCTCTAATGGCTTTCTTGTGCTTTCGCAACACAGTAATGAGCATCTTTTTCTTCCAAACCTGCTAAATGAGAAAAATAATTATAGGTTTTGAACTATCTTCTAAAAAGAAATATTTTAAATGAGATGGTAAAGGTTTAAGTTCAGTGTTATTTTCTTCCTTAGAAGGGAAAGAATCTTCCTCCTTTACTTCCTCATCCTTATGCTCCTCTTCCAGCTCCGCCCCTTTTCTCATTAACATTGTCTTTATCTTTTGAGTGCATTAAACATCTTTGAAGCGTATCTTCCGAAATGATCTCTTCTTGAGTTTCCTCCATGTATTCTTGAACATCATCAATGAAGCAAATAAACTCTTCGAAGTCACAAGAAGGATATTGCATCATCTTATTAACATTAAACATCATCTCCTCATCATTGAATCTTAATGTAACTATTTGCCCATGAAGGTCTATTAATGCCTTAGTGTTATTCAGGAATGATCGTCCAATGATCAATGGCACTCTTCAATCTTCCTCTATAGCCATCACGATAAAATCCTCCAAAAAAATTAAGGTACCAACTTTCACCAAAAGATCCTCAATTATGCCCTTAGATCTTTTCATAGACCTATCCACCAATTATAGTGTCATTTGAGTTTTTTTAATATCCACAAGATTTAATTTTTTACAAATGGCATAAGGCATCAAATTTATACTAGCATCCAAATCGCACAAAGCATGACCAACAAAATTTTGTCCTAAATCACATGAAAAAGCAAAGTTACATGGATCTTCTAGATTTTTAGGAATTTTATTCATCAAAATTAGACTACAATTCTTATATAGTTACACCATGCCAATACCCTCTAACTTTTTCTTATTTTAACAAAACTCTTTCATATATTTTACATATTTTGGCATATGCAATAAAGCTTCAACAAATGGCAAGTTCACATGCAACTTTTTAAACATGTCAAGAAATCTAGCTAATCGTTCAGTTTGCTTATCTTCTCTAACTACAAAAGGGTAAGGCAATTTAGATTCATCAATATTAGGCACACTAGATTTTTCTACATATTTACTTTTGTCAACCCTTTTCAGTACACCACTAACAATATTAGGTTTAGAAATACTTACCTACATCATTAGTTCCATCACTTTTGGAGAATTTTTACCTTTTTTAGCTTTATTTATCTCCTTTCTACTCCTTAAAGTGATAGCTTTTGCCTCTTCCTTCAAATTATGATCCATATTAGATGAAAATGTACCATGGGTTCTGTTAGAGAGTGAATTAGTAAGTTTTCCAACTTGAGTCTCCAAGTTTCTAATTAATGCATCTGGATTCCTTATCCACACATCTTAAGATTTCCATCTTGCATTTTGACTCACCATAGCAGTAGACTGAGTAGTCATGAAATTGGCAAAGATATTTTCAAGACTTGATTTTTGCTTTTGTGAAAGTTGGGCCTTGATTGAAAACCAAGTGGTTGGTATGATAATGGTTGATTTTGGTATAGAGTTTGGTAAGTTGATGGAAAATGTGTTGGGGCTATGGCTTGGTTGGCTTAGTGGTTATTGGCATTATGGTCTACACTTTGGTTGAAGAGAGCTCTAAGTTAACCGTTAGAAGTGGATGTTTGATTCCCTTATCTCCAAGAAAAGTTGGGATGGTTTCTCTAGCTAGGATTATATGTATTAATAAATGGATCACTCCTCTGATAGTCATTTAAAGCATTAACACCTCTAACCACTTGACCACTAGCATTTCCCACCTTATTTTCCTATGCAGCACTTCTGCTTTCATAAGTGTCACATTCTTGTGATAGAGTTGATACATTTTACAACTTCAGTATCTTCAATTCTTTCTTCAATAACTCTATTTGAGTCATCAACACTGCCACCTCATCTACACTGTGAACTCTTTGTTTTTCTACAATATTCTTGTGTTGGCCCATAAAGCTTCACTAGTGGCTATCAAATCTAGGAGTAGAAAAGCTTCCTCCATTATCTTATTCATAAATCTCTTACCTGAGGCTACATCTAGGAGAGATCTCATTTTTTGATTGACACTCGCATAAAAAGTAGACATTAGCTGATGCATAACATTTTTATGGTGAGGGTAGCTCTTAAAAAGTCTCCTAAACCTCTCCCAAGTCTCATGAAATGGTTCCTCATATAGCTACTGGAAGTTATATATGTTATTCCTAATAGTAGTCATCTTTATTGGTAGGAAGCACCTTACTAAGAACTTTTCTTGCATATGCTCCCAGAACCTTATAGATTGGCTTAACAATATTTACAACTAGTCTCGTGCCTTACCAATAAGTGTAAATGGGAACAACTTCAGTTGGATGGCATCTATCAACATATTTGGAATTTGAATTGTATCACTAATCTCTAGGAAATTATCCAAATGCTGAGGTAGGTCCTCAATTTCTGATCTCGAAAATTGATTCTTCTACACCATTGTGAAGGTAGATGGTTTTAGCTAAAAATAATTATTTTTAGGTAGCATGATGGTCTTGTATTCCTTATTCCACCTAGGAGTGGTATAGTCCTTAATCATTCTAGGTCTCTTCATATTCCCTTGGACTGGATTTGGGTTTTGCTAAATTTGATTCTGAATAACTTGCCCTTCCAATAGTGGTTGTTGGTTATTGAGAGGTGGATCATTGTGTAGAATTTCCTACGAGTCTATGTTCACTCTCTATTGTCTTCTTTATCTATGCAATGTCCTCTAAATTTTAGGATCAATATATATAATTGGATCAGTTCTTACCATGCACTATTGAAACCTAAAAAGAATAAATACAAAAAATAAAATAATAAAGAATAAGAAAAAGAATAACACGTAATACCCACTGCAAAATCTAAAATAAATGCCAATTTTCGACAACGGCGCCAAAAATTTGGCCGGTATCTAGCAAGTGTACTAGATCGAAAAATAATATAGAAAAATAAGATTAAGATCCTTAAATATCGTACCCAAGAGATTGTGAATTTTAGATTTTGAAACAAAGATTGTGTGAAAGAATATCCCAAGTTTCTAGAATGGAATTATTAACTATCTGAATTAAGTTAAACAAGTAAATTTAATATAAAGAATAAAATTAAAATCAATTAAAAAATGGATTAATTAAATTGGTGATGAAAATTAATGATTAAAATCTTTTGCTAAAGGAACTATCCACCTTGTCTTTTACTGGAATTGACTCGATTCAAAAGAATACTAATTTGTTATGGAAAATCAAACTAAATTCAGATATCTTATACAGAATACGCTTCTAGAATATTAAATTTAGTGATTAAGAACAATCAAATATCTAGCATAAATCTCGATTTTAGATTCCTAAATTTTAGTTTAATCTTTTTTTGAAAAACCCGACTTTCATCTATTTATAATTTAATTTCTTAAACCCGATATCGTAAATAAAACTCCTGTCTTAATTTCTAGAGCATAACAGTGTATTAACATAAGTATATAAAACAAAAGGCATGCATATCACTAATCATAAATCAAATTCACATTCAACCATCTACTTGACACACTGAACACAAATTGAAACATAATAAGAGATATAATTGAGTGAAAGAATTATGAAATAACAAACTTGTATTGAAATTAAAATTAATCGAGAGTCAATATAGTAAGAAAATGAGGGTTCAAGATTCCCTCAACAAAAGTAAGAAAACTACTCACTATTTATTATTGAGAATGAATAAAAGAATGATAAACCAATTACTATACTCATAATATGAACTCTAACTTGATCTTTAACTCTTGGAAAAACCAGAAGAAAAAGCTTGAATAAACCCTAGGAGAATAGAACTAAGCTAAATAATTGTGTTTTAATGAATCAAACTAAGTTTAACTTGGAAAAATTAAGTCTAACTAATCATATCTCCTATAGAAATACTAAAAACCCTAAATTAGTAAAAGTCTAGCCTTTACCAAGAGCCCTTGAGCTGTTAAAAAGCTTCTAGTTTCACACAATCTGCTGAGTTAACTCGGTGGGACCACCGGATGTCCCAATCGAGTCATTAGTTCTGCCTCCTATGTTTAAAGTGATCCAACTAAGCCAACAGACTATCCCAGGTAGGTCATATGAATCTAAACCAAAGGAACTAAGCTTTAACTAACCCAGTTGAACCTCCTTTTTGTCCCAACTAGGTCAATTTCCAAACCTAACCTTTAAAATCTAAAAAATAAACACAATTTAACTTTAAACTCTAGATTTTCAAAACACAATAAATTTAAACATAAAACACGTAAATTAATACTAAATGAACTATAAAACACACTTAAAAACACATTAAAACATACGTATAACTTGGGAACATCATTAACCCTTGGAGTTTTTGTGGATTGATTTATGGCATGCAAATGAGAATTGGGATGATGTAAATATACTAATATTTAATTGATTAAGAATTCTATGTTATTAATAAAATATATGTGATAAATGTGTTATTTGCTTGATTAAATTGATTCAGATCCATTGTTTGGTAATAGTTGTAACAAAGCATATGAACATTTTAATTAAATGAGATATGCACAAGATATAGTTTAAATTCTATAATTTGTACAAAAGTTTGACAAGTGGAGATTATGTATCAAATTCATAATGATTAGACATTTGTATGAACTGGAAACTTTCTAAATGATGTGTCTAATCTCTAATGGAATATAAACAAAGTCTAAATTGAGATTAAATTAGAGTCTTGGTTTAATAAAAATATATTCTTTATAGTTGTTTATATTATATAGATGTCCATGTTAACTTATTTGTTAAAGTGGCCAGGTCATTGTTCTCATGTTTAGTCAGTGGGAATTGATGAATTAAGGATTAAACAAGTAATTAAGTTGTAAGTAGTTATTTGAATTATTCATTACACATATGTGTTAAGCTTATTTGTGGCATGTTCATGAAAAGTTGTGAACTATCCCATGAGAAATAATTATAGAAGAATGAGAACTATATATGTGATGGAGTTTGAATTGATTGGTGGATGGTGTGAATTGAAATATATATACAAGTATGTACTTTATTTTTTGAACAGGAAAGGAATGTGACTTGTATAGGGGAAATGCTGCCCATTTTCTGCTAATATTATAGTAAGGTTTATTTACTTAGGTAGCTTAAAAGAGATTTTGTAATTCACTTTTAGGTGCCCTTGGATTAATGTGTGGAATTCGATATTCAGATTACTCTTTTGACTGTGTGTGGGGTGTTACAATTTTTTTAAAGGGTAATACTAAAGTGTGACATAATAAAGATTGAGTGATATAACTACGTGGTTCTGATTCCTATTCTTAGGATAAGTAGGAAGTTTGGAATATTTATTTATATTTCAAGCCCAAACCAAATCACATGAACCTATAAGGTACCTAATTGTCAAAGGTAATTAACCATAAGAATTGAATTTGTTATGGATTTTTGGGCACTCTAACTATTGTTATGAATAGGAATTTCACTAAGCAATCACTTGGGATGTTATAGGAGGCCTAACTATAAATGATGAAACCTTATGTATAAGAATGTTAATATTAATCCAACAATATTGTGGTAATGTAATATGTAAATGTCACAAGAAATATTTGAATTATGGAATTGATGGTTGATGTTGGAATGATGAGTTGTTACGGGAGGTTGTTACCTTATATGAACACTTAGGGAGTACTTAAATTGATTTTTGTACAAGAGGTTAAATTAAGGTTGTAGCTGTTATACTGTCAGATTTTTATAAAATGAATAGTATTTTACCACTGGATAAATAATTAGTGTGTGCAAAATATTATAAGTAAGGGAAAATGGAATTAAAGAAAGAATAAAAAAATAAAAAAATTATAGCCAATTGCATGAGATAATTTAGAATTAAATATCGATGGCAAGTGTAACATATCAGCACTCAACCTAATGTTTTGATACAAGGTGTTATAGAATCAATGTAAATTACTCGACTTTAGATAAATTATGGTAGAATTTAGTGAAGAAAGAAGAGAGAATGAGAGGCTAATAGTCTGGGCTATACTCATCGAAAGAAGAATGTGGACTCTTTTTCCATGAACTCTTCTTTTATAAAAGGCATTCATACACTAATTAGGTACATCTAGCTTTACCTTAACATTTCTTTTGTTCATTAATTAGTTCAATATAAATATATTATGCTAACTTTAGTTCATTATTGAAAATTCTTAGAATATCGAAAAGAAAGGTGGTGATGGTTGATCGATAAGCAATACCAACAAAATAAGGAAAGGCTTACCCCTGGCTAGCAGGGGAGTAGCACTCCAAAGTTTAGGTTAGAGAGAAATAAACGAAAGAGGGACTTAAAGAAATGCCAAAAAGTCCTTTACCTATGAGGTTAAGGCAGTATTTATAATGTCTCTCATTACGTGTTAAAGTGGTTATAATTGAGGGCTAATCATGGCTATCCTAGTGATTTTCAGGATTAGGTCCGCTGACAGCAAAGTTAGGTCTCCTAATAGTAGGTTAAGATCTTCAACTCAAATTACTAATGATTTGACATTTGATGTGACTATAGCACAGAGGGAAGATTCAATTTGTTCCCTTTATAGAATGCACACTTAGATCTAATAAATCATTTAAAAGAGGCCTATAAGGTCATCATAATTTGCTGAATTTTAGGCCTCAATTATCAAGCCCGATGCAAAAATGATAAGTTATGTATTATCATTTATTGCCCCCCCCCCCTAGTTCTGATCGGATATTCTATGATCTGACACTAGGCACCTCAATTCTTTAGAAGTTTATTGCGACACTTCTCATTCAAAGCTAGCAAGCAACGGTTATTTACATTTAAGAATGCATCCTTTCAAAGTCTATGCCTTTTTTTTATTTTCGCATGAAATCAGGGTAATGATGCCACATTCATGCCTTACTGGGGGACAATTCGAAATTTCAAATTCGAACCTCCCCCATAAGTAGGTCATTTTTTCCTTTATTTTTCTCTTTTCTTCCTTATGCTTTTTGAATTATATTCACTTTCACCTCCTCTTTTTACGTTCTAATGCATTTTTTTCTCTTTAGAAGTTATTTTTTTGGGATTTTTTCATATTTTTTGCCTTCTTCGTGACTTTTTGGGTAAGTTGGCTTTGAATCCTAACTTATCTTTTTTTTTCTCCTTTTTAACTTTTTTAAAATTGTTGCCCACATATTTCTGCAAAATGGCCAACCTTTTTGTTGAACCTGCTGGTGTTGTAGATTTCCATTGTATAGATATGGGTTCATGAGAGATTTTAATACAAAACCTATAATCACAGACCATACTAGACTTAGGGCTGATGATATAAATTCTTATCCCACTCGGTATAAATTCCTTAAAGGTTATCACATCTTGCCATACCCTCTATCAATGTCATATAAAGAGGGTCATTTTTCTAAGGGGAAGTTTTTTTTTTTTTTTTGCACAATATGAGCCTCAAGTATAGGCTTTGTTTTCTTTTAATGGGTTCAATCGAACCATTTTAGAGGGGTATGGTGTAGCATTGAACCAAATAAACCCTAATAGATGGAGGGTTATTATCCGTTTTAAGTCTTTGTGTTGTCAATATCATATCGCCCCTTTTGTTGAAGTGTTTAGCCACTTTTTTTTCATTTCAAATCGAGGGGATTCAAAGGATTTTTATTTATTTACTAGCTATAAAGATAGGAAGATTTTCACTCTTGCCTCATCATTAAAGGGGTTTAAAGAGAGGTTTCTTCTAATAGGGTTCAAACAAGGTTTTAAAGTGAATCTTATTCGATCAAATAAGGCCATCAACATGAAGGACGTGACTTTGGACAACCCAACTATATATAACAAAAAATAAAGAGTCTGAGTTAAAATTGAATAAGGGGCCTTTGGATTTAGATACCTATTAAACACTTTGCCTATCATCATGCTACTGAGGTTACAAAAGTGGAGGGTAACTCTTAGTAATAGTTTGGATTTGTTTTTATTTTTGTATGTGTGTATTTTGGATTTTGATTAAAAATTTCACAATCATATTGTGCAGGTGAAGTGACCAGCACTAATAGTAACCTGGATAAGGCCCAAAAGGCTGCCAGAAGGAGAGCAATTAAATATAAAAGGAAGGTAGATCAAAGGGCAGCTAAGGACATAAAAAAGAAATCTGATGTCATGCTAATGTTTACTGAGCAAAAAAGATGAAGGCTCGATGAGGTAGGCCATCTAGCTATTAAACCCTTAAGGTGAGTTGTGCTATAATCCAAACTCGATTTCAGTCCTCAAGTCAGCAACGATAGACATCATGTCTATAGCACCCATTCCTTCTTTTGATTAAACTAAGTCATCATCCTCCTCTGTACCTATTATGGTGGCCCTCGATATGCCTCAGTAGCTCCAACTCGGCCCACTAGCACTTGTCTAGGTAGCAAATCTACTTTAATATGCAAATGCCAAATTACCCTTAGGCTTTCTACTTCTACTTCTTCCCAGCCTATATTTCAAAAGCAATCTGGGTTATGTTCTAAGACTTCCCTTTATGAGATATTGGTTGTTTATTATGGGATAGGCATAATTCTTCGCAACTTTTACCTAGTAGAGTACATGACCAAGGGCCTTTTATTTGAGAGGGACTTGACCATGCTAAAGCTCCCATATCTCCTAAGAAATAGGTGAATGATCTTTTTAGGCTTTCACTCTTAGTGAGTTAATCGACTATATCCTTTCCATCATGGATCTGTATAGACAAGATTGGAACGATTCATGTTGCATTTTTAGGTTGCCTAAAGGGCTAGGTGAGTGGCTGGAGAGTTTATAAAAATGCCTCCTGCCAAAGATGAGCTAAAAGCAAGTGTGGAAGAAATATGCTTGGGATATATAAGCAAAGTGCATAAGCTAAAGGAGAACCATAAATCCAAATTCGATAAGATCATAAAGGGTCATAATGAGGCTTTTGAGCTTTACAAGAGCACAAAAAGAAAACTATATCCTCCTTTCAGTTTAAATTCATCAATCTGATGTCCAAAGCAGTTAAAAGTGATGAGCTAAAGTCTAAGTTGGTTGATCTGAAAGTGTAAGTGTCCAACTAAGAGTCTTAAAAGGGGGAGTTGACTAAGAAGTGGCTTTTGTGGAGTCCACCTTGAAAAATTTGGAGGATAAATTGAAATCCCTTAATTCTCAGCATCTCAAAGGTCTAGAGAACTAAAAAGATCAAATTTTGGAAGAGTTAAGCAAAATGCAGAGGTATCTGCTTGAGTGAGTAAGGATTGCTTATGTAAAATGTTTCATTGGTGCTGAATGGATTTCATTCTAGATCATGCATCGCTACCTAAGCTTTTAAAAGATGATGATAAGGATGAGGACAATAAAAAAGCTCTAAAGTAGTCTAATTAGGTCGTGGTGCCTAGAGGAAATCAGGAGCTAGTTGGAGGAGATAGATCAACCACTTTAGCTTGGGGGAAGGGTCCTAGGAATGACCAATAATCTCCTTTAGAAATAGATTAGGCTTTATTTTCTTTTGTTTTTTAACATTTCATATGTTATCAAGGTTTAAGTTCTAAATCTATGTACATAAAGAATGAGCTTTGTTTATATATACATGAATATATCAGACTTTTCATGATATTCTTGGCTTCAGATAAATTATTTATATTTTTACCATTTTGACTTAGCACTTTGCTATGTTTTTGTGCAGTTGTGATAATAAATTTAAATAAGTTGTGCCTTGTAAGAAATATAGGTAATGGTGACTTCGTAAAAAGTTTACAACTGAATTAATGGTTCTTTCACGAACTCTCGTCAGTCATATTACTTATAAGGACTCATTACTTTGCTCATTGAGGTGTAGCTTTCTATAATGAAATTCATCGTTAGAATAAAATTCTTTCTGTAAATGTACCAATTATTAATAAATTTACAAAGGTAAGTATATTCTCCAATCGAAAAAGTCATGATTGGGAGGGATGCGATACATGTTATACATGAGATTTTTTAGGACTTCCACATACCAAGTCCTTAGAATGTCCTAACCATCTATAGTTTGTAGCTTATAAGTGTTAGGATTGATGACCCTTAAAACTTCGAAAGGGCCTTCCCAATTTGGAATGAGTTTTCGCACACCTAAATTTCCATGTTCAATTTCCACTCTTCTAAAGACCAAATGTCCAACCTTGAAAGTTCTAGTTTTGACTTTGGCATTGTAGGATCAAGCGACTCTTTGTTTGTAAGCTGTTATTTTGGCACTAGTATCATCTCTTCTTTCTTTTAACAAATCTAGTTCCATGTTTCTCTCTTTTAAATTCTAATTTTCAGAGAAGAATTCTAGTCTGTAAGAGGAAAGATCGATCTCTACATGAATGACTACTTCTAAACCATATACAAGAGAGAAGGGAGTTTAAAAAGTACCTATTTTAAGTGAAGTTTTGTAAGACCAAAAGACACTATATAGCTTGTTTGTCCAATTTCCTTTTCTGTCTTTAAGTCTTTTTATCAATCCATCGAGGATCATTCGAATCAACATTTCAATCATCTCACTGCTTTGGAGGAGTACGATAGAGGTGAATCTCGGCTAAATCTTTAGATCAGAGCAAAAACATCTAAATGTAAAACTGTCAAATTATTTTCCATTATTTATGATAAACATTTTAGGCAAGCCAAATCTGTAGATTATCTCCTTCCAAATAAAGTGTTTTATCTAGTTGATAAGGATGCTCGATAGGGGTTCAGCCTCGATCCACTTAGAAAAGTGATTAACTGCGACACCCAAGAACTTCAATTACTTCTTACCTTGGGAAAAATGTCCTAAAATGTCAAGGTCCCCCTTATCAAAAGGCCAGGATACCCTAATTAGTTTTTGTTTTAATGCAGGTTGTCTTATTACTCTTCCATGAACTTGGAATTGGGAACAGCTTGTTTAGGCATCTTTGAATTTGGTTTGTTAAAAGTATCTAGTTTGTAAGACTTTTCTACACATTGCCATTGCCATTTCATGGGCTCTATAAAGCCCTTCATGTGGTTTTTAAAGCATATAGTCTCTCTCATCCAATGTATTACATTTTGGCCAAGGAGGGCTAAAGGCTTTTTATACAACTCACCATTAATCAAAGAGTAATTGAGGGACTTTCTAGCAATTTTATGTGCTTTAGATTCATTCTCTTGGAGATAGCCAGATCAGAGGTACACAATGATTGGTGTATCAACATTTCTACCTCATCAAGTTCCATGATTTCTGCTTCTTTAGTGGTTGGGAATGATATTTCATCAATCATTACATTTCCTTCAAAATTTTGATTTGTAGCTGCCATTTTAGCTAATAGATTGGCTTCCTTAATATCTTCTCTAGAAACCTTATGAATCGTTAACTTTGTGCCAGCTAATTTGAATTCTTGAATGGCAGCCCTGACTTTAGCCAAATAACTTCTCATGTTTTCTTCCTTTACTTCAAAGGTTCCCAACACTTAGCTTGTAACTAGTTGAGAATTGCTTTTTATTTCTAGGTTTATAGGTCTGTGCACTTAACCATCCTCAAACCATGTAATAAGGCTTCATACACAACCATATTATTGGAAACTTTGAAATTCAATTTAATAGTGTGCCTTACCTCAATGTTGAGAAAGCCAAACAAAACTATCTCTACTTCACCTTTCAATTCATTAGAGGTGTCATAAACCATCATTTACCAAAAGATGGATTCTAGCCTAGGATATGCCTTGATGTCTCTAGTGAATTCTGCCACAAAATCGAATAATGTCTAAGCAATCCTAGGCTCATATCTCATATCGAATGATTGTAGTATTAAAGCCCATTTGACAAGTGTTCCTACAACATCAAGTCTTTGGAGCAACTTTCTAAATGGTTGATCTGACATGACTATGACTATGTGAGCCTTAAAATATCTTCTAAGTTTAAGAGTGCAAATTATTAAAGCTAGGATGAGCTATTCAGCGGGGCTCATTTTGGGCTCAAATGCTCAAAGCACTTGGCTTACATAGTAAATAGGCTTTTGCTGACCTTTTTCCTCCCTGATTAGCACTATTGCCACTATTTCTCCTAATATAAAGAGGTATAAACGGAGCTTTTCCCCAAGAATTAGTCTGCTTAGAAGAAGAGGTTTAGAAAGGAATCATTTTACTTCTCTAAATGCCTCTTAGAAATCATCTCCCTAAGAGAATGTTTTGTCTTTCTCAACCTTTTGAAGAAAGGGAAGCATCTCTTATTTAAGAAGGATATGAATATTCCCAAGGTAGTGAGTCTTCCATTGAGCTTTTGAATATCTCTGACATTTTTGGGGGACTATATGCCTAGGATCGCCTTGATCTTTTTAAGATTAACTTTGATCCCTCTTTGAGAGGCCATAAATCCTAAAAACTTTCCAGAAGATATTCCAAATGTGCATTTTCCGAGGTTAAGCTTTAAATGATATCTATTTAGGATAGCAAATATGTTGGCCAGGTCTACAACATGATTCAATCTACTTTTACTTTTGACAATCATATCATCAATGACCGGTGTCTAGCAAGTGTACTAGATCGGCTAGTAATACAGGAAAATATAGATTAAGACCCCAAATATCGTACCCAATGGAACATGGATTGCTAAGGATAATATCTATGTATGAATTAAATTAATCCGAGATTGTTTCCCAAATGGTTTTGTTTCAAAAGAAAAAATTAAACAAAATAAACAATTAAACAAAACAAAAGCTAAAACATGAATTAAAAACAAAACAATAACTGAAATTCTCTTGCTAAAGAAACTATCCATCTTAACTTTCATTGTAATGACTTAAGTCCAATATAAACACCAGTGATTATGGAAAAACTAGTAATAAAGCCAGATATCTTTATTCAAGTCTATCATTCTTAGTATTAAACTCATAGACAAATCTAATACTTAGCATGCAAATCTAGTTTTAACTTCCTAAATATTCATTGAAGCCTTTCTCAAGTGATTCAATTCCAATTCATTCTTGATTCTTCCTCTCTTAGTATTAACCAATAAAATTCATACATAATCATCTCATATTTCGGATAATAATCATGCATAAACATTAAAGAGTTAACCCAAGAACATGCAAATCATTAACTATGTCAAAACCAATTCTTAGTTATTTATTCAATAAACCAACAACCAATCTCAACACAATCAAGGATAAGAATATGCTTAAAACCAAGAAATAATCAACTAATATTGAAATTAAGCTCAAAACAAAGTCATAACAATGAAGAATTTAAGATCTCAAGAATCCATTAGCAAAAGAAGAAAAACTACTTCCTAAACATCATTAAAAACTAAAGACAAAGGCTTGAATAAAAACTTGAAAACTAAGAACGTAAAAGAAAAAACTTTAAGAAAGACAAAGCTAAACTAAGGATCTGATCCCTATCCCCCCCTTTCTTCTGTGTTTTGGGGCTCTATTTATAGGCAAAAATGTGGTAGATTTCTTCCAAAATTGCAGAATCAGAATAGGAAAAGAAGTCTGCTCAAAACAGGAAGTCTGACGAATCCTTCGCGCGATGGGAAAGTAAAATCACGTGGCCACGCATCCTTTTGCATTGAGGAACACGTGGTCACGTGTTCCTTGGCATTCCTCACACGTGGCCACGTGTGGAATGTACACTCCATCACACGTGGTCACGTGTATGGCTTATTTTCTCCTTTGTTTCTTCATTTCTACTTCACATGGCCACGTTACCCTTCACTTTACTTTTACACGTGGTCACGTGTAAATTCCTTCAATATCTTCACGTGGCCACGGCTCCCTCCTCTGGACTAAGAGCTAGTTTTCTTGCTTAAACTTCCAATATTTACGCTTTTGGCCCAAAACTTTGCACTTTTCACACTTTAAGCCCTTTTTCATCATTTTAGCCCTGAAAATCATGCAAAACATAGAATTAACTCTAAAAATATAAATATTAACAAAATAACTATAATTAAACCTAATTAACGCAAAATTAACCTAATTAAATACCTAAAAACATACTAAAAATACTATATAAATGACTATTATCAAATACCCCACACTTAAACTTTGCTCGCCCTCGAGCAAAATGAGAACAAACCAACTTCTCAAAATAATCAAACTCAAATAAAGAATCATACATTTCAAAACCAAGTTTAACAATTAACAAGAGCACTTAATAAAACTTTCAACTAGAATAAATTCAATTAAGACAATATAAGTTAGTTTCCTTGTGTGTGTGTGCAAGACCAAAACAATTTAAGCATTTTCAAAATCCAAAATACCAATGCAAATTCATAGTCAAGGTTAGAATGAATGTACACATAAGTATACTCAAGGTTTCGCGCTTGAAACTCTAGAAACACCATAGGCCTCTCCTTTAGCACCGGAACCCGAAGGTCATCTCCGCTAAACAACTCAACAACAAACTTAAAATCACATAGGTCTTTTAAAGGTTGTAATGGGGCTTAGGTATTGGTTATCAAAGAATGGATAAAAGATCAATAATAAGAATAGCCACTCTAAGATAAAATAGACTAATAATTCACAAATATCATCCCATTAACTTAATCAATATAGAATTTAGCCAAAATTTCCCAACCTTTCACAATTCAAAGCTCTTTTATGAACAAGAAATAATAATTGAAACTCTTTTTCATTCACAATTCATACCCTTTTTTCTTTTTGAAGAAGTCATAACCATTTTTTCCTTGTAACTACCCCACACTTAAGATTTTGCCATATATGCTAGCTTTATTTGTAAATTTCTTTCTTTTTCTTTCACTTTTTCTCTTTTTTTTTTCTTTTCCTTTTTTTTTTCTTTTTTTCTCTTTTTTTTCCTTCACTAGCTTTGATGTTGACAATACAATAATAACATGGGTAATCACAAAGTTACTATTCATTTGACTTCAACAATAGCCATTAACAATAAAATCAACAACATCTTATCACACCCATCAAAATACCCAATTCTTATTAATCCATCCAATCCTAGAGTGGCCAATTCTAGAAGGGAAGCTAAAAGCTTTTTAGGCTATATGGTAAAGTAAATAAGTGTAACAAGAAAAAAATAAATATGGCACGCATTCAGCATACCTCATTAGACTCAAAAGGGCTAACAAAGGATAAATATGCATATAAGGTAGGAAATAAGTTAATATATGGCTTAACAAGAAAAACATTGCCTAGATCACTTTCCAAGTTGTTTTTAAGTTATTTTTATGCTTTGAAGGGTGATGAGGAAGGTTCTAGTGTTCTAAAATTCATCACTTAACTATTTCAATGCATTATTTTTCTTTAAGTTCAAAAACTGGTCTTAAGTGCTCAAAAAAAATGTAGAAACTAACAAATATAAGTCAAGTTGAATATTAAACTAGCCAAAAATTCATTAAACAACATGCTTGTTCTAATGCTAAACAAGAATTTTAAACATTGCACATTCTAAATTCAAGTTCAAAGTGTTCAAGTTTTGAGAATAACTAGGGCGAACTAAGCTAAATGTACAATATATGATAAATGAATGAACTAAACTAACATACAAAATGAAAACTAAACATGCAAACTAAAAACAAAACTAGACAACTAAAACAAATTGACTAAAACAACATAATTCATGAGTAAGAAAATGAGTAAGGTAAGAAAAACTCCGTTAAATTGGTCTTCAATTTTCAGCTCAGCTGAGCTCTTAGCTCTATCCCCCTCTTTAAAATCTTGCTGTCCTCAGCAAAGTATGAAAATGTCAGCACACTTTATCACTTTTGAGAAACAAGTTAGTGACCAAAAATGTAAGCTCACCATACTTAGAACCATAATCAAGTCAAAAAGAAGGCAAGAGGTCAATGGAATTAAGTTAACAAGAAAACATGCCTCTAAACCAAATGCAGTGCAATGAACAAGACTTAATAAACATGGTAACTAAGTGAATAAATGTAACTAGGCCAAACTTGCTTAAGTGCTCAATGCATACTATCCATAGGTGACAAAGTGAACAATGTATGAATGCATAATCTCAAGTAGAAAGATAATTGGTGATGGTTAGGCTTAAATACTAGGAAGAGAAAGATGTTAATGGGTAATGGTAAGCACAAAAGAAAATAAGCCAATTCAAATACAAACTCAACCTATATGAAGCCACAATGAAGTTCAATGTCAAACAATAAGTAGCTAAGAGTAAATATAATGCATAACTGAAAATCAATCTCTAAGCATACTTATATTCAACACTAATGAAACCAATGCCAATTTATGTGAATTAAGTACATCATGCAAATGAAAAACTAAGTATGTGTGCCTTATGGAAAAGGTGTGTGCTCGAAGTGTAACATGCTTCATCATAAAAGTCTCAACTAGCCATGCCATGTATTATAAAGATAGTAATGAAAATCAAGTCATCCATAATATGCTCAACTAAATGTATATATAAACATTGATATATCAAAATTGTAGATAATAACTTGAATAAAATTTAAGGCGCTAGGATTAGATAACACGGCAGTCCGCTAGCCGGTTAGCGGGCAGGGTTAAGGGCCGACGCCCCTTACGGGGTTCCGGAGGGGCAGCGCCCCTCGAAGCTTTGAAGCGACGAGGAGCTCATGAAAAATTTTCTGCACAAAAACTTATTTTGAATCCGTGGCCATGTTCAGCTGAAGGCACAAATTCACGTGGGCGTGCATAGGCTTGCTGCCAGGCAGTCTCCATTCACGTGGGCACGCAGGAAACATTGAAGAAGAAGGATGTGGGCACGTATGCATGCTGCTGCTAGGGAAGGTCTTCTATGTGTGGGCACGCATGAGCCTTTGGAAAAGGAGGATGTGGGCACGCGAAAGGTTACTGCCAGGCAGAATTCCAACCCGTGGCCACGCATCTTTTAGCTTGATTCCTTCACGTGGGCACGCAACGATCTTTACTTCTGCATTCCTGACCTTCATTTTCCTGTACATTAAAGCACCAAATTAACTTTTATTCATCTTAATTCATCTTTAACCATTTTCAATCAATCACATTAACAATGTAAACCAAGCATTGAACCATATAAACCAATTACAGCTCTTACTCACTTATTTATGCATTTCCTTCTTTTCAAGCTACAATTGAATTATGCCAACAATATGCACATGTATCAATTAAATTTCAATTGTAGTCCACTCGTAACTCAAGACATGCTAAGTTCATGAAGCTTTATGCAATTAGGATCAAATTCTTGTTCAACCAATGAAAATAACTCATGACTCATAAATCCACATTAAGTTCAACTTCTTCAAAAATTAATGTAGCTCTTAGAATCCCTTTCTTAAATATGACAATTAAGCACAAAATCACTAGGAGTAACTTATTTCCAATCCATAATCTTAAACTCGTGAATTAAAAGACACAACTAAAACATGCATTACACTTTAAACTAAAAATAAAAACAAATAACATGCAAAATATAAAAAAATAGATGAAAATATAAAGAGAAGAGTTAGAGAAGAAGTTCTGGTTTATTGAGTCCCAGCTCGACTCATGTTACTCTCGGGAGGTCGAGCTTGTGATCCAAATATAGGTCTCTCCGGATTTTGCTCCTCATTTTCTCCCATTAGTAGAAGAAACTTGTCATAGTTTATCAAAGCTGGAAACTCCATATCTTCAATAAAATATGACTCATCCTTTGGCTCATTTATTACGAACTCTACCGGCTCTCCTAGCCTAAATAAACTCTCCAAGCGGACTGAATCCAGTATCTCCACTTGAGAATCTTTCCTTTCTTGCTCCTTTGGTGAAAAATTCTCTACAAAAGATCCAACATCCTCTAAATAAACACATGACTTATCCTCCAATATGAATTGTTCCTCTTGTTCCTTATCCTCCATGAATGATTGATTTGGTTCCTTTTCCTTACCACCATCAACTTGAGTGCTCAAAAGTTCTAGCTTAGATTCCAACTTTTCAATTCCATGCTCTTTATCCCTTAATAAATGTTTTTGACTTTTAATTGTCTCCTCTTGAGCCCTTATTTTCTCTTCTTGAATTCTAAACTTTTCCCCTTGAGCCTTTAATGTAGCCTCCAACTCTCCTTTTTCAGCATAATATTCCCTTTCCTTTCTTATAAGCAAGTCACAAACATTTTCGGTTTCGGAAAGAATAGCTTCTTGTGTGGCCCTCCATCTTTCTTTTTCTGCCCTAAATTTCTCGTCCTTACATAACAGCTGGTCATGAAGACGTTGATTCTCAGAAATATAGGCCTCTTTTGAGTATCGCAATTCTTGATTCTCTCTTTTCAATTCTTCCATTTGTGCTCTCAAAGTCCAAAGAGAACAAGAATCTTCAGCCATGGATGGTTATGAATAAGGATTTTGCAATCGTTCTATCTCCTCTCTTTCTCTTAGTAGATCATTCATTCGTTGTTTTAAAAGGAACAATTCATAATCTTGGACCTCATCTTGCATCATCTTGAAAGATGTTTAGAATTGTACCTGCAAAGAACAATCACCAAATTAAAAACAAAATAAAAATCTCAAACTAACTCAACCAAAGATATTAAACAAACAACACCGCTGTTCCCCGGCAACGGCGCCAAAAACTTGACCGGTGTCTAGCAAGTGTACTAGATCGGCTAGTAATACAGGGAAATATAGATTAAGACCCCAAATATCGTACCCAATGGAACATGGATTGCTAAGGATAATATCTATGTATGAATTAAATTAATCCGAGATTGTTTCCCAAATGGTTTTGTTTCAAAAGCAAAAATTAAACAAAATAAACAATTAAACAAAACAAAAGCTAAAACATGAATTAAAAACAAAACAATAACTGAAATTCTCTTGCTAAAGAAACTATCCATCTTAACTTTCATTGTAATGACTTAAGTCCAATATAAACACCAGTGATTATGGAAAAACTAGTAATAAAGCCAGATATCTTTATTCAAGTCTATCATTCTTAGTATTAAACTCATAGACAAATCTAATACTTAGCATGCAAATCTAGTTTTAACTTCCTAAATATTCATTGAAGCCTTTCTCAAGTGATTCAATTCCAATTCATTCTTGATTATTCCTCTCTTAGTATTAACCAATAAAATTCATACATAATCATCTCATATTTCGGATAATAATCATGCATAAACATTAAAGAGTTAACCCAAGAACATGCAAATCATTAACTATGTCAAAACCAATTCTTAGTTATTTATTCAATAAACCAACAACCAATCTCAACACAATCAAGGATAAGAATATGCTTAAAACCAAGAAATAATCAACTAATATTGAAATTAAGCTCAAAACAAAGTCATAACAATGAAGAATTTAAGATCTCAAGAATCCATTAGCAAAAGAAGAAAAACTACTTCCTAAACATCATTAAAAACTAAAGACAAAGGCTTGAATAAAAACTTGAAAACTAAGAACGTAAAAGAAAAAACTTTAAGAAAGACAAAGCTAAACTAAGGATCTGATCCCTATCTCCCCCCTTTCTTCTGTGTTTTGGGGCTCTATTTATAGGCAAAAACGTGGTAGATTTCTTCCAAAATTGCAGAATCAGAATAGGAAAAGAAGTCTGCTCAAAACAGGAAGTCTGACGAATCCTTCGCGCGATGGGAAAGTAAAATCACGTGGCCACGCATCCTTTTGCATTGAGGAACACGTGGTCACGTGTTCCTTGGCCTTCCTCACACGTGGCCACGTGTGGAATGTACACTTCATCACACGTGGTCACGTGTATGGCTTATTTTCTCCTTTGTTTCTTCATTTCTACTTCACATGGCCACGTTACCCTTCACTTTACTTTTACACGTGGTCACGTGTAAATTCCTTCAATATCTTCACGTGGCCACGGCTCCCTCCTCTGGACTAAGAGCTAGTTTTCTTGCTTAAACTTCCAATATTTACGCTTTTGGCCCAAAACTTTGCACTTTTCACACTTTAAGCCCTTTTTCATCATTTTAGCCCTGAAAATCATGCAAAACATAGAATTAACTCTAAAAATATAAATATTAACAAAATAACTATAATTAAACCTAATTAACGCAAAATTAACCTAATTAAATACCTAAAAACATACTAAAAATACTATATAAATGACTATTATCAATCAACATATACTTCTTAGTTATGCCTGATTTGATCTTTAAAGATCTTGTTTATCAATCTCTAGTATGTCGATCCTACATTTTTTAGGCCAAAGGGCATAACTTTATAACAATAGGTTCCCTTATTAGTAATGAAGCTTGTCTTCTCCTGGTCTAGGAGCCACATCAATATTTGGTGATAGCTTGCATAAGTATCAAGGAAGGAATATACTTCCCACGTCAATATTTGGTGATAGCTTGCATAATTATCGGGGAAGGAATATACTTCATTGAAAGCGGTGGCATCAATGAGTTTGGTCTATATTTGATAGAGGGTAACTATATTTTAGGTATGCCCTATTTAAATCTATGAAATCAATGCACATTAGCAACTTACTGCTCTTTTTCTTAACCAAAACCACTTTAGCCAACCAATCAGGATAATGTACCTTTCTCATTGTCCTTGCTTTGAGCAACTGATCTACCTTTTCTGAAATAAACTTATTTTGATCTGGCGCATGTCTTCATAACTTTTGCTTCATCAACGTAAAGCTCAAATCCATATTAAGCTTATGAGTGATGACTTTTAGGTCAATGCCAGGGATATCCTCTAGCGACCAAGTGAAAAAGCTATGGTTTATCATGACAATGTGAGTAAATTTTCCTCGAGTTCCTCGAGTCACATCATCTAGGCCAGAGCCAATCATTAACTTTCTACCTAAGGACACCTCTACAGCAACTACATCCTCATCAGGGTACATAGGGATGATCACGGGGCAAAAATTCCCCAGCCCCGGCAGGGACCCACTCCGTTCGGGGTAGGAAATCCCCGAAATTTTCCCCCGTAGGGACGGGGACGGGGAATAGGGTATTCGCCCCGCGGGGATCCCTGCCCCATAAAAAATATTTTTTTATTTTAAAATATAATATTTTATAAATAATTAAAATTAAAATATAACTTAATTTTATAATTATTAAGTTTTAAATTATACTTAATTTTAATTTATTATTGATTTTAAATTTTTTATTTATTAAATATTATATTTTAATTTTAATTATTTATAAAATATTATATTTTAAAATTAAAAAAAATCGGGGGACGGGGATCCCCGCGGGGCGGGGACGGGGGAAATTCCCTCCCCGATATTAGTGGCGGGGGCGGGGGATCCCCGCCACTAGCGGGGGAGTGAGTGGGGGAGAATTCCCCGACCCCGCCCCGTGATCACCCCTAAGGGTACATCTTGGCTTTCCCTTTATTTTTTACTTCAACCGACTCAACTACATAGGTCTGTTTGTTGTGTTTTATCATCGTCACATGAGCTTCCCTTAAAGCTTTTTAATTTCCTCTAAGTATAACTACTCTTTCTTTTGTTAATACTTATATCAGCATATAACTAATGCTAGTCATGGTGCCTGTTTGACCATGAATGTGCATTTGCAAGTATGGATAACAACCTCATCTCTAAGATCTACGAAAATTTCCATTGATCCTACGATAGGAATAGTCATGTTGCCTAACCCAATCAAAGGGATGTGGTTTGGCTTTAACTAATCAAGAGATTTATCTTCTTATATGCTTCAATTGTCAAGATATTGATAATGCCACCGTTGTCAAGTAGAATTCTCTTCACCAAACAATTATTTATAGTGCCCTGAACTATGAAAGCATCCTCATAGGCAAATTTAATGTCCCTCGTATCTTTTAAGGAGATAAAATTTGAGGTAACTTCTTTAATTGCACTGAGAAGCACACACCCTTTTAGCTCTTCTTTCTCTTAGAAAAGTTCTCTCTATAAGATGACCCTCTAGTGATTATATTTATTATATCCATCCTCCATCTTCCTCGATCTATGTCTTACAGTTTTCTTCTTTTATCTTTTTATGAGTTAGATCCATCATGCTTGATGGGAGATCAACATGGGCTTTTCACTGGATCTCCTATGAATCTCTTCAGAGATCCATTCTAGATCTATCTTTCTATCTTATTTTGAGGGCCTTACACTTGTCAATGGTGTGACCTGCATCTTTTTAAAAATCACAAATTTTTTATTTGTCTCTCTTTGTCAGCATTCTATATGACATTTTCTTAGGCCAATTTACCTCGTTGTGCTTCTCTTAGATCCATAGAGTACATCAAAGGGAGAGGAATTAAGAGTTGTATAAACTTTCATCGAGACATTTACATGGTGATCTAACCTTTCGTATTCTAACTCCATTCACTATCCTTCCATTTCTGGATCCACTAACTTTTTTCGAGTTTCTAAGACCTCTACTTCTCTAATCAACTTCTTCACACTCGATGAGTGAACCAAATTGCTCTAACACCACTCTAAGCACATCATCATACTGAATGAACTGATTTCCTTTATCCATTATAACAGCAAAGTCAATTGGAAGCTTTGTGGTGAGCAATTGTCAGTTAGAAAAAGTTATCGTTTTTAAATGTACCGAGAGAAAAATCTGTAAATTTTCTATCAAAAATTTTTATTAATGATTTTTTTTTAATTTCTCCTGTTAATCCTGAATTGCCAAAACAGATGAAAGCAAACAACAAAAAAATTCCACAAATATTATCAAAGAAATCCGCAACATGAGCCATTAGCAAGGAAATCAAACATTCCTTTCATTTGGTCGGTTATTTCGGTTTTGGCTATTTATCAAAATTTAAAAGCCAGAAATTTTACTAGTTAAAACTTAAAATGCATATTCTGCATTGAAATAAAATACAACTGAGAACAGAGATTTAAAAAAATTACAAAACACTGGATGCAATTTTTTTGATAGATTTAATTAGAAAACATTATATTCAAAAGAATAAAAATTGACTTATTAACGAGATATTTTTTAAAATAATGTGTTTTTAAAAAATATTTACAAAAATTGAATCTGTCAGAAATTAATTATAGAAATGAAGTTTTTTCTGAAATCACTGACAGGTGGACCAGTTTCAGACTGCGGGACCCACGTTAAAAATTTCTTTTTTCTGTTGAAACCACTAGAGGGGACAGCAGTTTTAGGTCTGAAATCATTGTACCTTCCAACGGTTTCAATACAAAAATTTTCGTGCCCAATTATTAAATTAATAAAATTTTAATATAATTTAATTTATTTTTTAATTTAATTTATTAAATAAAATAAAAATTAATTGCATTTAATTTTAATTATATAAATTAATATTATAATTTATTGTTGAGCATCGTTTGTACCTCTTTGTTCGGCCTTATTGACAAAGCTGTCTAATGTGATATTGATCCATATCAACTTCAAAATGGTCCATCTTTTTATTTATTTACAAAACTCCCTGTTAAAATTCAAATTTTTTTCATTTTTTATATTTTTTATATATTAAAAAAAACAAAATGGAGATACTTAAATAATAATTGCTGAATCGAATATTATAAAGATAGAATAATTACCCACCAAAATTCCAAGTCATTCATTTATTTGTTTGCTAAAATCAGAATCCTTTCTTTTATAGAAGGGAGGAAAAAATATAATTTTGAATTAGAAACATAACAGTACATTAAACTTAGAACAAATGGAACTCCACTGTTATTCTCCCCTTCTTCGTTGCAAATTTACTATTCAAGGTACAAGGAGACATTAATGCCGGAAAAGATGGATTAGTGGGTTATTAATCTGTTCTAATATTCTTAATTCAGTTTAGTGGTAAAGAAGTCTAAAATGGCAGCATCAATGAATATGGCTAATTACACTAATATTAAGTGGGAAATTGTTGGTCACTTTTTGTTGTTGGGCAACTGCATTTATTTATTTATTTATTCATCATATTATTTGTACTTTTTAGAAAAAAAAAATATATCGCTATTTTTGGGTGATGTAATGTGGGTAATAATACTATGTCACATTTAGGTGAGAAAGCATTAAATCACTCCTTCCATACTAAAAAAAAAATTAATTTTTCCCACATTAAAAAGAAATGAGTTGATGTATGTATTTGAATTAATTCATTTTTTATAATATATTATTAAAGTTAAATAAAAATATAATTATTTTTCCAATTAATCAGATTCGAAAGAATTTCATTTTTCCACCATTAAAAACGATTGTAATTTGAGATAAATAAAAAGAAATTGACTTTTTTTTTTGTAATTGAGGGAGTATTTGACTTTAATGATAATGATTTTACTATCAAGCAAGTTCTAACGAGGATCTCAAAAAAAAATCGAGGTTATTTAATTAATTATAGATCACGTAATAATTTACGAACATTCAATAAATTAATAATTATAATAAATTATTTGTTCTATTTTTATCTACGGAGCCTAGGAAGTGGAAAGCAAAATATTTTCAGGTAAAATTTGTGTTGCAGATTATAATTATCGAAAAATATAAGTCATGAATAAATGGCGAAAAAAATATTGATTGGACACTGAAAGGAAAATAAGCATGTAAAAAACGAAACACACCAACAACTATAACGAAGCCATGCAATTTTTTTTAGTGTGGTCAATTAAATTATTTAATTAATTTTTATTTTATTAAAAAAAATTAAATTAAAAAATAAATTAAATTATATAAAAAATTTATTAATTTAATAATCGATGCACGGAAAACGTTGCTATGAAACTGCTGGAAGGTAAAGCGATTTCAAAGTCTAAAATCGCTGTACCTTCTAGCAGTTTTAGAGCAATGTTTTTCACGCCTCCATTACTTTTTGATAAAACCGTTTCACCTATCAGCAGTTTTAAAAAAATTCTATTTCTATAATTATTTTTTGAAAAATTTTATTTTTATAAATATTTTTTAAAAATACATTATTTAAAAGAAAAAAAAGGTCCCCTTATGTTAACACAAGTATTAACTCGTATGTTATGGAATGACCATACACTGATACTATAAACAAGGAAATAGAGGTATCTCTTAAATCTTATCTTAATATATAGGAACAGATGAAAATGACAGGTACTGAAAATGCAAGTCACTTCAAAAATAGGATTCCTGTTTTATCAAAAAAAAAAAAAGGACACCTGTTGGGCATTGTAATTTCGTTAATTTGATATTTTTTGTAGTTTAAAAGTGAAAATTTGAAAGGCCCAATAAACATTGGCCCAAATCAGATAGAAAGAGATATTTTGCCAAAGCGCCGTCACATTGGACGGAGGTCGAAAGCATGACCCTAAGACAAGAATATGACCTAGAAGACCTCCGAAAAAGAATATATTAATTAAAAAAATAGAATATATTTTGGATCTGGATTCAAAAATCAAAGTTCAGCGGGCCGACTGGAAGAAACCGTTAGCCGGCTAACCCTTATGTCGGAAATTGCTACCCCTCGGTACAAACCCGTCATATAAACACGCACAATACAAATTTGAAAAATAAAAAATGAAAATAAAATTTAGCTTAGCTAATTACTAAAAGATAAAGAGAGAACTTTCTTATGACTGAAAAATAGTCAAAATCTTGTTCATGAAAAAAAAAAATATATATATATATATATATATACACACACACCCCCCAACGATACAAGCCATATGAACAATGTCATAATTTTTCTCCTTTTAAATTAAAAAAAAAAAAGGAGTAAAGCTTATCTTTTCACACCTCCTATAAAATTCTCGTCAGAGCTAATTTTTTATTTTTTATTTTAATTCTATATTGATATGCGTATGTGATGGTATGTGCGTATTTTAAAAAACAACAATTTTAGAAAACTACCCTTAATTCTTTCTTAAAGAGAAGCTTAATTATCCAACTCCATCAAAACAATTGAATGGATCAAAACAGAGCAGTAAGGTGCACCTAAATAACGTGACCCTACAAACCAGATAGCAGGAAGTCTTGTCCATCTCACACACATTTCAGGGGCTTGAAACTTCGGCTTTATTGGCAAAATATCATTACAGAAATCAACTTAAAAGAACAGCTATCATAAGCATCGCTTCAGCTTTTTTTATGCCATAGATGCTGTTTGACAGAGCAAGGATCTTTCATATGTACAAGCGTGAATCAAGGAGAAAACAGACAAGCTGCCGTTGTTGATCCCTTCTTTGCTTTGCCAAGGGCCCCATTACTTTTTATAACATTGGCGTGACTCACAAGCGAATATCAAACAAGCACCATCATCCTTGAAATAAGTTTTGCTTTCGAGGTTCCAATGCTAAAAGTAAACAATTAAAAAAGGAAAGAATTCAAGGGAAATAAAAAAAAGGATCATAACGACTGCAACGGGGGAACAGAATGATTCCATTTTGAAATTTAAAGAAAAAAGTATATTTACATTGCATTAGACTGAATGCTAACTTGTGATCTTTATACAAATTTACCCTCCCTAAACCGCTCATTCAAATTCCATGACCCAGAAGGTATAGAAAAAGAAAGTGAACAAAAAAAAAAATTCGTTCTCACCTGAGACTCTCATTACTTACAATGAGACAGGATAGAGACAGCAACAGTGACTTTTCTCAGCTTCAACTCAATCCCATCTCCTGAGCTCTTTCCTAATCACAAAATTCTAATCATAACTCTCCTTATTTTTATTAACAACCACTCGTTTGACTTACAAAGACACATACAAGAGAACCTTTAAACATATTTACACTAGCAAAAGATCCCCACTCGGTTTTTTTATCCATCTCATGAGAATTTCAAAATTACTCAATTCTACTAAAGTTGTTTGCTTAGCTCTGCTCTTTAACTATGTACCTTTTCTGTATAATCAAAATGGGGTTTTCTATGCCAAAGCAGGGATGCTACAATTCCTGCTATCCCTGTCAAGGCAATCAAACCCTTCAACTCTCACTGCTGGTTTGTTTCCAAAATTTGCCCTAACACAGCCTCCTTTCCTCGATGAGGACGTCGGGGACGAAGATGAACCTGATGGAGGTGCGATGGGCATTGGCATAAGTGGCGAGATTGGGGAGAGTTTCTCATCCCCAAATCGAGCATCTTGAATTAATGGGTTAGCTACTCTGCTCGGCGGTGACCCACAAAAAAAAGGGGGTGACGAGGCTACTTGTGTACAGGAATGTTCCACACCATAACTACCCTGCACATATTCATCTTTACGAGTTACTAACACAGATCGTACAAGCTTTTTGATGTTAATAACATCATAATTATTTGCAATGAAACATATCTTTTCAGAGCTTTTAATAAGTAGCACAAGCACCATAACAGGATACTGCAGATCAAGTAAATTTTCTGATGCCGACAACGAAAGCAGGTCTTAAAAGAAACAGATCTTTTTAAAAGTTCGGTTACCATCCACAGCATTATGGATGGTCCCCCAATTGTGCTGTAAAATTAAAAATAGTTCTGTTAAAATATTGAAAGACCAAAAGGGACCGCGCTCCGATTTTTTAATGGCCACAATAATTTATTATAGATCAATTAAATTAATTACTGAGATGCGCGCAAAATCAAACACAAATAAAGAGAGAAACAGGAAAATATAGCAGAAGAAAATTTTACCTTGGTGAGGATGATATCCAAAAGATCAGTTCCAGTTCTTGAATCAGAAATCTCAGCTTGGTGGCTGCAATTCAAAACAAAATCGAGTTAAAATCATGCGCACACGGAAGAAATCGCAAAAGAAAACAATTAGTTAGTAGAAATCAGAATCCAAGGTTTAAAAGAAAAAAAACCTGAGATGCCATCTGAGAGACCTGACAGGGTAGTCGTTAACGGTGGTGTTGAAAACACCGAGACGTCTCGGCTTGGGACAGACGACCGAATCTCTTCGATCCGATATGGGAACCGAGACGGAACTCCGAATCTCATCTCGGGTAGAGAAGGAGCTTGTTTGGATCGCACACTGATTCATCTTTTTGCTTCTTTTTTTTTAACCCTTTTGTAAAAACTCTAAGAAGAAAAATCCTGGGTATTAAAAGAATAAATATCAGCCTTAAGAAAGCTATCATAACAGATCTAACGCGTGTTTGAACAACTTACTACGATCTAGTCAAATAATAACTAATAAATTCCACGAAATAAAAGAACAGAAAATAACGATTCGCCAGCTGGACAATAGTTGACACAACATTTCAAAATTAATTTCCCGGAGCAGCACGTTTTTCTTAAAAAAAAATTCAATTGAAAACGTTTTAATCAAATTTCGAACATCAAAAAAGCAAAGATTTCGCATAATTCACGACACCGAAAGCCCAGATCTGTTGAAAACTTCTCCAAAAATAGCTAAATCATAGATCTAAAACTATTTTTTTCAAAAACAAAAAAGAAAAACGACCGATCTCGAAAATCAAAATTAAACTGGCAGAATAAGAGAAGAAAGATTGAGGTTAGAGAAGAAAGGAGCAAATAATAATACCTTAGTAAGTCAACTGTACAGCTCTAATCCTCCAAAGGAGGATTTTGGCAAAGCGTTGGTATATTTGATTGTTATTAACAGAAACAGAAACAAAAATTTTAAAGAAGAAGGTGAGACAGAGACGTTCGCCTTTGATTATATAGAAAAAGAAGAAGAAAGCAGGAGAGAGAGACAACAGAATCAAAAAAAAGAGAGAAAAGGCAAATTATATAGAGAGAGAAAAGTCGTTTGGGTATTGGGCAACAGCACAGCCATACACAGATGATATTTAATTTAATTTAATTTAATTTAATTTAAAAATAAAAAGGAAAATAATATTAAAAAATATAAATAAATAAATAAAGTGAAGCTCAGAGGCTCTTCACACAGATGGAGAGGGAAGGGAGGACCACTAGCAACAACTACTTTTTTTTATTTTCCTAATTCTAATATCTATTTACTTAGTTTATAGTAATATTTTATTTTTTCACGCAGGCGGTGGCACCCGCGAAACCTCATCGGTAGTAGCACCCAAGTTTAAAGAAAATGAAAAAATATCTGTACATATGAAAGATGCGAAGGTATCAAAGCGAGGTCGTTTCGTGGGTGCAGTTGATCACAGGCTTAAAATGATAGACTCGCTCTCTACCCGAAACGTGGCACTTCAGATCTGGTTGCTTTGTGTTTAGATCGTGGCCGGCATCATACTGTCTGCTTCAGAATGTAATATTTTTTTTTCTTGTTGTAGTTACTTAAATTATTGTTTTATTTAATAATTTTAGTCAAAAGAAAATCTATTGTCTAATTTGTTTATTATGTTTTTAAGTTTTAAAATTATGCACATGAAACCATGGAGGGGTGCACCTAATTCAGCGTAAAATATCTTTCTTAAAACAATTTATTTAATTATAAAATCTAGGGAAAATATCCTTTCAATTAAACTTATTATTTATTATTAGCCTTTATATATATATAAAATTGTTAAGCATGACAACCTGACATGATTTTATTGTTGCGAGAAGTGCTAAATCGCTTATTCTTCCTATCTTTTTTATTCTTTGCACGACATATATTTAGTTTATATATTATATAATTATATGTTTTAATTTATTTTTACATCTTTCATATTTATCCGTATAACCAGTAACATTATTATTAATTTATTATGTTTATTTTGCTGATTGATGTAAACATGTTAGAATATTTTTTTGTCATTTAAATTAGATAAATTTTATAAATCGAATCAAATAATAAATTGCATACAGTAGTAGTTAATATGTATAGAAATTAAAATTATGCTGTTAATTTAATTTATACAACTTATTTATTATTTAATTTGACTTATTGGGCCAGCTGTTAGTTGTTTGAATTCTATCAGCCACTGTTCGGAATATTTTTAAAAAGGCAACATTAAGAAGTGGTTTCATCACACATATGTTACTATTAGAATCTATCCGTTTCTTCCAATAATCAAAGAAATATTTTTTTTATTTATAATTTCAATATTTTATTTATATATTTATTTATTTATTTATTTATAATTCTTGCAATCTACTAACAAATCTTTATTAGATCATAAGTTGTGTGCATCTGTGAGAATTATGGTCACGTTTAGTTCATAGTATTATATTAGTTTGTATAATTTTAATATATATAATATTAGACTATTTAGTATTAACCTGTACTATTTAGTTTTTATTATTATATACAGTATTTTATATAAAAATTGTAATAATATATAATATTTTATATTATATTTCGTACATAATAATGTACTGTATTATCTTTGAAAAAAATTTAAAAATATATAAAATTAATTATTTTTAATGTTATTAATTTAAAAAAAAATTAATTATAAAATATAATTTTTCATAGATACATCAAAATTTTTTAAAGTATACAAATTTCTTGAAATATGAATATATATTAATAGATAAATTAATAATTATTAGATGAAGATGGTAATAGTGGTAGTGGTAGTGACGGTATGGTGGTGTTGGCGGTAGTGGTAGGAGTGGCGATGGCGGAGGCGACGATTATGGCGGGATGATGACAGTAGTAGCGGCGGAGGTAGTGGTGGTAACAGTGGCAGCAGTGGCGACAATAGCAATACTGGTGACGATGGTAGTAGCAACAGTTATGGTGGGAAAGTGGTCGTAGTGGTGGGAGTGACAGCGATTGTGGTAGTGATGGGATGGTGGGAGCAGTGGTAGTGGCGACAATAGCGATAGTGATGACAATGACGATAGTAATGGTAGGACAGCGGTGGCAACGACGATGACAATGTGGTAATGGTGGGGGTAGTGATGGCAACGGCGACAATGGTGGTAGGGGCGATGATGATGAGACGGTATTTAGTATTTAATTTGATGTTTAGCATATTACACAAACTAAAGGATTCGTGTTACATTATTTTATATGATGTATGTGAGGTAATGAAACCTGTGGTGTATTATATTACCTCCACATTAATTTTTCAAAAAAAATTAAAATATTGTACTTGTATTAGCTTGAACTATAGTATATTATCACGTGTATAATATAGAAAACCAAACATGGCCTATTTTCATTGATTAACATATTATGTTGTACATTAAGTTATTTGTTTCTAGCAATTTATTAATTTTGATATCATATCATTATTGTTTTATTTATTAAATATGGTATAAATATATTCTAGCATTATACAATTAAACAGTAATAATTTTTTATAATTGTACTAAATACTTAAATTTTAATCATCAATCAGCTATTGGCAACAAGTATATGTTACGAGCGATATTTTACTGTTAAACCAAATGAAGCCTTAAATTATCCAATAAAAATAGACTTTTTTTCATTAATTTTTTTTTCATATTTCCGTAAACTCATAATTATTTTAAAATTATATTCTTATATTGATCCATTTCTTATTGAAACATGAAAGTTGTTTTTTTTTTTCTGTTTATAACTATAATATAATTCACTAAAAATAAGTTTGAAAAAATGCTAATAAATTAAATTTGAGCCAACAGACTTTATCAATATATATACTCGAATATGGCATAATTTGAACTTTATGACTTAGAGGTTAAAAAGTGTAAAATTCAAATAAATATATTCGAATATGGGACTTTTTGATAAATAATGTTTTTTAGAAAAATATTTAGGTTTTTGGGATTTTTTTTAAATTATTTAGGAATTTTGTATTTTTTCACATTTTTGCTAAAAATTCAAGCGAAAATAACAGTGTGAGACCCTCTATCTCTCCAGTACACAATGCCCCTCTCTCTCTCTTACACAATGTCCCTCTCCTCCCTCCCTCTCTCTCTCTCTCTCTCTCTCTCTCACCTACTCTCTCACTCTCTCTTTCTTATCCCACTCTCTTACTCTTCTTCTTTTATCTTATATTTTTATACATCAATTTAAAATTTTAATACAATATTATTAACTATAATTTTTATTATTTTAATAATATTTAATTAATTATTTTATGTTTAAAATGAATATAATAGAATAATTATAAAAAAATATTTTTAACCACAATAATTAATATTTTTTCAATTTAAATAAAAAATAATCAACTAAAATTATGAAACAAAAAATCATATTAAAAAAATATTTATACT
Organism: Excoecaria agallocha; assembly: GCA_037975025.1. Taxonomy (NCBI): domain Eukaryota; kingdom Viridiplantae; phylum Streptophyta; class Magnoliopsida; order Malpighiales; family Euphorbiaceae; genus Excoecaria; species Excoecaria agallocha. Next base: position 17,951,826 of record CM075809.1, read on the forward strand.
CTAAAAAAATTAATTGGAGAATCCGACAGTATCCTTAAAAATTAATCAACCTCATAAATTTAAAACATCAAACCGAATATTGAAAAATTATAAAAAAAATAATAATAATTATTATTATTATTTTAGAGTATAAATAATTTTTAATATGCTTTTCTGTTTCATAATTTTAGTTGATAATTTTTTTATTTAAATTGAAAAAATATTAATTATTGTGGTTAAAAAATATTTTTTATAATTATTCTATTATATTCATTTTAAACATAAAATAAATAATTAAATATTATTAAAATAATAAAAATTATAGTTAATAATATAGTATTAAAATTTTAAATTGGTGTATAAAAAATGTAAAATAAAATAGGGAGAGTGGGATAAGAAAGAGAGAGTGAGAGAGTAGGTGAAAGAGAGGAATGGAGGAGAGGGGCATTGTGTACGAGACAGAGAGAGAGAGAGAGAATGGGCCCTATACTATCATTTTCGTTAGAAATTTCAGCAAAAATATATAAAAAAAAATTAAATTTCTAAATAATTTGAAAAAATTTTCTCAAAAAAACATTATTTATCAAAAAATCCCCTTGAATATGGGGTAATTTCAACAGAATTCCTTATTTTGAAAATTTTCTGCTTTTATTTTCGGAAGTTAAAATATAATATTAATTTATAATTCATATGTAACAACTTTATATGATTTTAATTTATCAGCTATGTGTATTTTTTATTTTGAAAAAAGAATAGTTGAAGTTGAGATTATTTTGAAAAAAAAAAAAAAGGAAAAGCAATGTCAAAAACTATGGTTGAGAGAAAGGGCGGGGCTGCTACCTTGTCACAGTCGGAAGGGTCATTACAGTCCGTTCATTTTCTTTAATTTTATCCTTAATATTTGGTGCTTATCTAAGATAATATGCTTTCACTTTCAAAAATATTTTGTAATGGTGAATTGCCTTCGAATTTTGTATCACGTGGAAGGTTTTGTTCCAAGAAACAATCATACTAATTTTTAGCTGTCAATAGGCTCCCATTCTAGGAATTAAAAGGACATATTGGCCACGTTTCTTCAGCTCTGTGTCTCTGTCTTATACCTCAACTGCGCATTATTTATTTATTCCTTTTTTTTAGATTTATTATATATTATAAACTCTATCAGCACATGATGCATGTGAATAAGTACCGTTAGATCACAAATTAATATTATTTTATTTTTAATTTAAAGATTGAGATTTGTATTCACTAAGTGATTGTGCACCTAAACGCTATCCGCTATTTTTCCGGTGCAAAATCTCCATGATGATATTACACAAGTAGTCCGATTTAATATTTTGCACGAGTTGATTTGCTTTCTATTTTTATTTTTATAATATTTTTGGAGTTTCAGACTTTTCTTTTTCTGTATAGTTACCTCTTCGGTCCTCTCAAAGTCTTATCTTGGCTTCCCCTTCCGTGTGATATAGCCATTCCTTTTGGGCTTAAATTTATTTTTGGATTGGGAATTGGAATTTATGTATGACAAGTTCTGCCTTTCTCGCCGTTATCCATGACGATTTCATATTAATTATAAGTTTCAATTTTTTTTTGGTAGGATTTGATAGGATTGAAATCAAAAATATTTACACAGGTCAATATATGATCTTATTAACAAAATAATTGGTAAAAATAAAACTGAAAAAGATAAAGTCTATATTCAAAAATTAACTCATTATAAATATATTTGATTTCAATCCTATCAAATCCCGACAAATAAATAAATAAAACTTATAAAAAAATGGAAGGTATACAAATAGAAAAAATCATTCGACATTTGTGACACGTTACATCCAAAAAATACCTCACAATATTATAAAACTACAAATTATAATATAAGCCTAAAAAAATATAAATAGATTCACAAAACACGGTAAGCATTCTGATAAATACAGAAAATATATTTTTTAAGATCCAATTAGCATGACCCAACAATACTTGAAAAAGCTAAAGGACACGAAGTGTAAGCTGAAAGATAACGCTTGAAGTGTGATATCCGATCGGACTGATGGGACAGCTTGTCCCATTAGTCCACTGATACAAGCAAGCATCCCCACTCTCCATCTATCTCTTGTCACATCGCCGCTCACCTACTCTGACTATTGGTTATCACCTTTTAAGGTACTCAAGTACCCCTCCAAAGATCTTCTATAAGTAACCAAAACACAATGAAGTCAGGTATGGAATATCTGAAACTCTCTCTCTAAACACTCTTTTTCTAAAAGTTACTGATTTAAGTTTCGGAGTGCTAAACCCCGGTTCCGACCGGGCACTTCCTTTTCTTGCAGGTTTAATCCGACTGTCCGATCGTACAAGTGGTCCGCCTGCTCTCTATAGGTAACCTATCTGATGTTATGGCCGCTGGCTCTTCTCCCTGCAGGATAAAGTTATTTTTAGCTTTATCACATTCAAATATTGATCTCATTTCAAATCTCTTTCAATTATGCTCTCTCTCTTGACATACTCTAAAAAAAAAATTACTTGTTGATAGTTATAGAATTCATGTTTCAAATGGGCAAAAATTTTAGAAAACCAAAACATTCTATTTTAAATCTTGATCTTGAAGTAAGATGTTCCCGTTATATTTTGTTTCACTAAAGAAAGAACCCAATAAAATATGATGACGAAGATGAAAGCAGGGTCTAAAAATTACGACGGTTTCATAAAGTAATTTGTAATTTTGGTTATTTCATTGTGTTACTCTGTAACAAGAAAAGCCAAGCAATAGCTTTGTCTATTTAAGTTTAGTTCCGGCCTATGAAGGTAATTACCATATTCGTCATCAATTAATTTTTTTAATTAACCTGTTAATGACATATACAAAAATAAAACTCTATTAAGCTCAGATTTGATAATACTGTTTCCCACAGCGACCATTGATTCTAAACCTAACTTTTGTTCTGCCACGTGTCGCAATTAAGATAATCAGTTTTTGACAAGAAGATAGGGAAAATCAAGCATATGATATTATATTAGGCATTTGGGTATATTCAATTTAAGGGTCTTTTTCAAATGCAATGTAGTCTAGATGCAATTAGTCTTTCCCAACCACATTAAATAAGCCGGCTGAGGCTGCTAAAGTTAGGTCTTGCAATTTTGTGAAAGACAAGCAAAAAAAAAAAAAAAAAGGAATTATCTTTTAGGTTGGCCTGGCCCACTAAGCTTGTTAATGGATCGATTCTTTGTAAAATTGGGGAAATTAATATTACAAATTATTAAGGACCTAATTGAATGACAATTCCAATACCTCCTTTTCTTTATGAGTCACCGATTGGAAATTGAGGAATGGATGATCCAAAGGGTATTGCGTCATGCGAATGGATAGAATCGAATAAACAAAATCTAAATATGACCATATTATTCAATCGTAACGCTTATATTTTTATTCTTTTGGAACAACGAATGTCATCAAATAACGTTCTCATGTTAATCCTCTATTTTTGAGATTCCTACACTGTGATGCCAATTAATTTGGACCATCCCATTTTTAAAGTTTAATGGGCCCAACTTACTCGATTTCGACATAGGAATATAAAAGGTCAAAAATGATAAGATAAAGCAGCAAAGATTAGCCTATGCATCGCTATTCCCTAACCCAGAATGCAGAACTTGAGAGTTCTTGTACTACTGTAGTGGAAAAGCAGGAGATGTGACATTTCAGCTAATTTACAGAAGGGCATTGAATGAATAAATTACAAAACTCAAAAAGATCAATTCTGGGAGACCTATTACTCTACCAGAAAATAAAGTCAGAAGGCAGAATACCCTGCCGTATATCTCCAAATGCTATCTTAAATGAGCAGCATAAAATTTAATGGAGAGTTGTTCAAGCAGAAGCTGGTTCGCACGCAGCAGCTGCAGCCTTTTTCTTTGCAAAGTATTCCTCAGCTCGAGCAAGATTCTTAGCAACTGAAGGTTTCACCCACTTCTTACGGCCTGGTAATACAGTAAGAGAGCAACCGGCTGCCTCAAGCTTTTCCTTGGCTGATGCAGAAAACGCACGAGCCTTAATGTTCACCTTCACGCTTAGCTCCCCATCACCAAGAATCTAAATACAAAAGAAGAAAACAATTAGTGAATATCAAAACTAATCACTCAGACAATATTATTTTTTATTGTTTATCACTTACAGTAGCAATATTCTTGCTCTGCAATCAAGTCACTGGAAAACTACTGCAGGTTAGAATTTGTCACGGATTACCTTCTAGCATCAGTTATTTGCACTAAGAATTCATATTACTCTTTAAAATATGGCAAGCAATGGGGAAAGAAAACCATTACTGCTTGCTTGGTTTTCTATGCTTGTCATCTTTTCTGTAAACAAAGTAGAATGTAAACTCTCAGCTCACTGCATGAATGACTTTTCTTTAGTTTGATAAAACACAATCAATGAAGAAAAGCCTAACTCATTGATTGAAGGGAAAGATAACCATGGTGTTCAAATATTTTAAGTTCATCTATAACTTTAACAATGGATTTCTGCTACCCAATTACCAAAGGAAGCACATTTTCCAACCGGGCCATGAGAACCAGATGGGGACAACATTTAACCCCTCCACAATATCTCCATTTTAATGAAAACAAAACAGAAAAGATAGCATATACTACAGACATCAAAAGGAAGGATCCACAGCCTATCATTCGATGTTCTGTGTTTTGGAGCTTCCCAGCAATATCAAACAGGGTATGGGCAAAAAGTTCCAACAAAAAGAATAATAAGGCAAGTGGATTTTAGATTTGTATTGAAGACTTTGTTTCAGATTTAGATAGATAGGTAGAATGTGAAATATATCAACCAAGAGTCCCGACAGACATTGAAAAGGCGTAACTCCATCAACATATTGCACTGTGTTTGAAGTTCTTAAGTTTTCCTGTATTGCTGATATTTATCCATATCAGAAAAGATGTTCGTGTAACAGATGTGAATGTTAGATGTAACTCAAGTTGTCATTGTAGATTAAAACTATATCCATACCTTCAAAGGGAGTTTCCGTTCTCTTCCAGATGGGTTAATCAAGCCCTTCTCCTTCAAAGTCTCCAATGATACCTCTTCTCCCTCTTGAAATCCTGCTTCTTCTATGTCTTTTAAGTTTACAGGAACATATTTAGGTAGACCAGCATGCATGCCTTCAAAAAAAAAGAGAGCAGAAGCAATATAACCATAAATCTGAATGTATTCAAATGCTAAATTATCTTAAACTGTCATTCTGGTAATATCAAAACAAAAAGCCAAGTAGAAATATAGACATCAGATCTCGTGACCTATAATACAGGCCATACAAGAAGGTAATCTAGGAATTAATATTCAATATTGAAGAAGGTGACCTAAATTTTGCAAAAAATCATTGTTTGTTTGAGCTAAACAGTATGATTTAATATCAACTCTTCACCATTTATGTCTCATGATATAAAACTTTGTAAGAAAAAGTACTTAAATAAGCTAATACAATCCCGTTTACTGGATTTTTCAGCACTTAAGATCATAAGAGATGGTCAAAGGAAGCTGGACCTATATGTTTGTAAAACATAATTGTTCACTTAAGTTGACCACGGTTTAAAATAAAATCAAGTCATCACCACTTGCATCTCATAAACAAGCAAGGCAATTTTAGAGACAGATTTTTTGCCACTTGAACATCATAATAGGTGATCAAAATAATATTCTGCAATGACACATAGTTTGTCAATAAAAATTATCTGATCCAGTCTTTATCTGAATATCTATGATGTCAAAAAATATATATAAATCAGCAAATTCCATGAGCATTTATAAATAAAGTTGAAATCCATTTTTTGTAATAGCTTTTAGCATGTTTTATAAGACCTCAATAGGTGAACACTTTGAATAAGGTTTTGGGTGTGTAATTGAGTTTTTAAGGTTTGAGTGTTGTACCCTATTGTGTGTTATTTTTTATTTTCATTAGTGGTTTTTTTTTTTTTTTGCTCTCTTTGCTTGTGAATGTAGGTTTGGTGTTAAATCATGTTAATATTTTGTAGTATTATTTTCTTTTCTCAAATTTTGTCTTTGCTTAGTACATTTTAGTTGTTGCATTAGTTTGCTTTGAATAAATAATTTTTTTTGTTGCAGCTTTATTTCTAATAAGTGGTATTAGAACCAAGTTTGGTAATTAATATTTATTTTGAATGATAATGGCGAAATAAAATTTGAGATTGAGAAGTAAATTGCAATACGAGCTTGCAATTCAAGTTGGAAGTAATTTTGCCACATAGGCTGTTCAAATTGGAGAAGGAAAATAAGTTTTCGTATCATTTGGACTTATTTGGTACCCATTATATTGAGTTTACTGGTAAAGATTTGTTTTGGATATAGTGAAAAGAATTTTGATACGAGTCAAGAGAACTCAAGTCAAGGTGAAAATTTTTTGGATGACTCTGAATTCAATCCAAGATGAAAATTGTTGAATTTGTGACTTTAAATTCAGTATGTGGATTTTAATACATGTTAATTTCTCCTAATTAGAATTATAAGTAGTTATTTCGTTTTGCGCTAATTTTTATTTTTGACTTGAAATATAAGTAAAGAATTTTCTAGTTTTGGTTTTATCAATAACCATGAGCGGTGTTTTTTCCTGAGCAAAAATTTGAGGAATTTTTATTTTAACCTAATATGTAAGGAACACAATTTGTGTTTATAAGAGCTCGTTACTCAATTTTTTTTTGAGAGCTTTTGTGTGTTTTCTAAGACCTCAACATATGAACACTTTGAGTGAGGTTTTGGGTATAATTAGATTTTTAGGATTTTAGTGCTGTGCCCCACTGTGTATCATTTTGATTTTGATCAGTAGATTTTTTTGGTCCCCTTCACCAGTAGATGTAGGCGTGGTGCCGAATCATGTCATTAAATTTTCCTAAATAAATATTTTTAATCCCTTGTGATTTCCGTTGCTAACAGAAATGTCATGGAACTTGTTGAAGTAACCAGCGATGATGAAAATTATTGCATCGAATTCGAAGTAAAGGCTGGATTCAAATTTCTCAGAGTGCACACAACTTTCCCAAAAATAAGAAGAGGAAATAAACTTAGTAAATTGCAATTATATATTCTTGAAGTTTTAGAAATCGAAGCATGCAATTGCAATATGCGCCATGAATTAATTCCATTTTGGAGCAAAACCCCAAAAGAAACTAGCTATATTTCATCCAAAGAAGACGATTACTGGCAGCAAGGATGCCATTGGAATCATTAGGCAATTCTTAGGTAAAGCTCAAGTTCTGCAGAGTGCTAAACACAATATACCAACAAATCTCCCAGTGAGTAACTCGGTACGAGGAGAAATGCAAGAAAGACTAAATAGATGTGATAAATCATGAAATTCAATTCTTCAGTCATTTCTCATTGACATTTCATCAAGCATAAATATGGTAAAAGAAAAAACAAATAAATAACAAAAAATTCCTTAAAGGCACAAATATTAAATCAAATATACAGAAGGGTACTGGGTTACCTCCTGCAATCCCTCGCAATTTAGGGATACGGCGATAGAGAGGCATCTGCCCACCTTCAAACCCTTTTCTAACACCTGGACCAGAGCGAGATTTCTGGCCTCTCATACCGAACCCACAACTGTTTCCTTGCCCAGCTGCGATACCTCTCCCCTTTCTCTTTCTATTCTTTCTTGAACCCGGTTGAGGACCCAAATTGTCCAGCCTGAATCTCGCATTTGAAGCCGGAGATGAAATAGCAGAAGCAGAAGCAGCTAGATTGATAACTAGCAATTGCTTTCTACTGTTCGGTTTGTTCTTGAATTGAAGTTCAAGAGGAACCAAATTACATGTCTTTAACTTCAAACTAGAAAAATTACCCTTGAAAGAGGAAGACGGGTATAGAGTTGCTGTGGATGAGAGGGAGAGAATTGAAGCCATGGAGACGATGATGAGAGCGTGTGTCCACTGTGTTGACTTGGGAGGAAGTAAATGGATATGGATAGGCGACAACAGGGGTAGATTGGTCCATTTAATAGTCCATTCAACGCCTTCGTTTTAAGAGCAAGTATGGGCTCCTGATTTGGGCCATTATCCTTAACCATCAAATCAAACATTTAACAAGAACAAGAACATAGTCCTTTTTGAATTCTAAGTTGGGCCAAATAAACCCAAACCAATTCTTGTTTCAATTCTTTCCATATAATTTTTTATTTGAATCATATTATTAAGTTGCACGCATAATTATAAAAAGAAAATATTTGTGATGATCAGGCTGTAGCATCCGGACCTCCACAAGTTCGAAAGTTCATCCGGGCCAAATACACAAGTTCGTATGGTCATTTGAGAAAAGTTCATACCCCACAAATATTACTAATTACTAATTAAAGCAAAACCATTACAAGTTATGGGCGTTAGACACTAGATTCATTTAGTACCATTAAGTGTGAAAGTTTTTTTCCCCTTTTTTTTTTCTCTTTTAAAATTTTATTTGATATTCGGAATTTTTCTTACCAAAAATTTGCTGACATTCTTTCTTTTTAACTGATCATACTTACCATACAGCCATCAATTAATGTAGAAACTTTTGGTTATGAGATTTGAATGTCACCATTTTTAAAAAAATCAAATAGATAGTTGATTTTTCACACACTAAATGTTAGACGGGCTCTTACATGGAAGCATCTAAACGTCAGAAATTGCTTGATTATTCCATATTTTATTTCTTTTCCAATTCCATGAATAAGAACTATCATTCAATACAATTACGACTGAAGAGCATGGTGTAAGGATTTTCAACGATATCACTTTTGAAAAAAAGACATTGAATTGTCCAATCAATTAGTGGTAGGCATATAAATGAAAAATATCCAAAATTGAAAAAGAAAATGGATCAAATATGGAACAGAGAGATTATGGAGACGTATAGTATAAGAGAGTAAAAGCGTATTTTTGAGCTGTAAAATTGACAAAATACACAGTTAAAACTTAAAAGTAATAATACTGTATAGTACATGGTAGGACAAATTGCCCTTATATTTGAAGGACAAGTTCTTATCTCTACCTGTAACATATAAACCAAAAAAAAAAAAAAACATTATCACTATTCAGCTTTCAGATAAAATTAAAGACATTTAATTGAATTAGGCAGCTTTAAAAAGTCTGGTTTTAGATTCTTCGTACGGAAATTTTTGAAAAATAAACTGCACAAAATCACCGGACAAGTTCTCAATCTCAGAAATATTATCAGATCCCTTATATACAAACAACAAATAGTATATATTTTCTAGATATTTCCATTTCTTGTAATTACAAAATCGTTTTTCTTGTGTTGATATATAGACGTGATTATATTTCTTGAGTTGTAATAGGTGCTTAAATTCTATTACGAATTATTAAAATAAATAAATAAATTTTATTACTATATATGACACCATATTCTTATATGTAATATCCTTTATGTCAGATATTTTAATTGTATTTATCTGTTTACATGAACAGCTTGCAAGAAACTGAAAGTCTTAAAATCGGCTACAGTTGATTCTTTGTTTTCATAATTGTAGAAAAAAAAAAACACTCATGACTGCAATATAATTGTTAAAAAAAAAAACTCACCAAATAATGATTTTCAATATCGTGCATTTTTTCTTTTAAAAAGCATTCATTCGACGATAATATTCTTTTATAGTTTTAGATGCTTGACTAAAATATCTTTTTTTTTTTAATTAAAACTTGAGTCTTTTATTTTATTCTTTTATGTCTATAAATTTTTGATATTCGGTTTGATTATTTTAAATTTATAAAATTGATTTATTCAAAATCAGACATTATTGAATTCTTAACCGAGGGCAGTATTTCAAATAACTTTATATACACAAAACTCTGCTTAACCAAATCCAAACTCCCCTTTAACATATAGAACCTTTCAATTTGAAAACATATCAGTATTATATAATAAATCTTTAATTTTTGAATTTCTGCGAATAGTATTGTAGTTGCTTACGAAGTGACGAATATAATATCTATGATAAGCTAAAAAGCTCATTTCAACCACTACTGTCATAACAAAATAATGCCACAATATCTGCGTACCAATCAGAATTAACAGTTATACTTGACTGCTTAGTGATATATCGCCTAATACATGTTATGAACCAACCCTAACTACACTTATTCTCACTTTCAACAATAGCATGTTTTTGGGTATAAGAAATTATTACCATCAACAACATTTGCAATTAACAAAGTTTGATGGAATTTTTTTGTCATAAATATTCTATCGATAAGCAAAATTGGCTTATAGTGAGGTAGTCCATCTATACATGGCTTAAATACCTACAGGAGTCTTTTCAATTGCTTGCAATGAGGTTTTATATTATCTTCAATAATAAAGTCATATATAGTTTTAGGATTGTATGTCTCCATACCTTTTAGGTATCTAGGCAACTTTTCATATGAAGCCTTGTAATTACCAAATATCTCCTCTACCACCTTAGTATTTGCATACCAGGCCTTATTGCAGGTTACCTTATAATTTAACTGATCTTTGATATTAGCAATTATAGTGCTAACTCTGAGATCAAGAGTAACACTAACTGATAAGGTCTGATTTATCATGGCCTTGAGATGAGTTAATGGCTATGTGATTTGATCGTTATGTGAGTACCTACAAGAAGCTTTTCTCAGTCGTACCAAGCAAAAACACTTCAAAGCTTAAGTCAGAGACTTGAAGAGAGATAAATCTAGAGAGAGAAAGTCTCAAGTTTCACATGCCTGAAGCCACTATACATTGGGCTATTTATAGAAGGTGTGAGAGTGCACTTGAGTGCCTAAAGTAAGGCTATTGAGAGTCAAAGCAGGTGAGCGGTGACGTGACAAGAGGTAGGTTGGAAATATGGGCTTTGTAGTGTGTTAGTGGATTGACGAGACTAGAGATCCCATCAATCCGATCGGACAACGCATGCTTGCCTTTTAGTGTTTATTTATCACGTGCCAGGCCTCTTCGAAAATAAGTCACTGGGCTTTGGCTGAGGCTTGCTTAGGCCTAAAGGATGATACAATATTATCACTTATCTCCCCTTAAAAGGTGTCCGATCGTCTGAAGGTCGGATTAGTAAAGATTGTAAAATTATCCGCTTGATTAGACAAGCATTTAATTGGATAGCTGTCATTGGTTAAAAGACAAGCGCATTTGTCGAGAGTGATGGTTCGATGTCCGGACCAGTATGACGTTTCTTTTCAACGCATGGTAGAGTTTGATTGGTTGACTGGTTGGTGTATTTGAAGAGTCTCTCCGTATAAATAGCTGAATTAGCTATCATGTTTTACTCTTTATTAATTTCTTTAGTGAGCCTCCGCCGAAATTTCTCCTCACATTCCAGATATTAAAAGTTCCTTCAAGGTTCAAAAATTTCCTTACTCAAGAAAGTAATTTTTACTTATATGTCTTGTATTTCCCTTTCGTCTGGCTCTTCATGTACTTGCATTTGCCTTATCTCTGAATCCTCCGAGGAATTTTTTAGTTTTGATCTCTAATCTTTAGTTAAAATTAAGAACTATTTCACTTCTTTCTTTCCTTTAAAAATGGCCTTCAACAGCAGTCAATCCATATATATAAGCTTTATTGAGGAGTATAGGAATAGTCCCGTTGTGAAGAAATGCTCCAAATTGATGTTGAGGGAGGTGTCAGAAATAAAATCTAGGTACAGTTTGCCAGACACTGTGCACATAATGGTGTGCCCTGATTTCATGGCGATGACAGAGGGGCTGTTTGGCACAGATAATAATGAGTGGTTTATCTGCCACCTATGGAGTTTGGATGCAGGGTTCAGATTTCCACTCGAAGCTTTTGAGATCAGCGTGCTCAAGAGATATAGGGTTGCACCAAATTAATTGAATCCTAATGGGTAGAGAGCGATTGTATGTTTTAGGATACTCTGCAAAATCAAAGTAGTTGCTCTAACACTTGATATCTTCACCTATGGTTTCTACCTATCCAGTTAGACTAATAGGACGGAGTATTACTTCACTAGCAGACCAAAAAAGAAGCTTTTCATTTTCCCATCACCGATTAAGGGTTTTAAGGAGAAGTTTTTTTTATCGAGACACAAGAGGGATTTGGCATGTCACTTGTTCGATCGGATAGGGCGGTCCCCCTAAAAGACAGGACTGGTGGCGAGTCCCTGTATGCAACCGACATTGAAAAGTTAACAAAGGCCATGGAAAGGAATAACAGTCCATAAGATTTGAATCGACTGCTGCTCACCCTGGATGGATCATCGAAATTTTCGAAGGGAGGAGATGCAGAATGTGAGCATTAGGAAATATTAGGGAAACCTAACTTATTAACTACTTGTCATGCATTGCATATGCATTTGAAGTAAATTTCAGTGTAAAGTACTCATTTTTTTTATTTCGTTCTGTCTCTTTTTTTTTACAGCCACGATGGCTGGCACAAGAGATATAATGAAACAACTGGCTAAGGCCACCAAACAGCAGCTTACGATGGAGCAAGCTGTAAAGGAAGAGAAGCGCAACAAGAAGAAGACGATACTAGCCTCTTCCGAGATTGAGCAGCGCAAAAGGCTGAAGTGACCAGTGAATTCGCTCAAGGTGGAGCTTTCGCCAAGGATCTTATTGCTTCTGTTGCAAAGCCCGCTATGAAGCTTGCTGATGTTACCATGGTGCCTGCTGCCCTTACCGAGTCTAATGCTCCAATTTGTCTCTCTTTACGAAGATTTTGACTCAAGGATGAGTCATCATTCGAGGACACATTTTTAGTATCTGATCCTCCTGCCATGCTTATGATGCAAAGGCCTGCTGATGGAGCATCCACAAAGGTGGCTGAGAAGGCCAAAGGCAAGGAGGCAGTCTCGAGCTATGCGATCGGAAAAGAGGCAGGCGTGATGCCCGGTTGAAAATCTAGCTCCATGAAGGACGTGCTGAAGGATCATTTTAGGAAGGGGTTTTCTACCTAAGATTCCAAAGTAGCGTCTTTCATCCGTAAAGGACTCCTTAATAAGAAGGACTTCCAGGAGATGAGTGATCAAAATTCACTCAGTCGGGAGGTAAGGGCATTCCAAGTGGCAAGTTTAGAGGTCTATTTTGTTATCTGCTCCTTTGATAGTCAGTGAGCTATCTTTTGCCTTTCTTTCTTCGTTACTTATTTTGGCTTTTGTCTATGGTTAGTTGATTAAGCAGGGCATGCAGCTTCAAGGCCAGAGCAGTTATTTTAAAGCGAGGTGGGATGACAACGTCTGGTCTGCGGGAAAGCTTAAGTGGAAGCTTGAGGCTGCAATTAAGGAAAGCTCAAGCCTGAAGGCAGAAAACCTCCTCTGGATTGAGGAGTCCTCTAAAATGAATGCTAAATTGGGTACTCTACGAAAGGAGAATTTCGAGCTGAAGGCAGAGGTGGAAAGGCTGAAGGGAGATAGTGTTTAGCTTAACAAGCTTGGAGAGGACAACGCCAAAGCTATCTGTCGATTGCTACCATATCTCCTTTAAGCGTGATAGGGCTATTAAGGATAGAGATAGGTTATCGCAGAGTAAGAAACCTTAAAGATTACCTTTGAGGAGAAGGAGGGCACCCTTATTTGTAGGCATTTGGAGGAGCTGGCCTCCCAGAAGGACGACCTCATTAGGCAATTAGGCGAGGCTTAAGCCAAGATTCTCTCCCGTCTTGTTTATGAGGCCAAGAGGCATTTTTACAATGCTAATTTTTACTAGATGGAGGATCCTGGAGTTTTTCTTGATCCAATATCTAGTGATGATGAGGAGGATCTGCCTAAAGAAGAGACAATAGGGGAGATCGCATAGGGTGTTGATGAAGTTCCTGTAGCTAAGCCTAAGGATGGAGGCATTACAGACCTTGGGGCTATTCCTAGACCTCATATGTAACTCGAGTTTATTCCTCTTCTACTTGATACATCGATTCCTGATCCACCTACTGAGCCTCTAGCTGCACTAACTGTGGGGCCTTTCACTGCGCCGAGTGTGGATCCTCTTGCTATGCCGATTGTGGAGCTGACTGAAGCATAGGCTTTCGAGATAGCTTCTTAATTTGTGTACAGACAATCTAATTAGCATTGTGTTTGTGAATTTTTCTTTTTTAAGTTTCAATGTATAGGTTTGTGAGCAATTTTTAATAAAGCCTTTTGTGTTTATTTCAATTTCGTGGTTATATTTTATTTCACTGCACCGCAATAGCATGATTGATCTAATGAGTGAGTAAGCATAAATACTTATTGAACGCTTAAATAGATTGTGAAGTCTCCAAATCACTTGTTTCCCAATATCTTCTCAATTGGTACAAGTTAAAAATCTAACTCTTTCCATTGTTGTAAGCATATAATCTGATCGGACGGTATGATCAGTCAGCTATTTAATCATGATTGAGTCATCAAGTAGAATGAATGATCTTTTAGATCTCGTTTTCTAACTTGGAATTCAAACTACACTTTGTATATCTTGTTAAATAGGTAAGCATTCTAATTAGTATCGTTGCACCATTTTTAACTCGAAAGAAGTATAATGCTTGTGGGTGACAGACTTTAACCCTCGCAATTACTGCTCGGAATTTGCATCAAGCATGGTGTATGGATTTTTTCAAGTCAACTTTTGCAGGGAGAATTCTTTATTTTTGATAATTTGAGTTATGGCATTACATCAAGTACTTCTTGAGCACCTCGACATTCCAACTTATAGGAATATCTGACCCATTTAGAGTTCTCAGCTTGTAGGTACTTGCACTGAGGACTTTGGAGATTTCATAAGGTCCTTCCCAATTGGGCATCTGTAATACCATTAGTTTACTTATAATTTTCCCTACATTGTCTTCTGATCCTCACCACATGCACATGCCGAATCTTCAATACCTGTCGCTGCGCGCAGTCAAACAATTACACGCTAAGCAACCTTGTCGCTTAGTGATGGATACAACTACACAAAATTTCATTTAAATAATTTATTATTTCTGTTACACTTTAATTTCATGTTATTATTACTCGATTTAGTTGCTTTTCTGTTGTTGTTGTTTTATATTCCGTATTCATTAATTCACCATTGGGACCTACTTGATAAATTTTGCCTATTTTCTTTGAGGCTTGCTGTATGTAGAATTTTTTTAATCCTTTTAACTTTGATTCTGATTGTTTCATTGTTATACTGTGCTATTTTCTTTGACTGGCTGTACATATCGCTTGCTCTTACTTGTTGTTGTCTCTTTTATTTTACCTTTTTGCTATTATTTTTTTGGTTGAATATTTCTACTTTTTTTAATACTAATTTATTTAGCTTTTCTATTGTTTCTTTCTGTCAGTGCTTTACAACTCTTCCTATCTTTTATTTCTATATACTGTTAACTGTGCGATCGTTGATATTTAAGGTTTTCATATCACATTGACTCGATTTTCATACCTTTCTATTCATTACCGTCTATTGGTTATGGACCCTTTTTACCCTTGTTACTTACTATTTAATTCCTTTACTTTTGTCCCGTCAGCATTGTTTTATTTTAGTTTATTTTTTTTATTTACTGTCCTAGTCTTTTGTTCCTTCTATATTACAGTTTTTGTAATGCCCCTCAGTTTACCCTAGTAGAATTATCAATAATTAATTATTAGTGTCCATGTTTAATTGTGTGCATGAGTGTAGAGAAGGACATAATTGAAAAGCTAAAGGGTAAGTTTTGGGGAAGATTTTGAAATATAGTAAGTTAAAGGACCCATTTGCAAATAATGAAGTTTTGTGACATTTGGACCAATTGGGAGTTTAAGAGAGGGAGATATTTTTGGTTGTTGGAGAGATGGCCGGCCACCCTTGGTCTTCATCTTCATCCTCCATTCTTTTCTCTCTAACCCTAAACTCTCTCTCTCTCATCTTCTCTCTCTAGATTTCTTTGTTTTGGGCTAAGGGAAAAGAGAAGTTTTACTTGGATATTTGAGGTTAAGGTAACTTGTTTCTCCTTGATGTGTATGTTTCATTGTATAGTTTGGTAGGTTTTCATAGAGTTGTCTTATATGTTTTAGAAGGAGAAACAAGCAAGAGAAAGGGGAAGGAAACTCTTCAAGGTTGAAGAGAAAGGAGGAGCTCAACAAGGTATAGGAACTTAGGATTTTGTAAGTGTATATGTATATGTATAAATATTGACTTGTCATGAGAGAGATCTTGAGTGCCTCTCTCATGTGTTTATGGATGATTTAAAGCTTAGAAGGGTTTAAAATTGAAAGCATGTGAGTTTTGGTTGTCAATATGAAAATCTGTTTTAAAAATCATTTGACTAGTCTGTACACCTTTGCTCATATCTTGAGCTATAGTTGTTCAAAAGATGAAATTCCAGTTGCTATAGAAACTAGACTTACATGCCTTGATTTTGTTAGAAGAAACTGAAATCTGATTTTCACTGCATGATAGTGAAAATGGGTATTCAAATTTGATTGTGTTTGTGACTTTTGCCTTTTTGAGCAGTCTGTGGTTTTTCTTGAATAACTGGAGTTTTACAGGTCCTATTGAAATGATTTTTGGTGTTTTGGAAACTAGAAACGTAGGCCTACAACTTTGTTGAAGGCCACTTTGGATAAAACTGTTGTTTTTCAGGTCAAAAAGGGGATGAAAGTCGAGACGGGAAATCGGCCTCGAGACGGTTTAGGGCTCACGGTTACCATGGATTTTAATAGTAACCGTGAGGTGCCTAAAATTTCAGTCCAGACTAAAAGTATTTACTGGACCACAGTTACTAAAGTTTCATAGTAACCGTGACCCAGTCACATAGCATTACTACACGGTTACTACCCTGAGACTAGTAACCGTGAGGTAATGAGCTTTTAGTCCAGAGACAAAATCCGAACTATCTCACGGTTACCAAGGAATTCTTAGTAACCGTGACCTGAGTTCACCATCCTACTTCACGATTACTATAAAAATGTTAGTAAACTAGACTTACATGCCTTGATTAATGTTTCAGCCTTGATTTTTCATGTAATTGCATTTTTGTCTCAACTGAACATATTAGTCATATTTTTCATGCTTTTTCTTATTACCTTACTTTTCTATTACTTTTTTTGGCCACATTTACCTTTTTAATCCTTGTTTCTTATACAATTCTTGCATTTGTCCATATTCAATCGCGTAACATCATTTTTTTCTCTCTATTAAATCATCCACTCATTTCTTTCACTTTATTTTTTTGTTAAATCTTATTTCGACTTTCGCAGTTATGTTTTGGTTCTTACTTTCTCACATAATTACTGTTTTACCCTTTTTGACTTTTTGGCAACATTTCTTACTTTATTCCTTATTTGTTACTCTTTTTGATACTTTTATTGCATATTTTCTTTCTTCCTCTTCGTTCAGGAACCTAATTACCATTTTGCCACTTTTAATTTTTCTTTTCATATCTTTTCTTATTATATTATCTTTATGGCTTTTATTTAACTTAATTACTTTTTCTTTTTCTTTTTTTTTTTCACTATCATGATTACTATCTAGCCCCTAGTGATGGCCAGTGGAACTCTTCGAACTGGATATACGGGAAAAAGACTGTCTGGTTGGATGTGAGGTGACTACCTTGAGGGTAACTAACCTAGATACTGTCTGAATGTAGGAGAGAGGCCTCTCTATACTGCCTGTTTGTCTGTATGTATATCTATCTGTCTGTATAAAGCTACTGCAGTATAAATGTCCCTATAGCTAGCCATTATATCCTAGCATCTATGATTATCTACTATACACTAAGGGCAACTATTCATTTTATATTATGTTAACTATATACTTTAAATTTCAAGGTACACTTAATATAATTATTTGTATACACATCTTCATTTTTCTATACATTCATTTCTATTATTCATAATTACATAGGTACGCATACCTAACAAATATTAATTAAACATAGTATCTTCACTATGCATTCCATTCGGCCAACATAAGAAAATTAGCATACTTAATATTTTCTTCATGTATTTGATATCATTTATTTTTCTAACATTAAATTATATATACACATGCCTTCCTTTATTTATTTTACCTTACTTTTCCTTTATTTCCTATAAGATCACTATTATGTTTCATACTCAATTACATATACCTATAGTATTTTTATGCCAATTTTATCATAACATATTTAATTACTATTATAGTATTAAAATTACATTTAATATCTCATTAATCATCAAATATCCTTTTATTTCTTTTAGGAACCCATTCGGCCTCATCCCATCTCCTTACTAAATGTTTGATTTATTTCTTAACTCCTACTCAATTTATGCTAATTTATCATTTTACATTATTATCTTAATTTATTTCTCATTATTTCTTAAATATATATAGTTACATAATATAAACTTCACATTATAATTCAAGGATTAAATAAACTAGAGTGTAGTTTGTATCCACTTACCTCCATTTTTGTTCTTCACACTTTATTCCTTATTTTTCTTATCTTCTATCATTGAAACACCATGATCTTCCTTATGTCCCTTAATGGCCGAATTCTTCATGATGATTTTTCATCAATTTCTTTCTTTCTTTATGCAAAATAATCATATAAATATATGTTACATACTCTAATTTTTCTATTGGAACCATTGAACTAAATTTAAAACTTCATTTTCTCTTACATTAATTTTGATACATAACCTTTGTTCTTTAATTTCTACCACTTTCTTCACTCATTTTGAGCTCTTGAGACCATCATTAATGAAGAGAGGGGCTGGAATTTACTTAGGAAAGTGGAATTTTGGGGAATTAATGAGAGAGGATGAAAGAAGAATCTAAAGAATGGTGGAGTGTACCATTCGGCCTCCATGAAAGAAGAAGGAAGCTGGAGAAAATTCTAGCTTTCTACAGATTTTTCTAGATTTTTATAAGCTTTCTAATGGGTTGGGCTTGGTCTAACCAAATGGTTCAACAAGGCCCAAGCCCAATTTCTTTAATTAGGTTATTTATGCTCTAAAAATATTTCTCTCATTTCCCATGTTCAATCTCACTTATAATCAATTTATAAATTCTTAAAATAATAAATTAGGCTGCTACATAAATTTTTAGGCCAATTGGAGTCCATTTTCAGTCCGATTTATTTTCGCCAATCCAATTTGACCATTTTCTAGAAACCAATGTTTCACTCATCCAAATATTCTAAAATTTTAACGTGAATTTATAGGAATATGCATAAGATTGTGGTTAAAATTTCATGTCATTCTGAGATCATTTCGACATGATTCCAATTTTAGAGAAAAATCTCGCTAGTTGAAACCATAAAAATTCAAAATTACCAGAAAACTAATTTTTCATTTCCAAACACTAATTTGGACCATTTATAATAGATCTGAAAATTTTGGTTATTTTTAGAAGTTATTTACTATTTTTAAATTTCTACTGAAACCTTAATCAGTCCTTTTTCTGGGTCCCTCGACCGTTTTTAGAAACTAGTGTTCCCATGATTAGAATGCTTCAACATTTTCCCCATGTGTACTAAGGATTTCAAAACCATGTATTTAAAATTTCAATCCATTCTGACACCATTTCGATATGCTTCTGGATTCGACAGCCTGAACAGCAGGCCCGAAGTCCGAAATTCTGAAACTATCAAAAAAATTTATTTTTTTAATTCTAATATTTTATTTGCATTATTTCTACCATATCCATGTGATTATAATAATTTTCGGAGATCAATTGAATACTCTTAAGCCCAGTCAAACTACCAGTCAACCTTTTCCTCGATACTGAGTAAAAACTTTTCTGTCTTATTTAAGGGTCCATTTAAACTCACTTTTGCCTTAAATTGTACCATCAGACTCTATTTAATACCTATTTTCATAATTCTCTATCAACCTAGACTTTCCATCAGGTCACCCATTCTCGGTTTTTCTGGCGTGAGCACGTTTAACTTTTACACTTTTTCAAATTTCTCTGCTTTTTCCAACTCTGTTTGCTCCGAAAGCTATACCGGGATTATCTTTCATTCTCTACAAAATGTCAGGCACGTCAGATGCCAGTTTCGGGCCGTTACAGCATCAGCTTCTCCACTCTGGCGTTGCCTGTTTCGATCTCAGCCTTCCTCAGAACCATATCGCCAATGTTAAAAGCTTTAGGCCTTACCCTTTTGTTATTGTACTTGGCGATCCTCTGTTTATAGGTGATAATTTTTGCGTAAGCATCCTCTCTCCTTTTTTCCACCAGATCTAGGTCCTGGCATCTTTTTCAGATTTTAGTCCAATTGGAGTAGAAAGTCAACCAATAGGAGGGAATTTCGATCTCTATCGGTATTACTGTCTCCGATCTGCGTACCAAAGAGAAAGGTGTTTGATGAGTGCCAGCCCTAGGCAAAGTTCTTTAAAACCATAGGACACTTTGTAGCTCTTCTATCCAGTTGCCTTTCACTTTCCCCAATCATTTTTTGATAATCCCACCAAGATGGTTTGGTTGGAGATCTCTGTCATTCTGTTGCTTTATAGGTGGGTGACCGAAGTGAATCTCAGGCTGATGTTAAGATCGGAGCAGAAGTTTCTAAAGATAGAGTTGTCAAATTGCTTGCCATTATCAATTACAAAAAATTTGGGAAGGCCATATCTGTAGATAATCTCTTTTCAGGTACAATTTGTAATTTTTTTAGCTGTTATTGTAGCTAAAGGCCCATTGAGGTATGGTCAACAACGATAATAAGAAACTTTATTTGTCATTTTTCTTGAGGGGAAGGACCTAAGATGTCCAGTCCCCACTGATCGAATGGCCAGGATACTCCGATTAGCTGTTGGTCTGCTGCAAGTTGTCTGATAATTCTTCCATAAATTTGGCATTGTGGGCACCTTTTTACCTTATTTTGGGCATTTTTGAAGATACTTGGCCAGAAATAGCCAGTTTGCAGTACTTTCCTCGTGATAGCCCTACTGGCTTTATATGCTTTGTAAATTTCCTGAAGTATGTAATCCCCTTCCTCTTATATCACACATTTAAGCTAGGGATGACTGAATGCCTTCATGTATTAGTCATCATCAATTATGGAATAACTGAGGGATTTTCGAGATATCTTTTGGGCTTTAACCTTATCCTCGGGTAATTTACCTGTTCAGAGAAATTGTTTGATCGGGATCATCCAGGTGTCACCTTATCACTTGATCTTCATCAACTTTGGCTCATCAAGGGAAGAAGGGAGTTGTTTGACTGTTGTTACATTTTTTTCAATTTCCTGCTTGTCTACGACAGATATCTTGGTTAGCCGATTGGCCACTATTATTTGTTCTTTGGGTACTTTCTATAGAGTCCAAATCGATTCGGTCTCTTCTAACTCCCTCAGAGCTGCTTTAACTTTTTTGGCTTTAGAGGTACCCGACACTTGGCTAGTCACGAGCTAAGAATCGCTTTTCATTGTGTGGATTTTCGGTCATACCACCTTGACCAGCCTCAAGCCCTACAATAGTGCTTCGTATCCTGCAACATTATTAGATTCCTTAAAAATAAGTCTAATTGTGTACCTTATTGCAATACTGAAGGGATCCATTATTACTATTTTGACCCCTCCTCTGGTACTATTTGAAGCCCTATCAACTATCATCTCCCAGGCCATTCTCGAGGGTTGTTCAAATGCTTCACCACAGGTAGTGAACTCAACAACAAAATTGGTAAGGGCTTGGGCCTTTATTGCATTCCTTGGCTCATACCCGATGTCCAGGATTGCAGCTTTATGGTCCACCCTGCTATCTTGCCTTTTAGATCAGGCATTTACAGGATCCTTTTAAGCGGCTAATCCGATCGAACAATAATGGTGTGAGCTTCGAAATATTGTCTCAATTTGAGAGTTTACATTATTAGCGCGATGTGAGTTTAAGTGCCTCTCTCATGTGTTTATGGATGATTTAAAGCTTAGAAGGGTTTAAAATTGAAAGCATGTGAGTTTTGGTTGTCAATATGAAAATCTGTTTTAAAAATCATTTGACTAGTCTGTACACCTTTGCTCATATCTTGAGCTATAGTTGTTCAAAAGATGAAATTCCAGTTGCTATAGAAACTAGACTTACATGCCTTGATTTTGTTAGAAGAAACTGAAATATGATTTTCACTGCATGATAGTGAAAATGGGTATTCAAATTTGATTGTGTTTGTGACTTTTGCCTTTTTGAGCAGTCTGTGGTTTTTCTTGAATAACTGGAGTTTTACAGGTCCTATTGAAATGATTTTTGGTGTTTTGGAAACTAGAAACGTAGGCCTACAACTTTGTTGAAGGCCACTTTGGATAAAATTGTTGTTTTTCAGGTCAAAAAGGGGATGAAAGTCGAGACGGGAAATCGGCCTCGAGACGGTTTAGGGCTCACGGTTACCATGGATTTTAATAGTAACCGTGAGGTGCCTAAAATTTCAGTCCAGACTAAAAGTATTTACTGGACCACGGTTACTAAAGTTTCATAGTAACCGTGACCCAGTCTCGTAGCATTACTACACGGTTACTACCCTGAGACTAGTAACCGTGAGGTAATGAGCTTTTAGTCCATAGACAAAATCCGAACTATCTCACGGTTACCAAGGAATTCTTAGTAACCGTGACCTGAGTTCACCATCCTACTTCACGATTACTATAAAAATGTTGGTAACCGTGAGGTAGTTTGTTTTAGTCCAGAACCCAAGAGCCATATAGCTCACGGTTACTAGGAAATTAGTAGTAACCGTGACCCTTATTGCAAGTTGGGTCTCACGGTTACTAGGAATTGTTAGTAACCGTGACCCTCCCCTGTATTTTGAAAACTGTATTTTTCTTGGATTTATTTTAAGGTACAAACTTGTCTAAGACCTTCCTAAGCTTATAAATCATCCCAAATTTCAGTTGTGTGGCAAATGTATTCTCATAAATGCAAGTTGCTTATTGATCAAAAAGGTGAGTTTCTATTACTCAAATTGAAACATACAGGAATTTATTTCAAATAAGTTACAGTATATGATATGTTATGCCTGCACATAGAGACTTGGTTGTGGATAGATAGGCATGCCTATAGGGTTATCGCAGCTGCTTCTGTTTGACTCTTATGAGTCTTCTGTTTGTCTCTACATGAGACTTCTGTTTAGATACCTACGGGTATCCTTCTGTTTAGATACCTACGGGTATCCTTCTATTTTGATACCTTCGGGTATCCATTGCACCCGTTATCCACACCCAAAGGGAATTGTACGCAGGCCATTTGTGTAAATACATTATAAAGTCTGTTATTATTCTGATTAAATGATACTGTTATATCATTATGGTGTAAATACATTATAAAGTCTGTTATTATTCTGATTAAATGATACTGTTATATCATTATTAATCCTGTAAGGCATTGTATTTTATTATTATTGAATGCTTGGTGATAACTACTGTGAGTGGTTATCAAGGTGTTATTAGTTGTTCCCCACTAAGCTTTATAGCTTAGCACGGGTGTTTATCCGTGTAGGTTCATAGGGTAGAACTTTTGTTCAGGGACATAGCCAACAATCTCACAAGCCAACATCGGATTAGAAGTAGCATTTAATGTGGGAGATTGATTTTGTATCTCTTTTGGTTATAGCTGATGTATTTGCATATGTAAAGGCATGTAATTATAAAGCTATGTAAGGAATGCTCAACAGCAAGTGAAAGTATAAGTCCATGATCATGCATGATATGCATAGAATGAATGTATGTATGTTCATATATGCATCATTAACAGATAAGTCATAGCATCGATAGAATTAATGTATGTGATTAGTAACAGTTATCTGGTTTATCTAGTATAGTCATTACAGTTTTGATCAAGAATTTATTTTCTTTTTATTTCCTACCTCTGCATACATTATTATTTTGTATCATTTTAATTCCTAATCTGTCTGTATTTTATTACTCGGTAGATTTTTCTACTTTTGTTTCCTTGCTTGTGCTTTACCTTTCTTTCTTGACACTTTACTGTTTTTGACTGTTCTACTTTATACTTTTATCCTTTGTTTTGCATTTTCCTTTCCTTTATTTATTTATTCATTTATTGTAATTATTATTTACTTAATTCATAATTTATTTCGGATTATCCTTTCTGTCGAATTCAATAATTACCTTCTTTCTTTTTATTGAGCTTTTGTTTATGTGATTCATTTAAATCTTTTATTATTCTAATTATGCCAATTGTGTTTCTGGTTATCAAGTTACCAGGCTTCTAAATAATCTTCCAATAAACTATTACTTTAGACGATTAATCTCAGTTTAATTTCCTAATTGTTATACTTTCCTATTTCCTTTCATTGACTTCGAATCCATATCTTTTCCTACAATTACATTTATATTCTATCTTTAATGAATAAACATTATATTGTTTCTGGTTGACTATACAATTACATATGGGGCCATAATCTTTTATTTATCCAATTTGACTATATTTGACTTTATTTAATCTTGATTGACTTTTCCATTTAATTCCTTTTTGACTTCCTTTATTTCTTAATCTATCTTAGTTGGACAATCTCATCCCATTCCTTACTTTTATTATAAATTGAGAAATTTATATTTTGGCCCTGATTCTTTACGTATAATTTTTATTTTACTCTTTTACTATTTTACTCTTATTTACTATCTCATTTATTTAATTTATAATTTACTCCATTAATATAATAAATTTACTTTGATTCTCTGTACTATAAATATTTTTCACTGGATTCCACTTATTTCTTTATCATAATGGAAAATTACATTTGGATACCTATAATTCACTCCATTATATTTTATCTTCTTTTAATTTTGATTTTGACTAAATTGACTAGTTTGACCTCCTTTGACTTTTAATTTATTCTAAGTTCATAAATTATAATTTAGTCCTTAAAATTATTCCTTAAGTGGCAAATTTGCTCTTTGGTTGTTGTACTTTTCTTTGTTTACTATTTTACTCTTTTTGCTTTATTTAGTTATTTTAACTTCTTTTATTATTATACAAATGTCAAAATTAATGTTTCAGCTTTGATTTTTCATGTAATTGCATTTTTGTCTCAACTGAACATATTAGTCATATTTTTCATGCTTTTTCTTATTACCTTACTTTTCTATTACTTTTTTTGGCCACATTTACCTTTTTAATCCTTGTTTCTTATACAATTCTTGCATTTGTCCCTATTCAATCGCGTAACATCATTTTTTTCTCTCTATTAAATCATCCACTCATTTCTTTCACTTTATTTTTTTGTTAAATCTTATTTCGACTTTCGCAGTTATGTTTTGGTTCTTACTTTCTCACATAATTACTGTTTTACCCTTTTTGACTTTTTGGCAACATTTCTTACTTTATTCCTTATTTGTTACTCTTTTTGATACTTTTATTGCATATTTTCTTTCTTCCTCTTCGTTCAGGAACCTAATTACCATTTTGCCACTTTTAATTTTTCTTTTCATATCTTTTCTTATTCTATTATCTTTATGGCTTTTATTTAACTTAATTACTTTTTTTTTTTCATTATCATGATTACTATCTAGCCCCTAGTGATGGCCAGTGGAACTCTTCGAACTGGATATACGGGAAAAAGACTGTCTGGTTGGATGTGAGGTGACTACCTTGAGGGTAACTAACCTAGATACTGTCTGAATGTAGGAGAGAGGCCTCTCTATACTGCCTGTTTGTCTGTATGTATATCTATCTGTCTGTATAAAGCTACTGCAGTATAAATGTCCCTATAGCTAGCCATTATATCCTAGCATCTATGATTATCTACTATACACTAAGGGCAACTATTCATTTTATATTATGTTAACTATATACTTTAAATTTCAAGGTACACTTAATATAATTATTTGTATACACATCTTCATTTTTCTATACATTCATTTCTATTATTCATAATTACATAGGTACGCATACCTAACAAATATTAATTAAACATAGTATCTTCACTATGCATTCCATTCGGCCAACATAAGAAAATTAGCATACTTAATATTTTCTTCATGTATTTGATATCATTTATTTTTCTAACATTAAATTATATATACACATGCCTTCCTTTATTTATTTTACCTTACTTTTCCTTTATTTCCTATAAGATCACTATTATGTTTCATACTCAATTACATATACCTATAGTATTTTTATGCCAATTTTATCATAACATATTTAATTACTATTATAGTATTAAAATTACATTTAATATCTCATTAATCATCAAATATCCTTTTATTTCTTTTAGGAACCCATTCGGCCTCATCCCATCTCCTTACTAAATGTTTGATTTATTTCTTAACTCCTACTCAATTTATGCTAATTTATCATTTTACATTATTATCTTAATTTATTTCTCATTATTTCTTAAATATATATAGTTACATAATATAAACTTCACATTATAATTCAAGGATTAAATAAAATAGAGTGTAGTTTGTATCCACTTACCTCCATTTTTGTTCTTCACACTTTATTCCTTATTTTTCTTATCTTCTATCATTGAAACACCATGATCTTCCTTATGTCCCTTAATGGCCGAATTCTTCATGATGATTTTTCATCAATTTCTTTCTTTCTTTATGCAAAATAATCATATAAATATATGTTACATACTCTAATTTTTCTATTGGAACCATTGAACTAAATTTAAAACTTCATTTTCTCTTACATTAATTTTGATACATAACCTTTGTTCTTTAATTTCTACCACTTTCTTCACTCATTTTGAGCTCTTGAGAC
This sequence comes from Excoecaria agallocha, assembly GCA_037975025.1. Taxonomy (NCBI): domain Eukaryota; kingdom Viridiplantae; phylum Streptophyta; class Magnoliopsida; order Malpighiales; family Euphorbiaceae; genus Excoecaria; species Excoecaria agallocha. The sequence goes on from CM075809.1 coordinate 17,978,438, forward strand.
CATCATTAATGAAGAGAGGGGCTGGAATTTACTTAGGAAAGTGGAATTTTGGGGAATTAATGAGAGAAGATGAAAGAAGAATCTAAAGAATGGTGGAGTGTACCATTCGGCCTCCATGAAAGAAGAAGGAAGCTGGAGAAAATTCTAGCTTTCTACAGATTTTTCTAGATTTTTATAAGCTTTCTAATGGGTTGGGCTTGGTCTAACCAAATGGTTCAACAAGGCCCAAGCCCAATTTCTTTAATTAGGTTATTTATGCTCTAAAAATATTTCTCTCATTTCCCATGTTCAATCTCACTTATAATCAATTTATAAATTCTTAAAATAATAAATTAGGCTGCTACATAAATTTTTAGGCCAATTGGAGTCCATTTTCAGTCCGATTTATTTTCGCCAATCCAATTTGACCATTTTCTAGAAACCAATGTTTCACTCATCCAAATATTCTAAAATTTTAACGTGAATTTATAGGAATATGCATAAGATTGTGGTTAAAATTTCATGTCATTCTGAGATCATTTCGACATGATTCCAATTTTAGAGAAAAATCTCGCTAGTTGAAACCATAAAAATTTAAAATTACCAGAAAACTAATTTTTCATTTCCAAACACTAATTTGGACCATTTATAATAGATCTGAAAATTTTGGTTATTTTTAGAAGTTATTTACTATTTTTAAATTTCTACTGAAACCTTAATCAATCCTTTTTCTGGGTCCCTCGACCGTTTTTAGAAACTAGTGTTCCCATGATTAGAATGCTTCAACATTTTCCCCATGTGTACTAAGGATTTCAAAACCATGTATTTAAAATTTCAATCCATTTTGACACCATTTCGATATGCTTATGGATTCGACAGCCTGAACAGCAGGCCCGAAGTCCGAAATTCTGAAACTATCAAAAAAATTTATTTTTTTAATTCTAATATTTTATTTGCATTATTTCTACCATATCCATGTGATTATAATAATTTTCGGAGATCAATTGAATACTCCTAAGCCCGGTCAAACTACCAATCAACCTTTTCCTCGATACTGAGTAAAAACTTTTCTGTCTTATTTAAGGGTCCATTTAAACTCACTTTTGCCTTAAATTGTACCATCAAACTCTATTTAATACCTATTTTCATAATTCTCTATCAACCTAGACTTTCCATCAGGTCACCCATTCTCGGTTTTTCTGGCGTGAGCACGTTTAACTTTTACACTTTTTCAAATTTCTCTGCTTTTTCCAACTCTGTTTGCTCCGAAAGCTATACCGGGATTATCTTTCATTCTCTACAAAATGTCAGGCACGTCAGATGCCAGTTTCGGGCCGTTACAGCATCAGCTTCTCCACTCTGGCGTTGCCTGTTTCGATCTCAGCCTTCCTCAGAACCATATCGCCAATGTTAAAAGCTTTAGGCCTTACCCTTTTGTTATTGTACTTGGCGATCCTCTGTTTATAGGTGATAATTTTTGCGTAAGCATCCTCTCTCCTTTTTTCCACCAGATCTAGGTCCTGGCATCTTTTTCAAATTTTAGTCCAATTGGAGTAGAAAGTCAACCAATAGGAGGGAATTTCGATCTCTATCGGTATTACTGTCTCCGATCTGCGTACCAAAGAGAAAGGTGTTTGATGAGTGCCAGCCCTAGGCAAAGTTCTTTAAAACCATAGGACACTTTGTAGCTCTTCTATCCAGTTGCCTTTCACTTTCCCCAATCATTTTTTGATAATCCCACCAAGATGGTTTGGTTGGAGATCTCTGTCATTCTGTTGCTTTATAGGTGGGTGACCGAAGTGAATCTCAGGCTGATGTTAAGATCGGAGCAGAAGTTTCTAAAGATAGAGTTGTCAAATTGCTTGCCATTATCAATTACAAAAAATTTGGGAAGGCCATATCTGTAGATAATCTCTTTTCAGGTACAATTTGTAATTTTTTAGCTGTTATTGTAGCTAAAGGCCCATTGAGGTATGGTCAACAACGATAATAAGAAACTTTATTTGTCATTTTTCTTGAGGGGAAGGACCTAAGAAGTCCAGTCCCCACTGATCGAATGGCCAGGATACTCCGATTAGCTGTTGGTCTGCTGCAAGTTGTCTGATAATTCTTCCATAAATTTGGCATTGTGGGCACCTTTTTACCTTATTTTGGGCATTTTTGAAGATACTTGGCCAGAAATAGCCAGTTTGTAGTACTTTCCTCGTGATAGCCCTACTGGCTTTATATGCTTTGTAAATTTCCTGAAGTATGTAATCTCCTTCCTCTTACATCACACATTTAAGCTAGGGATGACTGAATGCCTTCATGTATTACTCATCATCAATTATGGAATAACTGAGGGATTTTCGAGATATCTTTTGGGCTTTAACCTTATCCTCGGGTAATTTACCTGTTCAGAGAAATTGTTTGATCGGGATCATCCAGGTGTCACCTTATCACTTGATCTTCATCAACTTTGGCTCATCAAGGGAAGAAGGGAGTTGTTTGACTGTTGTTACATTTTTTTCAATTTCCTGCTTGTCTACGACAGATATCTTGGTTAGCCGATTGGCCACTATTATTTGTTCTTTGGGTACTTTCTATAGAGTCCAAATCGATTCGGTCTCTTCTAACTCCCTTAGAGCTGCTTTAACTTTTTTGGCTTTAGAGGTACCCAACACTTGGCTAGTTACGACCTAAGAATCGCTTTTCATTGTGTGGATTTTCGGTCATAGCACCTTGACCAGCCTCAAGCCCTACAATAGTGCTTCGTATCCTGCAACATTATTAGATGCCTTAAAAATAAGTCTAATTGTGTACCTTATTGCAATACCGAAGGGATCCATTATTACTATTTTGACCCCTCCTCTGGTACTATTTGAAGCCCTATCAACTATCATCTCCCAGGCCATTCTCGAGGGTTGTTCAAATGCTTCACCACAGGTAGTGAACTCAACAACAAAATTGGTAAGGGCTTGGGCCTTTATTGCATTCCTTGGCTCATACCCGATGTCCAGGATTGCAGCTTTATGGTCCACCCTGCTATCTTGCCTTTTAGATCAGGCATTTACAGGATCCTTTTAAGCGGCTAATTCGATCGAACAATAATGGTGTGAGCTTCGAAATATTGTCTCAATTTGAGAGTTTACATTATTAGCGCGATGATCAACTGCTCAATTGGACCTTTTTTCAGCTCTGGGCCTCTCAGCACCTGGCTGCCGTAATAGATAGGCATCTATTACGTTCTTTTTTCTCTGACCAAGACACCTACAACAGCTTTCTAAGACATCGATAGGTACAAAAAAAGGTTCTCTCTTGGGATCGATCGATTCAACAGAGGGGGGTCTATGAGGAATCTCTTTAGTTCATCAAATGTTTGTCGACAATCTGTTCCCCAGTCAAATGTGTTATTCTTTCTCAATTTCTTGAAGAAAGACATGCAGCATTTGGCTAAGGAGGAAATGAATCTCCCCAAGACTGTAACTCTTTCATTCAGCTTTTGGATGTCTTTTACATTTCTCAGGGGTTACATTTGTAGGATTGCCTTTATTTTCTTTGGATTGGCTTTTATCTCTCTCTGCGAGACCATAAAACCTAAAAATTTACCTGATGGAATGCCGAAGACACATTTCTCCTGGTTTAGCTTCATTTAAAATTGGTTCAGGGTGTGAAAGACTTTCGCCAAATCAGCGAAGTGTTCTTTTGGGTTTTTGCTTTTGACGATCATGTCATTAACATAAACTTTCATGTTTTTCCCAATCTAGTCTTTAAAAATTTTATTCATCAGGTGCTGGTATATGGTACCAGCATTTTTTAAATCGACGACATTACCTTGTAGCAAAAGGTTCTGTTGCCCGTAATAAAGCTTGTCTTTTCCTAATCCAAAAGCCACATCAGGATCTAGTGATACCCAGCATAAGCATCAAGCAGTGAATAAATGACGTGGCACGCTATTACATCTACTAGCTGGTTTATGTTCGGTAGTGGATAGCTATCTTTTAGGAAAACTTTGTTGAGATTAGTGAAATCAACATACATTCTGAGCTTCCCTGACGTCTTTTTTTACCAAAACCACGTTTGCTAGTCATTCTGAGTAATCTACCTCTCGGCTCATCCTCGCCTTCAAGAGTCTATCAACCTCTTATAAAATGAATTACCTCCAATCGAGGGTATGTCTTTAAAGCTTCTGCTTGATCAGATGATGGTTTGGGTTGGTACTCAACTTATGTGTAATGACTCTTGGGTCAATTCTGGGGATATCCTCTAGTTTCCATGCAAAATAGGCCTAATTTTTCATCAGCACCTGTATCACTAATTTTTCGACCTCTTTGCCCATGCCCGTCCCAATCTGAACACTTTTTCCCTTCGAGAGCTCTCTTGCCTCTACCTCTTCAGCAGGGTCCACCTGTGGTCTTTCAGCCTTCTTGATTCGTTTCGACTTCGGCTTCACCATATAGGCCTCTTTGCTTTGCTTGATCATTAGATGTAAGCCTCCTTGGATGCTTTTTGATCTCCTCTTAGCATATTGACACCTTGCTTCATGGGTATCTTTATGACCATATATTGTATGCTGGTAATAGCCCTAGTCTGGAAAAGCAAAGGATTGTCGAATATCGCATTATAGGTGAAATTCATATATATGACTATAAACGTCACCTTACACATATGAGTGACTGCCTCCTGGCCTAACTTGACGAACAACTCAATCGATCTCACCACTGGTACAATGGCATTACCTAGCCCAATCAGTAGGGTAGCATTTGGGCGCAGTTTCTCGATTAGCAGTCCCATCATTCTGTAAGCCTCGAGGGTCAGAACATTCATAATGCTTCCATTGTCCAAAAGGATTATTTTGATGAGAAAATTGTTAACCCTTGCACTAACAACCAGGGCATCTTTCATGAGGAAACTTTAGGTCTCCTGCATCTTCATGAGATATGGAAACTGGGTAGATTATTTCAGATTGGTGGAAAAAGTATATGCCTTTTCCCTTTTTCTTTTTAGAGAGGTCTTCTCTGTAGGATGATCCTCTGCCACCCTAGCATATGGTTTGTGCTGACCCATGCTCCTAGGCTTTCTGTGTTTACCATCATCATTAGAGCTCGAGTCGTCCCCCCTTTCAGGGAGTGGTCTATAAGGACTCCATTTTCTTGTAAGGCCTACAAATTTCTTCAACGACTCCCTTTGTATGAGTCGTTCTTTCTCTTCTTTTATTAAGTAACAATCATCAATCATATGACTGATGTCTCGGTGAAATTTGAAATATTTGCTCTAGTCTTTTTTAATCCATGACTACTCAAGAAGATTTTTGGGCTAATTTAACTCTTGTGATTTTTCTTGATCCACATCAAGACTTGGGTAGGGTTGGAGTTAAGCAGAGTGAAGGTCCGAGCAGGGTGATTGGCGGATTGTTCGGGCCTCCCCTACTCAACCTCCTTTCGCTTGCCTAAATTCTTGGATGTGGATGCTCTGTCTGGGCTTTTGGCGATCCTTTTAGACATTAGAATCCTATGGTTCAACCTTCCATCTGGGTATTACAATCTATCCATCACATTTTTTCTTTACCTCCGATTGGATCACAAGGCATCATCCAGTTGGATGTGCTGCCTAACTCTTTTCATCAGATCAGAGAAGTCTGAAGGTGGTCTCATGGTGAGCAATTCAAATAAGGGCTAATCGTGAATTCCTTCAGCTGAAGCATTGGTTGCAATTTTAACACTCACATTCATGACTGCAGACATCACTGCTTGAAACTGTCAATATAGTCTCTAAAACTTTCATCGGGCTCCTGATAAAGGTTGCACAGGTCACTGACCTAGTTCGGAGCTCGTGTTTGCACAATGAATCTTGTCATAAATAGATCTTTCAACTATCTGAAGAAAGTGATCGATTCCTGAGGTAGCTCATAGAACCAATTTAATACATTTTCTCCTAATGTTTTGGGGAAAATCCTGCAAGTGATCCTCTTGTCGTAGGTGTAGACATGCATCTTGGTAAGATATTTCTTCATATGAGGGGTTAGATCATTTTTGCTTGTTTACCTATTCATGATTATATCTCGCCACTTGGCAGGCAGTTCGAAGTTTGTTATTTCTCAGTAAAAGGGAAATGTGGTATTCCCACAGGTATTATTTTTTAATATGCCCCTTTTGAGGTGTCCCAGGCTGAACTATTTAAGCTTTTACTTGAACCACTTGTCTTTTTTGCTTTTCGCCCATGAGTCATCCTCATCCTTAGTTCTCTTCGGGTGGTCCCTAGCAGGGGTGCACATGAACAACAAGTTATCTCCTATGGATGCAGTAGATGACCGACTTGGCTGGTAGATGAGATCTCTACTTGAGGACGTTGTTCCTTTGCCTCTATCATTTTTTCCTGAGGTTCGTAGGCTAGGGTGCATACTCATTCTTCTACTATCTTGTCCTCGTGGCTTGTTGATGAAGAGTCCTCTGCCTTCTTAGCTCTTTATCCACAAAGTCATCCCCACAGCTCCATACGAAGGTTTAGGGTATTTTGCCTTTACAGATGGTCTGAACAATGCTTTTGGTGAAATCGCTGATAAACATTCGCATATCCCTTACAGTAATAGGAGTATTTTTAACTTGTTACAATATTGCATCATTGAACTCAGGCATAAGGTCAGCTCACCTGGGGGACGTACAAATCTTGTTTTGTCTCCTAGTAGGCCTAGAACTTCCCTGACCATTGTTAGCTTGGTCGCTTCCTTTGGGTGTCATGCGTCCAAATGATTTTGATCTTTCTATAGCTTTCAACAAAAGTACCAAATGATAAGGTCTAATTTGTCAAGGTCTTGAGATGAGTTAATGGCTATATGATCCAATCGCTAGGTGAGTACCTATATGAAGCTTTGCCCGATCGAACTTGGTGGAAATACTTTAAAGCTTAAGTCAGAGACTTAAAGAGAGATAAATCTACAGAGAGAGAAAGTCTCAAGTTTTGCATACCTAAAGCCACTATAAATTGGGCTATTTATAAAAGGTGTGAGAGTGCACTTGAGTGCCTAAAGTAAGGCTATTAAGGTGTTAGAGCAGGTGAGTGGTGATATGACAAGAGGTAGGTTGGAAATATATGCTCTGCAGTATGTTAGTGGATTGATGAGGCTAGAGATCCCATCAATCCAATCGGATAGCGTGTGCTTGCCTTCCAGTGTTTGTTTGTCATGCACCTGGCCTCTTCAAAGATAAGTCCTTAGGCTTTGGATTGAGGCTTGCTTAGGCCTAAAGGATGATACAGTATTATCACTAACCATTTCCACTATGCAATTATAAATTATTTACGAATCTAAATGTCTATAGTGTTGGGATACCAGCAATGCATTACAATTATGAGGCTCCTTATATACACTAATGATCTAATAAGGCGAGGTCATTTTCTTCATAGTTCATAGTCTCCAAGGATAACTTATATCGGCACGTGTGCAGCAAAACTCCCAGTATGATGTCTTTGACTTAACAACTTTATAGGAAATATATTAAAAATTTCTTCACACATGCCTTGACTTTATACTTGAATGTGAAGGCCAATTCTTTGCATGACTCAGAAACACTATCTCATCTTAGCATTGGCAAATCATTAGACATGTTAAACTCAACTTCAGCAAAATTAATAGATGTGTGTTGCATAAATGCAAAGTGAAATTGTAAAATATTAGATTGACCACTGGGTCGATCTTTAACCCCATTCATGTGCAGATTCTGAAGGCCTTATGTCATATGGATTGAACTATATAGAACAAAGTGATCACCACTTCTAACTGTAATTTCTGGATCAGCATCATTCAAGCCTATTTAATCATCATCATTCGGGTTATAATTTGGAGAAATTTATCCATTATTCGCAACATTATCTTCATCTCTATATGCATCATCATGTGCAACATCTCTACCTCCAAAAGAAGAACACGAGATAAAATTCATTTTATTTGGATCCCTAAACTCTCTAATAGGACTTGCATTTATTGTTTCCATTTCATCAACATTTTCACATTGTGTTGGAGCTTGAAACTGTGTACCAAAATCAGACTGAGTGACTCTTAGATAATATGAATTATCACCAAATGCATTTTTGGCATTCGTAGTTGGTATAGACTCTTTTTCTCTAGCATTAGCCATCTGATTAATATTATTTAATATATTTTCTCAATCTCCAATTATAATTTTTTCATTTTTAACAATTAGCTCCATAATGGTGTATCCAGGAAATGTATCGAAAGTTTCATAAATTTGATCAATATCATCATCATCGATTACATCCATAGATGCCCAGCAAATTGACCCCTAGCAGTTTACTGGACATTTATATATCACCCTACTAACCCTCACATCCACTAGTAAATTCAATTTAACACATATCTTATGAACAAATTTTACAATTGTTAGTTTACTCCTAATCTTCAATCTCCTAGATCTCGCTAATGGGCTTGAAATGTCATACTAAAAATCAGCTATACCCAATCCAGATTGTCCTGCGATGTGAATTATAAAAGTAACTAGAATCGATAATTTTTTCCTACATTATATGTACATATATCATAATTTATGTACTAATTTACTATTTTTTTCATAAACATAACATCCTAAAAAATAAAATTGAAAAAATATATAAATTCCTCAAAAATTTGGTACACCCACTTCAAAATTAAAATTTAAACTAATACTATTTATCAAATTTTATCTTTTTATGCAATATTTTTTTCTACAACATCATATATATATATATATATATATATATATATATATATATATATATATATATATATATATATATATATATATATATATATATATATATATATATATATATATCTTACACTAATTATTTCATAAATCATTTAAAGATTAATATTAATATGTTTATAAACTTAAGCAAATCAAATTATAAATTATCAATTTCAGAAACAAATTATGCGAACACAATTTTTTAACTTAATTAACACATGGAAAGATTTAATAGTATTTTTTAACTTAATTAACACATGGAAAGATTTAATAGTTACTTTTCTTTTTTCTTTTTAGCAAATAATCGTTTAATACCAATTAAATTGGTTTCATATAATATAAATAAATTAAGCAATAAATTGAATCAACCATTATGAAAATTAATTATCTAGATATATAAACTAAAGTTATTTTTCTAAAATTAAAAAAATAAACATAACTTACCTTTACCTTTGTAGTAATTAGATATACCTTTGTAGTAATAAAAATATCCAAATCAAATTACTTTTTTTTTAATAAAATTGCCAGATGGTGTAAATATTAAATGAAATTATGAGTATATTTAAAATGAAAGAAAGAGTTTGTAAATGAGAGTTAAAAAAATGAGAGAAAGAGTTTGAAAGTGAGAATAGGAGAATGAAAGAATGAGTTTGAAAAAAAAAATTTTGAACTTTGCAAAATACAAATGCAACACACCATTTTCGAGGATTTAGGGACGGACACACTATCAGAAATCGGCATGGGAGGGTGCTAGTTTCTGTCAGAGCCGGCCAGCCGGTTAACCCAGTGGGCTCACTCCGACACAAAGTTGCACATATGTGTGCCAATTTCTGACACTCAAAAAACATAAATATTTTTACTGTAGCCCCATTTTTTTAATTTTTTTTAAAATACCGAATTTTTAAAAAATTCCTGCATATTCATACACTTATGTACCACTAGAAAAAGAGAAAAAAAAGTTTGAGACACTTAAGTCATCCCCTGTTGTGTGTCTTTGGGACCTACACAAAAGAGTCCTGAATTTGAAAGAAAATAGTTGTTTCGGTACTCAAACTTTATTTAAGCTACATTTAGCACTTGAAGTCCTATTATTTTTAATTTTTCAAACATCTCCAGTAACTCAAATGCTGACTAGAATAGTGCATGTAAAATAAGCAATTTGTATAGCCTGAATCAAAGTTTATTATGGAAAATTAATATAATATTAATTTTATATTAATATATGTAATGATAAAAACTTAATTTTTTAAATTCCTAATTCGTAATTCTCATTCTTATTCTTCTGTAAAATTCATAGTCTGAGTAAATTTTTTTATTCTTCTTCTGCTGTAAAATTCTCAATTTTACAGATTATAAAAGAAAGAGATTTATGAAAACTGAAAATTTTATAGAAGAAGAAGAAGAAGAAGAAGAAGAAGAAGAAGAAGAAGAAGAAGGAAAAGAAAAAAGAGATTTGCTTGGACTGTGAATTTTATAGAAGAAGAGGTTGGAGAGTTAAAGAAATTATTTTTTTTACTGTTACATATATATATTAATATTATATTAATTTCCTGTAATAAACTTTGATTTATGCTATACACATTACATTTTTTTATGTGCTATTCTAGTCAATATTTGAGTTGTTGGAGGTGTTTAAATAATTGAAGATAACAAGACTTTAGATGTTAAATGTGACTTAAATAAAATCCATGTACCGAAATAACTATTCTAGCTCAAGAATTACGATAATAGTAGGATGTAAAGACAATTAAATGTGAATTATTTGCTAGTATATGATATTGTTTAAAAGTGAGTACAATTATGAAATAACGTGTATTTACATGAATGAATTGACTGTTGATTAAACTGAAATTTGAAAGATGGCAAAAAAGTGCAATATGGTACCAGTGAATGTAATTGACATGAGTTGTAAAAAAGAAAATAATAATAATGTATAAAAATTGCTACTTGCTTATATTAAAGCATTAAGAAATATGTGAGGAAATAATGGCATTAATGCCCATAGTAACAGTAGAAAATTTTGACTAGAATACAATTGGTTTGCCATAAGGATGAAATTTTAATTGATAATCTGGATAATGGTATTTTGCATTATAGATAAATGATTTATTATTAGGTGTAAAAAGGTCAGTGTCAGGTTTTGACCCTTTTTTACATCGTAATTGGAGTGTAGTGTCAGGTCTCAATCACTCAAATTCAAAACTGGCTATATAAAGGAGTGCAGTGTCAGGTTTCAATCACTCAAGTTTAAATAGGCCAAAAAGGCCTCAATCCCTCGTATCCGCTAGATAATTCCTTCGGGTTATTATGGGTAAGGAAATATTATCCTTAAAAATGAATTTAATGACGCATAGTAATAGATATAATAATAACATTTGTTATATATATATATATATATATCTTTGTGATTTTAATAGGATTTAGCATATGTAATTATATGAATAACCTGAAATTTTGGTTTTATGCTTTGAGATAAGGGTAATTAACTAACAAGCTTAAAATTGTGTATATATATTGTTCTATTAAATATAAGTTTAATGATTTCTATCTTTTTGAAATAAAAATATTATTTCTTTATGGAAAAGTAAGATTAGTGGTTGCTACTAAATATTATTCTTAGCGAGTGAAATTTTTATTTTTACGCGTAGCTATACAGAAATTTTGAGAATTAGTAAATCTGGAATCTATTGAGAAGTGATCAGGAGAAATTGTTTTACTTCATAATGGATACTTGGCTGGAAAGTTTGTATTAGCATTTTGGAGTTTTAGATACTTATGAAACTGTGGATGGCTTTCTAATTGATGATTTTTGTATTAAAATAGTTATATTATTATAATTATATTGTAAAAATAGTTGATGATATTTCTTATGGAAGTACAGTTTACAACTTAAAATATTTAATTTCTTTTATATTGTGGATAGATTTATTGTTATTTTGTAATGGATTGAGGAGGTTGGGATACAAATTAATTATTATTTGGATGTTGAAGGACTTGAGGATTGTGATGGATATTATAAAAGTGCAAATTATCTTTTATAACATGGAGGATAGAGATCCGTATAAAAGAAACTCTGTCCGTTTTTCTGTAAATATATTGATAGTTATAAAATTAATATGAATAATGATATATATAATATAAATTGATTTTTGATTTTTAGTTGGTGTAATATTAGGTATTCAATCCATTTATCGGGTCGGATACTAAACCTTATAATATACTTTGATTTGATTCACCGGTTAAAGTACTAAACTGCCAAGTCGCAATGTAAACAAATGGATACTTAAGCGATGACTAGGGATCGTCTGAAGTCCACAATTATAATGTTTTGCTAACTGAAAACTTTTGTGAATGATTTGGACAACATAAAAATGGGAATTTGATATATTTTTAATTGCACTTATTTAAACAACAATTTTTTGAATATAAAACCAGATAATTAATACAAGGAGGTGGTACGGGACGGTGTTTGATCTTATTTGCTGAAGTTTGCATTTTAATTTTATTAAAATTTAACATGAACACCAAGCAATGATATTATACCTATTATTTTTCTTTTTAATGTGTACCCTATATAAAGCGAAGGGTAATAATATATATTCATAATGCCACTGTGATTTAAACTTGAAAGGGAATTGACACGACATATTAATTTGATAATTTTCCATTATATTTTGCCTAATTAATGCAACAAAAGAAAAAGAAAAGAAGAAGAAGAACACTTCATAAGCTATTGAAATCAGTACATTGAGCTGAAAATAGTAGATATTGAGCTCCAAGATCTGACTGAAAATGGATAAATAGGACAAATATAAAGTTTAGTGGATTAGTAGCGGACATATGTTGAGATCGACCACTTAGAGTAATAATCCAAGTACTTGTAAGAAAAATTTCACATGTTCGGGCATACATGATCTTTGCTTGTTTGCTTGGCCTGGCCATACAAATATGTTATGCTAATCATAATCAATACCCTTCAAGTCAAGGCCACATAAACTATAGTGTGGTCCTTACGTGCATGAACTATGAATCACCTGCTATTAATTTGCCTCTCGAAAAACCAATAAGCTTATTGCCCCTTAATTAGGCCACATTTAATTTTCAATAGCTATTTTTTCCTTTTCAATAGAGCAAATTCGATGTGGACTTTCGTGTGAGATACTTGGATCATGATTCTAGAAAGCTCAATGTTTTTCTCAAAATATTATGAACTTGGATGCAAATGATGTTGGGATGTTTTTTTTTAATCTTTTCCATAAAGTCAAAGTTTACAATGATCTTTTAGATATTAATTTGTTATGTTGCTGGGTATCGGTTGGAGTAAAAACTTGAGGGTAATATTGAAAAACGGTTAAAGTAATACTAAACTAAAACCTTGTGGGTAATATCTCATGAATGTAGTATATATTATAATGTGAAAAAGAGTGAGGGAAAAATGGAATATAATAAATGAGAAAGAAAAAAGGAAGAAGCTAAAGTAACCTGGTTTCAGAAATCAGATTGATTTGATAATGACTATGAACAAGCAACTAGGATGTTCCAAAGAATAAAACAACACTTGTGTGGGGTTGCGAGTGTATCCCAACTTAGATCTCCCAAAACCCTAACAATTAGATACTGATTGTAACACTTCCTTGATCCATGGTAAGTCTAGCAGGTAAAATATGATGCCCTTAACCAAACATGGGGACCATGTGTATGTGTGTGTACATGTAATTAAATCTTAAAGAAAAACAATAAATTTAATTAATATGGTAAATGAAAATAAGCAGTCGTAGGGGAATAGAGGTAGGGCTTGCAAAAACAAAGGCAACGTCTCTCTCATAGCCTCTCTCTAGCCAAATGCCTTAAGAGCCTCTCCTCTTCTACCCTTTTTAAAGTCACGAGACCAAAATGTCTCTTTGCTGTTGTTTGAATTATATAGAGAGAAGTGCAGAAGGGTTGGCAGATTAACTGATAGAGAACTTTCAAAGCTCTTTTTCTCCACCTTCACTCAACTAGCCTCTATATTGCAGTCTCAAACTCAAAGTCTTTTAATTTTTCTTTTATTATCTCCCCCATCTGAGACATTGTTTACCTCATCTTATTTTTATTTTTTTCTTCCTTCTGTCTTTCTCTGTCGGTACCATGTAGGTCTCCTTCTCCCTCTCCCTCTTTTTACTATTCTTCACTCTCTCACCTCCCTTTTTTTTTTTCCTTTTTCTTGTTTTGCTTTCCAGGAGACCCGAGAGGAACCCTTTAGACCTCAATAACTTGCCTGATGATTATACTCGTGATGGTAAACAAATTTTTGATGATACCTCTTCTTCTGGTATGTTCTTTTCTTTGCATTTGTTTTGTTATTCTTATTAGTTAGTATTAACAAATTCCATGTGGAGAAAAGAAAAGCTAATCTGTTGCTTGGGTATTATACAGCTTAATAAAATGATAAATAAATGAATAAATTGAGTATCTAGGGTTAGGCTTGGAGGTAAAGAACGGTCTCATCGAAGTTGCTCTAATTGGTTGCTTTTTGATAGCAGGCTATAGGAAAAAGAAAAGCTGCGCTAAGGATGGGAAAGATGAGTGTGGAAAGGTCTATGAATGTAGGTTTTGTTCCCTCAAGTTCTGCAAATCTCAAGCCCTTGGAGGCCACATGAACCGACATAGACAAGGCAAACTCAATTTCTTTTCTTCTACTCTTGATTACCGTGCTTTTGATCATCAAAATTATTATTATTATAATACTAAAAAAGAATAAAGAAAGAATGGCCAGTGGTTGTTATTACAATGATTTATCAAGCTAGGATATACATATATAGCATGGTCATGTCAATCAATCTCGAGGAAAACCAAGTCGGTGTATTGTTGAAATTGTTGGTGGGCTTTGATTTGATTTGATTTCTGTTGTTGGCTGCTCAGAAAGAGAGACAGAGACACTGAACCGAGCTCGTCAGCTGGTCTTCAATACTGATAACCTAGCCGCCCCCGCCCCTCATTTAGGGTACTTTCTAGTTTTTTCTTTTTTAATTTACTCCTCTTAAAAATAGATTGTTTGAATTGAATTAGAATCTATATTGAAAAAAGAAAGTGAATATATACTTGTTTTTGATTAGCAGATGCCATCCAATGGCAGCAGGAAGCTACCATCCATCAGTTTATGGACCAAGATTGTTCTCAGGATCTTCATCTACTCTCTTACAGCCAACGCCAACGCCACCACAGCAACCACCGTATCTATACACATCTCCGTCGCGAATTCCTCGGTATCCTACTCAGTACCCTCCTCAACAGCAGCCAATTAACGATTACTACATTGGCAATGTCCTTAACAACACCTCATCACAACCATACCAGGGCATTAATTATACACAGGAGTCCAATTACACTTGCATTGGTGCACCAATTGGGCATAGTGGGTTTGGAGGCGGTTGGGGTCGTGGATCAGAGGGAAATGGTAGAGACGGTTCACTGAGTAGTAATCAGGAAGAAGGATTGAATTGGGGAAGATCACAGCAGCGTTTGGATCCTCCTCCTTCGTTCAATCGGTTTCAAGATTTTTAATTAAAGAATCGTTAAGTGGGTTGAGAGAGTAATGAATGAATACGAAAAATGAGAAATTTGATATGGTTGGACACGGCACCCAGAGAGAAAGAGAGAGACCTAACAAACTGACAAATGGGGCCATAGAAAAGAAGAAGGAGAGAAGTATTTTGGTTTATGTACAGGGATCGGGGCAGCTTTCTGATCTCATTTACACTCTCAGCTACTTTGGCTTCAAGCAATTTGGGATTGCAATCGTACTATCCTATCCAAACTGTGAATAAAATTGGGACTAGAGAGCTTGTAATGTGGGACAAGGACTTAGATTTCAACTGAACCCCCTTTTTTTTCAATTTGGAGTTAGTTCATTTTGCATGGCCTATGTATTTTAATTTTCTTTCTTGTTCTCATGTTTATCTTTGACTGATATATATGGGGATAATTGTCTCTTCTCTTTCTCTCTCTTATAAAACTCACTCACAAACAAAGCACACCCAAACTGGGGTCTTTTTTTAGTTTCTTCAAGTATTAGTATTTAGGCATTGCTGGACACAAGAACTTTGTTGGGATATTCTATTCAATGCCTTTCTGCCGAAAAGTTGATTCAATTAAATAATGAGAATCTGTAAGTCAAGTCTGGAACACAATAGCCACGGATCTCTTCCTTCTTGATAATTAACATCTTCTTGTACTCTCTTCTTCTTTTAAATCAAGTGCTTTGGATCAACAAAACCACTTAAGTTAATCTAATCCAATGTCAGTTAATAATGTTTTCTACAGTTAAGGTTAATCCAAAAATGAAGTTTACCACAATTTCTCTTTGTTAACTAGTGACTTGAATCCCCCAAACATAACTCATCAACCCATCTAAATCAGAACAAAAAACAGAAAGATAAAGAGAACGAAGCCTCGATTATTTGCAGGCTTAATTTAACAAGAAAGCACTATCATCAACTCTCTTTTTTTTGGTAAAAGAGTTGAAAGAAATTGATCAAATCAGAAAATTTCTTATGATTTTGATTTTTTTTTTCTCCAAGAGACAGAAGGAGAGAGGCTGCTTAAGATTCAGAGAAGGATTTCTGTTTTAAGATCACGATAACCTAAATACACTTTTATCTCAACCTGCATCTATTGTTATATTCTTCAATGCTTACTAATAATTAATAGGATTTGTTTCTTTCTGTCTTGGACTATTCATATTTTGCAGACTTCTAAATCTAGTTAACAAAACTCTATGATTTTCTTTCTATGAAAAAAACCCATTGTTTATTATTTCACACTGATAAAGAATTAATGATGCCTGGAAAGTTAGCACAGAAAAAAAAAAAAAGTTCAAAAAATCTTGGGGCCAAATTTATTTGGGCATAAATCTTGAAAAAAACTGATGAAGAGTTTCGGGTGCTTAATTAACAGTGCAATAGTTAAGAGAGATTGAAGAAATGTAGGGCAGATTCGTTGTTAAAAATTACCTGTATCAGCAATCTAAGAGGGGCATAGAGGTATAGAAGAGGTAGATTATGTTGGATATTGTAAGAGGCAAATGAATGTAAACCCTAACCCTAGCCCTAATGTGTCATTGCTCACAGACTATTCAAGCGATAGGTTATGCTAGGAGTACTGCAACTTCTTGAAATTTTTAATACCAAAATGTTATCTATATCTTGGCCCCATATATGCTACCATTGCCTATCCTAAAATGGTTACCCTGCTGGAACCGGAAATGTTATTTAAACTATATATATATTTCTTATAATTAATTATTTTTAGGCTTAAACATTGACCGGTTAACCGATCCATGAATAACAAATTAATCAGTCAATTAATATCGATTTTTTAAAAACATTAATTATTAATCAGTTCGTTATATTCGGTTAATCACTCTATCGATTTCAGTTTTTTCAGTTTAATTAACTAATATTTTTCGATTAAATATTAAAATTTATAAAATAAAATCATAAAAAAAATTAGACAAAATTCAATTCAATTTTAAATTTGCAAAGTAATATAGAAAAAATTACAAAATAAACATAATTTATTAGCTAAAATTCATGTTCAACAAATTAATAGCTATTGTAAAATAGATTTGATATTTGTTAAAAATTAACATACTTGATTGTAAATCATATAAAATTTTGAATAATATTAAATGTTAAAATATAAACTCTAAAATATAAAAAATATAATTAAATACTATTAAGTAAAATATGAATACCGATATATGATAAAAAATAATATATATAAAAGTTAATCGGTTATTAAATATAAATATTACTATATAATTAAGAAAAAAATATAATATAAATTTATTTTAAAATATAATATAAATTTATTTTAAAATATTATATAAATTTTATAGCAAAATATAAAAAATTAAGATATAAAAATGAAAATATAATTTAAAGTATTATTTTATGTAAATTTTAGAGAGAAATAGAAAAAAAAAGAAAAATTTTTAAGGTAAAAAAAAAAAATATATATATATATATACACACATACACAAATAGTTAACCGATATCTAAAAATCAAAACCGTAATAAAAAATAAGAAATGTAAAAATTAAAAATCCAATCAAGTTCATCAGATCGATTAACCGAAAAAATCGATTTTATTTTGGACCAATTTTGCGATTAACCATAATTTCAGTTTTTCTTGCTTATCCCTACTTATTTTGATTTAATTTTTTATTTAGGAAATAAAACAACGATGATGGGGTCATTAAGGAAATATATGCTAAAAATGATTCTAATATATTTCAATGTTTTAACTTCAAACCTCTACCATTACTTTCTTCTTTCTTCTTTTTTCTTTTCTATTTTTTTTAATAGACTACTCCTCTTCTGTAAAAGGGAAGATTGCATAAATGTGCAATTTAGTTTTCAAATTTTTATTATGATGTATTGTTTCAAAATCAACTTATAATTCAACTCAACTTACTAGTGTGAAGGGTATGAATGAACTGATTAATCAATTCTTGACTAAATTTTCAAATTCTTTATTAGTTTTCTAAAACTTTAAAACTAAAACATCAATTTTTTTTTAATGCAAAACTAATCAAATACATCTATTAAAAATGTTTCATTGTTAAATTTCAGTTATGGTCAAATTTAAAATGCAAAAATTCAGAAATCATCTATATTTCAACTGGTTGAGAATATGGATAATCTGCCAATATATTATATATTGACCAGATTTTGGACCATCCCCTGTCCTCTATCCCTAATAAAAATAAAAATAATAAAAAAAAGAAATGCAAAAATTTCAAAGGAAAAATATCCAAATTTAAAATACTTTTCATGAGTGTTTATTTTCAATGAGTAATAATTTGTACTTTATGATGTGGCAAGTTTTTATTCAGTCTCATATATTCTTCTAAAATGAAAATTACACTATTTTCTAATTTTTTAATTTTTCCAATAGAAATCTTATTTTTTGAAAAAAAAAGTACTCCAACTAGTTACCAATCTCAATTAGAAAATAGCATATCAGATTTTCAAAGATTGCAATGTTCTCTCTATAATAATTTTAAAATAAGTATAAATTTGAATTTTTTTCATTGCTTTTAATTTGGTATTCTTTTGATTTCTTTAGTTTGGTTTTTGTTTTGTTTTAATAGACCAAGATATGATATTTTCAATCTTAGATTTGGTTTTTATGTTTGTTCAGATATTATATATATTTTTGTAAATCTAGTTCATACGTGTTAATTAAGTTTGGATGCAATTTAAGTTTTTGTTATATAAGTTTGTTCTTGATTTAAAGATTGTTGTCTTGCACAATGAAAATTATTTATCTTGTGCTGTAAATAACAAATAATCTGAGTTTCTTATTAAAAGTCAGATTGTCCGCAGTATTGTTATCCTTATATACTGTTTTAATGGTAGAAGTTCATATATTTTTTCAATAATTTTATTAGTATTTTATATATTATTAACGAAAGATTAATTTTCATTAAAAAAATAAAAATTAGAAATTAATATAAACTGTCAATTTGATTAACCTATTTATTCATTTTGGCTTCTGTTTCATTTGTTTTTTCACTTTCTTTTAAACTAGCACATAATTTGAATTTACAGTTTTTTTTTTCAATTCATAAAACTTTTTTTTTTTTATATAGGGAAAGAGGGAACGGACCTCGAATTCAAGATTTTTCAATACATTAAAATCGGTATTTATCTTTGAAATGTCCTTTTAAGAACTTGTTTGTCATTCTTATTCCTTATTTATTTGTCATTTTCATCTAATTGCATGATAAATTCTTGGTAGAATAGTGTTTGAAAGAAAATGGTTTATAAATAAAACGGACCAAAATCATTGTAAATTAATTTAAAAATTAATTTTTAAGTACATTAATTATCCATGCCTGAAAAAAATTTACATATAATTTGTACATATTCCCATTTTGCTTCTATTTAGTGAAGATAGGGTGAATTAAAATTTAGGCTTAATATATACATAGCCACCTGTACTTGCACACGTTTGTCATCTTGCCCCCTAAAATTAAGAGTTTATCATTTTAACACCTATAATTGGCTATTTTAAATGAAATAAATACTCTTTACTGACTGTACATCTTACATGGCATGACTTTTGTTGATTTGGCCTAAGAGCATGAATGTCAGTGAAGCTAATTTTTAATTAAAAATC
The DNA here is from genome assembly GCA_037975025.1 of Excoecaria agallocha. Lineage (NCBI taxonomy): Eukaryota > Viridiplantae > Streptophyta > Magnoliopsida > Malpighiales > Euphorbiaceae > Excoecaria > Excoecaria agallocha. The sequence continues at coordinate 17,998,300 of CM075809.1, forward strand.
TTAAAAAAGAAAAAGAAAAAAAAAAAAAAAAGAAAAAGGCAACGAATGAAGAAGATGAAGATTGGAAAGTGAGGGGATCTTCTAGTCTTCAGATCAAATTCCTAACAAATTTTTTTTTTTTTAATTATCAAAACCTATTCCAAGGAATTTATTAGATCTTTAAAATTTAACACCAGCCAATCAGCTTTGGCTGCTACAGCCTCTCGAAGTTGAACTCCCGCATAGCAAATAAACAAGTCAGCACCTTCTGGTTTGCGCGCCTGCATATAGTAGATAAATAATGGAAAGATGTATTTGATGAGAAGGCCATCATTGATGCAAACTAGAAAACGAAAATGTAGTAGAGTACAGGACTTGAAGAATCAAGACCCAAAAATTCTCCCAAATTTCCAAAGAGCAATTGATTTGCAAATATATTTTGAGGTGGAATCCCAAGAATGGATGCGACAGGATTGATCAATTCTAGTTTAATAACTTGGAATTTTTCTCGTTTTTAGATCAAAGGCCTTGCTACTTAGCTTTGCCTTGGTAGAACCATTGTTCCCAATTTTTCTTATATCCTTTTTTTAGATAAACCAGGTAAAGAAGACAGATTGGCAGCTCTTTGAGAACTAAAACAAGAAAAGAGTATTTCTTAATATATTATAGAAAAATCAAATTCATTCTGGAATTTCTGCAATATTGCAGAAAAGGCAGCCATCTTCTCTCATTTTAGACGAGATAAAAAAGATGGACAATGAAATTTCTAGGAACTGAACTAAAAAAATAAATTACCTTAATTATTGGGACCCCATCGGTACGAGCAAAATCCCTAGACTACCATCACATACATCCCTAGCAAGAAACACACGGTAATCAATTCAATTAATAACCAAACAACAACCTAAAACGACCAAAAAGAGAAGCGATGTCATTTTCTGATAAATTTGAACACAATAAAGAGGGAGAGAAAAAAAATAGATGAATAAGCCACCACATATAGCAAATGAAACTTAAGGTCATGAAGGCAATAACTTATTATTTTTAAGTTATTAACTTGTAAAAATCAATGAACCACTTCACTATTGCATAGCAACTGTAGATCTCTCCCACACATATAAGAATAATGAAGGTAGAGGATCTTTGTCAACCTTCAGTCCTGTACCTTTCTCGAATATATCTCGGGATCAAACATCAAAGAAAGAGAGAAACTTCATTAATCAATTAATACTTTTTCTTTGTTTAGCTTTCTTTTTCTTTTCATAAAATGTATAAAGGCAGAACTACACTAAAAAAGTTGCATACAACTGCCAATACTGAAAATTAAGAGAGAGTGCTAACATAACGCAGTAAAAGCAGACGGCTATGGAATTGTAGACTCAGCTTATTTGCATGAAATAACAAGTGTGTTATGATGTTTAAAGCTGCTGTTTTATATACTTTATTTCTCATCAACTATAATTATAACCTTATTCAATTGTCCTTTTTTTTTTTTTTTTTCTTTTTTTCTTTCAGAATCTGATAATTATTTATATATATATTGATTAGCAGCTTTTTTTACAGCAAGTTTTCTGTCACTAACTCTATTCCTCAGCTGATTTGTCTTAATTTTCTGCTGCCTTTATACATTCTGCTTTTTTTTTTTTATTTTCATGAAAAAGGAAACAGGATAGACATTTGTTGATTAACACAGTAACCTCTTCTTTTTTTCTTTACCTTCAATGAGTTCAAATTGCAAGACCAATTACTAATTAAATAAATAATTAACGTATAATTATTTATTTTATTTTGTTATTTTTCAATGAATGCTGGCTATTTTCCAGTGATATGTGTTAATGATACGTTAGAGAAGATCCCACGATTAGAAGTTTGAAAAATTTAGACTAGCTTATAATTTGAAGTAATTGTTAATTTGTAGTTATCAATTGCAACTCGTTAAACCTATACTAGTTTTATGTGATGTCAGATATATAATAGATTGAAATTCGCATTAACGCCGAAAACAGTTAATAGCCAAATCTTAGTCAAACGTGAAGATTTGTGGGAAATGATCAAAATAGGAAAAAAAGGAAAAGGCCCAATTAATGGTAAAAACTTGAGATTCAAAGGAAATAAATTTAACCCCAAAAAATAAGATGCGATAATATGAATTCTCTTCACTTTAAATTAAAAGTATTGAGTTTGAATTTTAAGAATAAAAGTTTTTTAAATATTTAGGAGGGACAATTTTACCTTTTCTTAGTAAACTTATTTAATACAGATTTGAATTAATTGAATGGATAAATTTTGAATATAAAATGATTTGTACCGAAAAAACAAGCCCAGGTATATTTGACTTTGTTGCACCGGTATAATGCGCCAATCGATCTAGTAGGATAAGGAACTACTTTTATAAAATTATTATTATTATTATTATTATTTTTTTTTTTATGCTAACATATTACTGTTTTGATATATCATGCATGCTTCCATTGAGCAAATAATATCATATCATGTTACACTTGACTTTGGGGAGGAAATATCGTCAGAACAAATCTCGAATCAATCATTTAGGTGAATAAATAAATTCTTATAATCTTGATTAAACTTATTTCATATTGATTTAAATTAATTATAAATTTACAGTTATAAAATTATAATTGGAGTGTTAAAGATTTTTAAATCTTCCAAATATGGAGTTTGGAATATATTTTTTATGTAGAGCTTAATTCAGCAGTTTTTATTTATATACTTAATCTGCAATAACAAGATTACGATCTAAAATTAACTTTTTAAAAATATTTTGTTATTCATCAAAATCTCAATGGGTTGAGCCAGCAGTCTGCACCCTACGGTGCTCTGCAAAGTTTGTGAGCCCGACGTAGCGATCTTCACCCTACATCACTTCCTACTCCCTTTTTTGGTTATAAAAGGAAGAGTTCATTGCACGGACCTACGAGAACAAAAAAAATAGTGCATATTTATTCTTTGCAAATGTTATTAAAAATTAGTCCATATTTATTGTTATTTATTATTAAAAAAAGTCCATATTTATTCTTTGCAAATATTAGCCATTTTAGTAATAGTATAGATATTTTTTTAATAACAAATTTATACTATTTTGTATAGTTACAGGAAAAAATTGATCTTTATCCCAATTTATAAAGAAAATAAACACTTTCATATGTTATATATTTTATTAATTTCTTTAAATGCTATTCATTTTAGTAATAGTATGAATATTTTTTCAGTTAAAGAATTTAATAACAAATTTGTACTATTTCATATAGTTTGAAAGAAAAAATTAATCTTTATCCCAATTTATACAGAAAATAAACCCTTTTCGTATGTCATGTATTCTATTATTACTCCCAACTCAACTGGGCTTTGGGTAGAAATTAAAATTAAATGTCGACTGCCATTATTGGCATTTAGATTTGGCTAATCTTAATGACTGAGTAATTTTCTCACACTACATATAAAACAGTAATAAGTAAACAAAAATCTATCATTTCATTTTTTCTTAGGGTGTGCATCGGTTGGGTTCACCCGAGACCTGAAATTTATCTATTTTTCTCATCTAACCCTACCCTACATAAATTTCGGGCTCCTACCTGAACAATCCGATTTTTCGGGTCCCGACCCGAATAACCTGATTAACCCGAAATTTTATTTTTTTAATTTATATATTTATATTAAAATCCTAAATTAATACAAATAAATAATATTAAATATCATAAAAAATATTTTAAAAATACAACAAACTAATAATTTCAAAATTACATTAAATATATATTATATATTAATTAATATTATAGAAAAATTAGTTTTTTTTATTTATAATTTTTAAAAATCGGGTTGTTCGGTCGGGTTCGGGTCGACCCGACCCCGAAATATCCCTAATATTCAAAACCAAACCGATCCTATTAACCCGATTAATCCCACCAGAATTGATCGGTTCGGTTCGAGTTGATCGGATCGGTTCGGTTTTTGCACACCCCTAATTTTTTCACATTTTCCTTCATTAAAAATTTCTTTGAAAAATACTATAATTTTTAAGTGCTTGTGTTCATTTGAGATTGCTTTACGGGCTTCGAGCAAATCTTATTTTTAACTTTTTATTGACTATTTACGCTTAAAAAAATAGAAAACAAAAAACAATATCAAAAGAAATAATTTTTCCTTTCTGGTTGAGCTATCAGCATACGTTGCCCCCGTTTCTCTTATTGAATCAGCTATGCTAATTATAAATAACAAAATGACTGCAATCGATATGATATACAAACATTTGATATTTTGCCACATTATAGCAAGAAATGCAGTGGGTAAAAAATAATTAACTACATTATTTATACTTTAGTCGTATTTAAGGGTCAACATATCTTACTACCTATATATATATATATTAGAAACTTATTCTCCAATATCTTTTAGATTTTCTTCTTAAATCATACTAATAGTAAATGATAGAGTTTAGATGTGCCCATAACTCTACAATAATTATCCTATTTAGTTTAGGATAATTGATTCCTAATTAAAATAGGAATAAGAGTTAAACTAGGGATTTAACTCTCAATAACCTCTATAAATAGGGGTTTAGAAAACCTAAGTGAGGTTACACACTTTCTATGCAAAAATATGACTCTCCATTCGTCTTTCTCAATATCTCTCTAAGGGGCATTGAGATTATGGGTTAGTCACTTTCTTCTAGGCATGCGTGCTCGTAGTCGAAAACCTATGCCGGTATCATGAAAAGAAAGTTCCTTTGCTTCCATTTGTGTCAAATGAATATATGCTATAAGAGGTAAACACTTTTACTCATATTATTAGATTTATGCTATTTTTAGGTGCATAACTGTTATTATTGGTATCAGAGCCTCAATTTTTGCATTCTGACATGTTATATTTTTAGATCTATAAATTATATGTAATTTGGCAGATCTGAGTAGAGAGCATATATAAACACCTAAATTTTTAATTTTTATCTGTTTTTCATGCAATTTTTGAATTTTAATTTTGTGTGTGTATGTGTACACTGAAAATTATGCCAAAAGTCTGCAAACAAAATCAGAATGCTTGAATTGGCCTCTAGGGTAGCGCATGGAGTGCACGTGCCACCTACACATGGTGTATGCTTGAGGGCACATGAGGGCCACTAACAGAGTAATAGGTCACTCTAACACATGGCCTAATTGAGGCGCAACACGTGGACCACTGTGGTGGTGCCATATGTCACCATGTATCTGGATGATATGTCATTCTAACATGTGTGCCAATAAGGTGATGACATATGGACCGATGTGGTAGTGCCACATGTTACTGCGTATCAGAAGGCATGACATATGGACCATATAGGGACTAACATGTGGCATCTTGTGATGTTGTCACGTGTCAAGCTTACATGTTAGAGTTGACACGTGGTTTAGTCAAGGTCCGCCATTTGGCAGATTATGGTCATGCCACGTGGCATATGTGGGTCTGCCTATTTAACACGTGGACCAATGATTGATTGTCACATGGCAGACTATGGTCATGTCATGTGGCACTAATGATTGGCCACCACATGTCAGGCAGTGGTTTGACGTGGCTGCATGTGGCCCAGTAGGGCCACGCCACATGATAGCATGCTTCAGCTGGCACATGGTGAGTCTGACTTGCATGAGGTTCACTCTCATAGATGTGTAAGGGTGTATAAGCCCCCCTCTGACCACCAAATCAGCTTAATTTTTTTTAAACTGATTTTCTCAATTTTTCTAAGCTTGAAAATGTTTTTAGGATTAGAAAATAATTTTTATATTTTTTCCAAATAAAATTATTAATAAAAAAATTGGTGAAAATATTTTTTAATGTATTCTGCTGTCTTAAATTTTTAAATTTGTTTGGAAATTATATTATATGGATTTATCTTTATTTTTTATTGAAATGAGTTTCAATCATATATGTTGGTACATGAGTATACTTACTATTTATTTTCTGTTATGTGTAATAGAAATGGTGATGATAAGGACTCCCGGTTGTCCACAGATTTCTTAGGGCATTACTGAAACCACTGCAAAAGTGCAAAAGTTTCACAATATGAGGATGGGCAATAAGGCTGAAGCTGATGATATAGATGTAATCGTGCATCATATAATATATATGCATGAACAAATGCAAGAGTGCATTTGGGTTGGTTGTTTGGATAGATGACATAATGACAGGATCTTAATTAAGGTGATGAAAAACTCTTTTGGCCACCATTCAAATCTGAGGAACTTGATGGTGGATGCATGGAAATTATGAAAGATCAATTATCCATTTTTTGCTCAAGGTATCCAAAAGAGGAGTGTTGAGAAGCAACACTAAATCTGAGATGGTGTTTAGGAGTGGATGTGCTATGTATCATCCATGGTTACATGATCGAGCTCATGGTATTCCTTATCAGTTATATAGGTTGGTCAAATATTTATTTCCAATTACGAGACTAGTTTTGAGACATACTAGTCTCTTTGAGTAATTGACATGAGTGTCAAATTTATTATTGGTTAGCAAATTTTTTAAGATAGGATTTATGTTTCCTATTATTATTATTTTAAGACAAGTGTGTCTTATTTTAATTTGTTTCCTTTTTGAGATTGTTGGATGTTTAATGTTTGATTAAATAAATGAGTTTATTTATCTTTTGGATATTACACTGGCATTTAAATTTTATTATAAATGTATTTGTTTAATTGTTAATTGCTAATTAATTTGCAATATTTTATGAGTAAAATATTTGCGTGATAATTGAGTTGAGACTTAGATTATCCAGTGAATAATATCCTTTAATTAAGTTTAAGAACTTAAGATCCAATAGTCAAGAATTGTTATGCATGAAATTTTAACCTATAAAGTTAGACATTAGGACATAGAAGGTAATTGGATACAATAAGTAGCCTTTTCGAATTTAGGCCTAATAGATAACTTTATTAGGTTACTTTTCAGATGCATAATATGTAACATGTATTACCTTGCCTCCTTTAGTTATATACAATAATTTTTCCATTAGTGATCAGAGGATCCAAATGGATACTGCTTTTTGTATCTAAAGTATAAAAGTTTAGTATGTGCTAGAAGAGCAAAAGGCTTTATAAACCTTAAGTTCAATTATGGCTTAACTTAAGGATGGCACCACAGCCTAGCATAGGCGGGACCAAAATGCTTATATGGCATGAAAAAAGAGATATTCCACTACTCTCATCATATTACTAAGTGCAAATGGATAATGATATCACTAAACAATTCCACAAGTGTCAAAATGCAATGGATCTGTAGATTACTTTGTGGGATAAATTTAGAGATATGTCCCTCACTAAGTTTCTATCATTAGTGATCAAGTTTGATACTTATCAGAAAAGTCTAATCATACAATGTGAAAACATTTAAGAGAGATAAAAAAAATATGATATGTGAGCTTAATAAAGCTGGTCATAAGTTGACCAATGAGCAATAGGTTCAAGTTGTTATCCATTTCTTACCCAGGAGTTGGGAGCATATGAAAATACAACCAACTAATGAGGACTATATAAAGATATTTGAGGATGTCGCTTAATATTTAGAGCTTGAAGAGGACTATGTAGCAGTGATTAAGGTCAATGCCAAAATGCATATGTCACAGTTGCATTATGGTAGAATGAGTTATAACCAGAACAAAAAAAGAAGCTTCAATAGAAAGGTTAAGAAAAAGGCTCGAGAGCCTAAAAGACAAAAGCTAAAATAGATTTACAAAAGGTCTAAAAGGCACTCTCTATGCAAAAATATTACTCTCCATTTGTCTTTCTCAATATCTCTCTAAGGGGCATTTAGATTATGGGTTAGTCACTTTTTTCTCGGTGTGCATGCTCGTAGTCGAAAGCCTGTGCTAGTATCGTGAAAAGAAAGATCCCTTATTTTGCTCGTGTCAAAGGAATCTGCACTGTATAAGGTAAACGTATTTACTCATATTATTAGATTTATGTTATTTTTGGGTGCATAACTGTTATCAATAAACAATACATATTCATTCAAATATGTCTCATAAGACTTAACGTCATAAGGCCTCTGTAATAGCTAACAAGTCAATAACAGGTACAACTACCTTTGGATTAACAAGCCACATAAACGTTTGTGCCTTATGCCTCTATCGTCCTTTAAACTGGGTTGGTCGTCTTATGACACTTTGAAACAATTCACGTCATTCAATTCTAGTGATTGATCTATAGTTTCAACATCAACCCTAAATAAAGTCTTATGACTCTTAATATCGACACTTCCAACTCTTAGCCTTTGTTTGGATGGGAGTAACTTTAAAAGAAATTCAATTTATTTTAATGAAGTAAATGAGAATAATGTAAATTTAATTTACTCTCATTTACTTTTCATTGTTTGGTTGATTTAAAATAAATATAGAATAGCTTGTAGTTACTTTTTATAACACACACACACACACACACACACACACACACTTTGAATTAGAGAGTAATTTGTAGTTGCTTTCAAATTGAAGGTAAATATTTTAGGGTATAGAGAATAAATTAGAAAATCCAAGTTACTCTAATTTACTTTGAATTACTCTACATCTTGACAAACCAAATAGAATAAATTTAACTTACTCTTCTTCAGTTATTCCTAGTTATTCCCCACAACCTATATCCAAACAAAGGCTTAAAGCTTTTCTATTTTGTTTTTTTCTTTCTTTAAAAACTTAAGTATTGGAGTGGTTTTGATTCCAATCGGACCTCACTCTATCTTTTGGTTTTAAGTCTTTCTCCCATTTGCTTGATAGCGACTCTAAGTCGATCCAACTACACATCTTTCTATGCTCTTTGGAGAATTATCACATACTATTGACTCATCCTAGTTGATAAAAGTTCAATTTTATTGGGTTATAGAGATACCTGAAAACAAAAAAACTTTGACGAAGTTTTTGACGAGGGAAATCTCCGACGGTCAAGTCAGTAAATATCTAAAAAAAAGTGTTTTGAGTAAAATTGGTCAAAAGAGAGAATACTTGATATCCTGCCTATCTATAAGGATAAAAGTCTTATTTTGGCTAGGATTCCCATTGAGAAAGATCTACAATCTAATCAAGAAACTAAGCTAAACTTTCAAAATGAGTGTTATACCTTTTTTAGGTAACTTATAAGTCCTTGTCGGAGTAGGACTCCTTAAAACGATACCACTGGGATATCAGTTTGGATCTTAGCTATCCAGATAACTTGAGAATTAGCCTGCTTGAGGGAGCCCATATGAAGAGTTCGGTTATCATAAGTACTTTCAAATTAAGAAACATTTATGTCGAGAAAATTGAGCATCTATTAAGATGCATATAAGTCTGACATTTGATCAAAATAAGGCATCATTTTGATTTTTGTGACAATAAGAACTAAAAGAATATCCCTTCGATCTTCGCAATGATAGCAATTGCAATAATAACTTTACCTTGAGTCTTACATAATTGCCATAAACGCAATTAATTCGTAACTCTTAAAAGCATCTGAACTGCACATGCGCCCTCGATCTAACAATCTTATCATCCTATAAATACATTTTCCATGTCCTCATTTCTACAATTCTTGTTTTACAATCCAATTTTCTCTCTCTGCTTTAGTTTTTCTGTGTCATTTCATTCTCCAGCTTATTTCTAGTTTCTTCACCTATTTGTACAGGTTAGTAACTTAGATCCTTCTTCCTCTTCTTTGTATTTCATTTATTTATCTTCTAAAATGAATGGGTCAGTTGGCTCTAGCGATATTAGGATCCCAGATGGCCTTCTAGATGATAGCACATTGAGCACTTCTGCTCATAATGTGTCCACAGAAAGTGCATAGATTGAACTCCCAATGTAATGCCTCGAGTCATAAGAACCCAAATAGCATGGTTGGATCACCTCAATTTTAAAAATGACCTGATAAAATAAATGGTTAAAACTAAATAAATAAATAAATAAATAAAATTAGTTAAAAATAAAAATAATAATAGTAATAAAGTGGGAACAAGGCTTCTAGAATTCTCTAGATAGGATTTTCTTGGCCAGAAAAAAAGAGGGAAAGAAAGAAATAGCAATTAAATAAAAAGATAGGAGATAGGAAGGGGGGAGGGGGGAAGATAAAAAGGGGTCAAAGAGAGGGGATGACCGGCATCACACCAACACCACGCCATTGTCGACATCAGCCCACACCGTCGCTATCCTTTCCCCTCATCGCCAGCCAGGAGGTCATAGACGTCGCTCCTTTATGCGTGGCAACTCCTCTTTCCTCGTAATTCCCTTCCCCTTTTCTTATCAAACCCAAGCCTCTCCAAAGTCTCTTTTTTCCTCTTCGATGAATCATGATGGCGGACAACGACATCGCTAGTACCGGTGAGTCCCTAAGGGTGATATGGTTGCTCCGGCACCCTCCAAACACCTCTAACTGTTGACAACATGCAGATCGAAAGAGAAGAAAGCTGATGGTTCTAGAGCAATCTTCGATCAACCGACGGGGTGTTGGGGCACGAGAAAAGCACCAGGCGGTCACCAGTGGTTCCAGTTATGATTGGGCAATGCTGGCGTATTTTTGGTGAATCTCCAATCAAGCTCCGATGACCGGTTTAACGAGCAAAGAGACGAATAGAATTGACAAAAAAAATGCAAGAAATTGACTCTAATCGGTATGTGACTACTAAATTTACTTTCCATTAATTTATTTAAATAATTTTAAATTTTTTTTATTAAATTTTTTTTTTATTTTCTTAGAATCAAATGATTGGGTTTTGTGTGTTTTAACATGAATAATCTATTTGTCGACATATTAAGGTGACTAAATCAGTTCTTAAATATAGATGAGTGATGATTGTGCTTATTGTTGATTTTGTGGTAGAGAAGGTCAGCTGTAGGTCTACTGTTACCCTTTCGATATTGTTATGTAACTAAAAGTAAGGGCATGAAGATGTGAATGTTGATAATACATTAGAAGACCTTTAGTGATTTTATTTTTAATGAACTAGATTTGAATATTTAAACACTTTCATAGTGCAATTTGTTGTATAAAATATATAGTTGTAATATTAGGCAATTAGTTGTAGTTAGTTGTGTAATTAATTAATTATGAATAGATAATAAGGGAGATAGTCGGTTGTGCCTTAATAAAGGTTAAATTGTCTACGTAATTAAGTACTTGAAAAGGGCATTTAGTATGTTTAGAGGCAAATTCTGTTGATTTCAACTTTGTTGGTTCCGATTTTAGGAACTTAAGTATTTTGTTAATCCTATTCCAAAATTTAGTGACATATTCGGTCAAGGATTTAAAATTATATATATATATATATATATATGATTAAATTATTAATTAATGGATATAATTGAGCTACACTTGTAAAAATTGAAGGATTAACTAAGATATAAGTTATGAAATATAAATTTATATATTTGGATGTGGATGGTACCTTGTAAAACGCAAATAAGAAGTGTGGAAAAAAAAACTTAGTAAAATCCTTTAAACATCAGTTAAACACACAATTCAGAGTCAAAAGAAACAATATGGTTTAATCTTAGTGTACAAATAAACTATAAGGGTCATATACATGTTCTTAAAACTTGAAAATACCTTAAGTAATGTAAATAAGAATTACAGAAAAATTTATTGATTTTATGCTCTCAGTGATTAGCTAGGAATGTAACAAAAATTTGAAGGAAACAAATAAGCTTAGGTTAACAAATCATTAGACTACAAGGTTCATTTGGGAAAACCTTATTTAATAAGCTTGTATATATTATCTATTTAATTAGTTTGTGAAGGTTAACAAACTAAAACCACTTTAATTATAAAATGCACTTCTCTTTGGCTTGTTATCTCATTTTATTTCTTTGTGAAGCTGTGATTATAATGAAACAATACGTAACTATGCTATACAGTTTTATAGAAATAAATACGTATAACTTAATTTAAATAATCTCGGGATAACAACTGCATAAACTAGATTGGGGTTAGACACTCAACCCATGATAAATGTATAAGTATGTCTATAAAACTTATGGACATATATATCTTAATAAATTAACTGATGATGGTAAGTTTGCGAACTAATGATAACTCGAGATTTAAGGAGGCGACAAGTGGAGACTACAATGCCTATGATAATAAAGACTAGGAAAACGATAAGCATCGGGAATAGGTAATGTTGACATAAATATGGTGCTACTTAGTTTATTTAATGATGACATCATACTTGCCCTTAGTAAAATTAGATAGAAATTGGAAAAATAGGATAAGGTTGGCATACCAATTAAGGAAGTTTAGCAATACTGCATCTTGATATGTACTACTGGATTGAATGGCTTCGAGAGCTCTTTCAGTGAGTGTAATTAAGTTGAGCCGTGGGCTGAATAGCTCCGAGAACTCGATCCACTTCTGTATGTATATGTGTATATCTATATATATGTGTATGTATATGTATATAAGTGTGTGTATAAATACATATAATTAATGAAAAAATTATGTAAACCGAGAAAATCATTAAAGGGGGCTGGATGGTTCTGAGAACTCAGTCCCTTAGTTAAATCCCGTTTATCCAACTCGATGCAATTTCACTGGATTTTACTGGGGGCAAACATAAAAAATGAATAAATTGGTAAAACTCTTATAAAAACATTTTAGTGAATAAAGTAATTAGTTTAATTTTCCCATGGTTAGTTACACTTTATATAATTTGATGTACTTTAATACGATTAAATATATACTTACATACCTATAAGTACGTGTATGGATACCATTGTGAGTGAATGTTTGAGATTTAAAATGCATGTTCAATTGGTACTATTTAGTGAAAAAATTAATGTGAATTGAAATACCAATCTTGAAATTAATAGTTTAGATAAAAATGGTTCTTCTGTAAATGGATCAATTATCATCATCTGTTTAATCTTAGATTATTTCTAAATAGCTAAGTTATACTCTAAAGAAATCATTTATACAAATTATGTGTGAAAAATTCAATATTGATTAATTATGTTCATGTGCATTATAAGTTCAGAAATGTCGACCTTTATACATATTATTTGATCTTATATGTGAATACTTTCAAATGTATTTCTAAAATTTGTATTATTAGAGAGGTAAAATTTGTGGGTCACCACTAAGCTTTTATCTTAGTGCATGGTTTCTTTTTCGCATGTAGGTTGAGGATTTTGGAGGTTAAATCTGTATGCAGAAAAGGTTGGGACTGACTACAGCCAACCATGATGAGGGACCATATTGAAGCGTGGCAACTAAATTTGGTTGTATTACTATTGTTTTATTGTGGCATGTACACAATTAAAGCTTAGTTTGTAATAATTATTGAAATTTTGTTGGTGTCAAGAAAGAAATTTTGTAGTTAGTACAGTTACATGATGAAATATTATGAATATAGTTGAGAATAGAAATTTCTATATAGTGTTGATTTAACAGGTGAGATTTGATATAGTTGTTTATTGATGAGGATGAGAAAACTTGTATTGGAGTTTATTTTTTTGAAGTGTTTTTAGTAAATTTTTCTATAGGAAGTTGCCAATAATTAGGAAAGTTCTGTCAAAATTTTTATAAAATAAATAGTATGTTAAATTAATAAGATTTTTAAATTAATCAAACCTTAGGGTTGACCCTTTTAAAGAGATCCAACCTGAGTGTAACATCCCGTACCCGGGTCTTTTAACTGGCCAGGTATAGGGTGTTACACCCAATGTTTCAAATCCCAACCCAAAATATAACTAGCAATGCATCATCGAAGAGTGCTCAGGTAGAGATTTTAGTTCCCTAAGTTCTTATCCCGAATAGTCCTAGATCGAGAAGACAACCAAGAGCTAATCCATGAGTTCTAAAGATTAGCTCATCCATCCGAGCTGATTACCTCACAAATCTGAGGTTAAAATTAGGAATATCGAAGGAATACAACTTACTAGCTCTAAGCTCTCATGTTACGACAAACACCAATTTTAATGACAAGAAGAAGCCGGTGCTTTATAAAGTCGATTGTAACGCCCCAAAATTTGCATCTAAAATGTATGACATGTTTTAGAGCATGAATAGTAATCCTAAGACATTTTTTGGAGTAATTACAATAGAATAGTACAGTAAAATTTAAAAACGCATAAGGGTTAAACGTGCTGAAGCCAGGAAAATTTGAGTATAGGAGATCTGGTGAGCAGTTTGAGTTAACATTAAAATAAAAAAAATAGGTATTAAATGGAGTCCAGTGATACAATTTAAGATAAAATTGAGCTTAAATAGACCTTCAAATCAAACAGAGAAGATTTTACTCGGTACTGTAAAAAGGTTGACCGAAAGTTTAATCGAACTCAGAAATATGCTATAGAGCTTCAAAAATATTTTGATCACATAAATACATTATAAATAGTATAAAAGAGCTATTGGAACTAAAAAATAATTTTTTAACAGTTTTAGAATTTTGAATTTTGGACCGGCTAATTATGCCTTCGAGGCTAAAAGTATGTTGAAATGATGTTGTAATGACTTTAAATTTTAAAAATAAGCTTCTGCATATATTAGTGCATGCAGAGAAAAATTTTAGAGCATTTTGACAAAAAGAGCATCAGTTTCAAAAAAGGGCAAAAAATCAAGGTTAAATTAATTAGCGAGCTTAAAGACCATATTTAAATCATCTAAGGGCATAATTATCATTTATAAATGAGCCATGATCAGCTATAAGCATCATCATAGCTTAAAGAGGAGTAGGGAGCAAAGAAATGGTGACAAGTGGCTTAAAAATAAGCCATTTAATGGAATAGTAAATGGAGAAATTTGGGTCATTGGATTAGTGAAATTATAGACAGCATAAAGAGGTCTATAATCCCCTATATTTCTACCAAAAATTCTGTAAATCCTCCCTTTCTTCTTCAAAATTCGAACCTAGCTTCCTAAAGCCATTCCACCATTTTTTCTTCACTTTTTTCTCCTCCCACCAATTCTCATGTCCAAATTTCACCCACATATAGTAGAAAGCCTCCTCTTTACCATGGAAATCAATATGGATTTCAAGAAGGCTTGGAGATAGAGAATTTCTAGTGAGAGAAAAATGACCTAATTAGATATGATTTTATGTTTTTGTTAAATTTAATTGGGAAAATTGCTATAGACTTGTAAAGCATCATGATCAAGATTATTTGGTAGCAATTAGGTGTTCAAATTCTGAAGTTAAGCTCACTAATTTTTCCCTTACAATTTCAGCCAAAAGGGAAAATTAAAGGAAAAGAAAAAAAGAAAGAGGAGGAAGGAAAAAGGAAGAGAAGATTAGGTGATTTCAAGCTTGATTAAGGTTAGTGGATACATCTCTACACTTAATTTCATTTAATCTTAGAATTTTCTATGAAAATTACATTATGTAACTAAATAAATCTAAGAAATGTTGAGAAATAATTTAAGAGAACTTTATAAAATGATGAATTAACATGAAATAAATATGAAATTATACATATAGGTAACAATTATGCTTTGGCCAAATTATGCCTTAGGTGGTATAATAAGCTAATTTGGTGTTTATATGCATAATAAGCCTAAAATGAGTGATACTAAGATGATTAAATGCACCATAATTGATTTGAGAATAAAATAATGCATAGACATAAAGTTTGCCTTGTTAACATAAAGGTGTGTCATTATATAACTAAGTGAACATAAGTAGAATTAAGAAATAAATTTAGATATTATGATATAAAGATGTAATATCATGAAATAAATGAGAAAGAGTGTAGAAAACAAACAAAAAGGTGATGAACATTAAGTAGCCAAATTATATAGCATAGTGAATAACATGATATTTTGATGATAGTTGGTATACTAGGCCTAAAATGTGTACTATTAGCTTGAATAAGAATTACATAAAGGATTTGAGTACAAAATAATGTAGGAACATAATGTATCTTATGTTAATATAATGGTGTATCATTATTTAAGTCAAAATTCCTTATGTAAAATAATTGTATGTAAACTATAAGTACATAAAGTGAATTTGAAAACATGTATAGCATGAAAAAGAAAAAGAAAACACATGGCATGTTGAAATTCATGTTGAGGCCGAATGGTATCTCTTGTGAAAATGCCATATTTTCATAAAGTTTGAATGTCATTTATTATGTACATTATGGTTTTACTCGAGGTAAATGGATGTATGCATGAAGAATGAAAAAGTATGACATGATGCATAATTGAAATAATATAAAATATAACATCAAGTAAAATAATTAATTGTCCTTAGTGTATAGTGGGTGATCTAGGATCCTAAGATATAATGGGTAGCCATAAAGACCCATATACCGTGGTGAAATCATACAATAAGCTATTATCGAGGATTGACTACCCTTAGGTAGTCTCTACTCTCATACAGTCAATAGTATACACGTATAGCTCTGAGGCCTCACATACAATCAGACAGTACTTTCAAATATTTATATAGTCCTCGTCCCAAATATCTAGTTCGAGGATTTTCACTAGTCATCATTAGGGACAAAATAGTAAATACACACATAAATAAGTATTACAATGACAAATCAAGCATGAAAGATGCCATGAAGTTAATTAGATAAGAAATAATGTAAGAAATGTAGATAATAGTTCAGTAAGGGAAAAACTATAATTATGCGAGAAAATAGGGACTAAAAATAAATTAAGCATAAAAGAAGTCATAAATGTAAATAAATAAGAAGCAAAGTGAAAAACATGATTAATAGGCTAAAAAGGGTAAAAATGTAATTACATGATAAATCAAGGGCATAACCGAAATTTGACATTAACAATGTGATTAAAAAAGTTAAAATGGTCAAATAGGTAAAAATGGTAAATTTATAAATATCAAAAATTTTAGGAACCAAAACGTAATTTATCACTTCACAAAAAAGTATAATGACCTAAATGTAAATTTTATATTTAGAAGAAAATAAAAGTCAAAAGAAACAAGGTCAAACATGAAGAATATAAAGGTTATGGACCAAACAGTAATTTACCATCACAATAAGGAGACCAAAACTTAGAAAGAAATAAAATAAAAAAGAAACAAAAAAAGATGACATTAGAGAAATTTAGCACAATATTGAGACATAGAAAAGTTTCGAAGATCAAATTATGATTTTACATTTAAGTAAGAATTATATAAAATTTAATATGAGGGACAAATGGATATAAGAAAAATTATGGAAATTAGTCAAAACTGAGGTCAAACCAAGTCAAAATGATGAAATAAAAAATTTAAGGGCTGAATTGTAATTTTACACTTAAGTAAGAATTATATAGAAATTAACAAGAAATTAAGGATCAAGGGATTAAATAGCAAAATTGGAATATAAAAGGACCAAATTGATTTAATTAGCAAAAAGAAATATAAAGGGGTAAAAGGGTAATACATATATATATATATATATTAAAGAGAAAAATGTAAATTGAAAAGTCAAAATAAACAAAAGATACAAAGAGAATAAACAAGGGTAAATTGGTCAATAAACGATAAAATCTATAGACAAGAAGGGTACAGAGGGAAATTGAATAAATTTATAAATTAGGAGTAAAACTGTAATTTGGCAAAGGAAACAAATTTAAGAACTAAAATGAAAGGAAATATAATTGCATGACAAAAAATATCAAGAAGGAGAAATAGAGAGTAAAATACATAACTTAAATGTTAATTCGGTGAAATACAAAACCTAGAAGTCATATCGAAAAAAGAAACAAGACTTAAATGTAGTTTTGATAGAAATAAGGATATAAACGATAATGTCACAAAAGATATAAAGTTTAAAAGCAATTAAGAAATTCAGTACAATAAAGTATCATTCAGTCAACAAACAAAGGAATTTATAATAATATTAAAATCGAATTACATAAACAATATGCTCATTTAGGGTAAATTTACAAACTATAATGAGATCAAAATAATGGTTGAATAAGGAGAAATAAGTAAAATAATTAATTAAGTGAAAGACAAAGACTAGTAAGTAATTAAATAAAAATGCAAGGGCATAAAAGTAATTTAATGTGAAAAATATAAGTACCAAAGGTTAGACAGTAAGAAGGTGAACATGCAGGGACATAAAACCAACAAGGACTAAATAGTAATTTTGAAAAATTACATATATACAGATAGATAAACAAAAATAATAAAAATAATAACAAAACGGTAATTAAATAAACATAATCTCATTAAATGAAATTTTGTATAGTTGTATTCACCATTAGGTAACAGTATTGCTTAGCGCGTGGTTCTTAACTGTGCTCAGAGACAGGTAAATAAAAGACTTGAAGAAAGCAAGCAGGAAGGCATGTACATGTGTCGTATTTGTGGATGTGAAGTTTAGACAACTTATGTATTAGATATTAGATATGTGATTTATAAAGTAGTACGTTATGTATGACACAATTCATATTGAATCTATTTACATGTGTATATTTTTGAGCATGTGTATATGGAAATTTTATGACTGTGTTGTGTTGATAAGATGGATGATTTTAGAAGTGATATGTATACTACTAAAGTATCGAAGGCAGAGGTTGCTTTTGGGAGTGTCAATTTGTCAAATTGCAGGTTTGGACAATATGGTTTACAAAAAGTTATGTTGCCGAAATTTATATCAAATGAATAATAACCACGTGATGTTAATAGTAATGGCATACAGTATATGGGAAACATGAATGAACATAGGGTGTTACACCAATATTCAATCTAGAGTGACCATCCCTCCTACACAGCTCGAGGTGTCATTTCCTAAATACTTTGACCTCACCATAAGCCAGTTACACCACAATACCTAGCTTATTCTAACAGCCTTACAGATCTAGACATTTGAGCATGGCATTGATCTCACAGTCCGGCTATTTAGGGCAACCCATGTGGTTGGACTCTGAATGATGATAGAGGACCACAACTATATTCAAGCTCGGGCCTAACATAATGTTTTTTCACGTTAAACCGGACTTCCTGAAGAACTGAAAGTACCATTTCTTTATCTTGGAGTCAGAATGATTTTTCCATCCAGACCTTTTGGGGACATTTTATCAACCAGAATGACAACCCTTTGGTGCTAACGAAGGCAGAAGAACAAACTCTAAATTGTTAAAGGGAGCTCGCCAGAATCAAGCTTGACATATATGAGTTTTTAGATCTTAGCTGGTCTTGAAATGATTAGAATAAGAAATGAGATAACCATTTTCGCTATACTAAAGTAAAGTCAGATATTTTTTCTCATTGTATTTTTATTTTACAGCTATAAAGAGAGCTGAGAAACATTCCTTTGGCAAGAAACTGAAGGCCAAAAGAGCTAAAGCCACGAAGAACCCTGAAGCAACAAGTGCGGCACCAGCTCCAACGGTAAGTATAGATCCAACTCCAACAACCGTATCTGTGAGTTTGGCGCCAAATCCATCAATCATTAGTTCTTCAAGCAATAGCCTCTCTAACGCTATTACGATATATGATGCTTCACCAACGTCTCTTCTAGCCAATTCATCCCCTTAAACTCCACAAGAGGAGTCATCTCCCCCTCTGAATTGGAATAAAAGGCTGAACAAATTAATAGATGAAGTTTGGGGGTTTTGGCACATAATGCCGAAGCCTATAGCTCTTCCAACCCCAAGTTCAACAACATTTGCTTGCTACTCACTTGTATTCCAATCGAGGTGGCATCCTATTTGAATTTGCAAGTGGATCGCTTATCTGTGGCCATTTGGAGACATCAAGTTAAGGTATCATTGCCTAATTATTCTTGTTTTATCTTTCTTTAAGTAATATGCTAACATTTTTCTATGCAAAGTTCGATTTTTTTGAACGCAATGATAAGCAAGATGAGCAGACTCTTGGGCCTAATGAGAGAAGAAAAGAAGAATGTCATTGAGCTAGGGAAAAACCTAAAGGAGGCTGAGCAGGTGGCCAATGATTGAAAGAATTGAGCTTCCTTAATTAAAGCAAAGGCCAAAAAAATGGAAAAGGCTAACCGTAAGGCAACCAAGAGAGCTGCTCATAAGCTCGTTAAGGTGGAGGCCTCTATTGCTAAGGAAAATAAGGAATATCAAACCTCCAAGACCGAGCTTGAGAAGTGCCTGTTAGAGAAGGCCAATGTGAAAAAGAAGTATGCTGAGCTAAAGAAGAAATTGGCTGAGCTTAAAGAAAAGGTTGACAACCTTGCAGTAGACAAGTGCATATCTGATGGGAACAAACTTATCCGAGCTGTGAAGGATAAATTTCCCAATGAAGAATTTTCTTGGATGGAGGAAGTGGAGCCAGATGAAGAATAGTTAGGATTTTTCCTTCAATTGTTGTAGACAATGTTGGCACTTATGGCAAACTCCATCTCCTTTTGTAACAAACTGATTATAGAATGATATCTCTGTTTTTAACAATCTAATATCTCTAAATTATATATGCTTTAGCTCGTTTGTTATCTTCTGTTTGAATAAGCACTAAATAATCAAGTTACTAAGTAATGTTTTACCACGAATAATATTCCGACCTAACTCAGATATAAATGTGATTAGAGATGGTTCAAAACAGAGTGTTGAACTACAATTTGAGTAACAAATTGATAAATGGCTAAGGAAAAATTGATAAAATCATGTAATGAGAATGCTCATGGCTTAAGCTGCAGAGCTAAGCTACTTGTATTATTAATGAGTGTGCTTGTGGCTTTAGCTGTCGAGTTGAGATTTAACAAAAATATGCTCGTGGAAAAATTGTTGGACTGAGCTAAAATAACAATTTTCTCTTGGTGAAGCTGCCTAGTTGAGCTTTAACAAAAAAAATACTTGCAGTGAAACTACCGAACTGAGCTAAAATAATAACGTGCTCTTGGCAAAATTGCCAAGCTGAGCTAAATAATTACAAAGTGCTCATGGCGAAACTGCTGATTTGAGCTAAGTAATGACAAAGTGCTCATGGTAAAACTGCCGATTTGAGCTAAGTAATGACAAAGTGCTTGTGGCGAAACTGTCGATTTGAGCTAAGTAATGACAAAAAGTGCTCATGGAAAAACTGCCAACTTGAGCTAAGTGATGACAAAATGCTCGTGGCGAAACTGTCAATTTGAGCTAAGTATTACTGGTGATATTTCTTCAAGTTAGAGATATTCTAAGAGTGTGGTAAGATCTTTTCGAACATGTCTTTAAGGCGATAAGCCCTAAAGTTCACAACTTCATATACTTCAAATGGTCCTACCTAATTAGGAGTTAGTTTATTGACACTAGCTGTAGTTTGCATTTCAATGGCTTTTTTTAGGACAAGTTCACCTATATGCAATGTTTTGGGTTTTAACTTACGATCATGGTACGACGCCATGCGCTTTTTATATGCAACGGCCTTGAGTTGGGCATGTTTTTTTTTCCTTCTAGCACATCTAGATGATGCAATAGCAAGTCTTTGTTTGTTTCTTCATTATACTACTCGATTTTTGCATTTGGCATACCAATCTCACATGGAATAACCGCTTCAACTATATAAGTTAAAGAAAAAGGCATTGCATCTGAGGCCAAGCTAGAGGATGTTCTGTATGCCCAAAGTACGATGTTCAACTCGTCCTCCCAAAGGCCTTTAGCCTTATTAAGCCTTTTCTTCAACCCCATCAGGATAGTCTTATTGGTCACCTCGGTCATACCATTTGATTACGGGTGATAAGTTGAAGTGAATTTGAGCTAAATACGTAATGTTTCACAAAATTTCCTAAAAAATTAACAATTAAACTATTTTCCATTATCAGTAATAAAAGTGTGTGGAATGTCGAACCTGGTTATAATGGATTTTTAGGAAAATTTGATATTGTTTGTTTATGTAATAATTGCCAAGGGCTCTGCTTTAACCCATTTAGTGAAATGGTTTACTACCACAACTAAGAATTTCCTCTACCTGATAGCCAATGGAAAAGGTCCTAGTATGTCTATCCTCCATTGTGAGAAAGCCCTTGAACTGTGTATCAAGGTTTGCCAAACCGAACCCTGATGATTAATTTTTCCAAACCGCTGGCACTTGTCACATTTCTATACTAGCTCTTTTGCATCAGCTTCCATTTTTGGTCAGTAATACCCCTACAATAATGCTTTTCGAGCTATTGTCTCAGCACCTTCGTGTACACCATAGATGCATTCATGAATCTCTCTAAAGATATAATTGCCTTCTTTTGAGCTTAAGCATAGTCACCAAGGCTGTGAATAAGACCTCATGTACAACTTTCACGCCAAAATTACATAAAGGCTAGATCATCGAAAATCTTTTTGGCCTCAGTTTGGTCTTCTGAAAGAGTGTCTGTATCAAGGAACTGATAGATCGGTAAATGCCATTCATCCATCTTCTCGTTGAGCTAAACTAAATAAGTTTCATAGGATGCCTAGGTAATGACTGCCCAAACTATGTCTTTCGATTGTATAATGACGGATAAGGATGCTTGTTTGGCCAAAAAGCTTGCCCCTTTGTTCTCTTCCTAGGTACCTATTTGATTGCCTACAAACTCTCAACTTTTTTCAGTTGAGATAGTAAAGTAGATACAAGATCTCAATACTACACCATTGTTTGCTTGTTGGCTTCAAATCTTTTGAGTAAGTGGCTAACAACTAACTAAGAGTCAGAACGTATAAGTAGAGAATTTGGTTTTACCTCAAGGGCAAGTTGTAATCCAAAGCATAGTGCTTCGTACTCCACAACATTGTTGGATGCTGGAAAAGATATCATGGCCATTCCATGAATAAAAATTCTGCCCAGACTAGATAAAATAACTCCCACTCTAACTTCTTCTGAGGATGCCACTCCATCAATATAAAAACTCTAAGACATCTTATATGGCTTGGTGGGAGGGGTATGTAGCTCGACTACAAAATTAGTTGCTTTCATCACCAAACGGGCTCATATCAAACATCAAACTTGTCTAGATGAGTTGCCCACTCAGTTATTCTCCCCAACAATTTTGGTCTCTGCATCATTTTCTTGAAAGAAGTGTTGGTCCAAATTACTACCATGTGCACTTGAAAATAGGGGTGCGGCTTTATTGCCAAAGCGACTTAGGCCAAAGCTAATTGCTCGAGAAATAGGTATCTTAGTTCAGCTCCTCAAAGAACCTTATTGGTGTAATAGTAGGAAAATCTTGAATGGTTTCTTCTTTGACCAAAATCGAGCCGATGGCTCCTTCAAAAAATGACAAGTACATAAACAACATTTCATCCAATTATGGTTGGTTGAGTAAGAGAGGCCAGCTAAGGCACTGTTTAAAGGCTTTCAATGTTGACTGGCACCCTGGGATCCACTCAAAGTTCTTTAAATTTTTTAATGCCTTATAGAATAGAAGGCACCGTTTGGCTGAATAGGAAATGAATCTCTTAAGAGTTGTAATCTTTTCATTCAATATCTACACTTTTTCAATTGACTTCAGTGGTTTCATCTTCAGTATAGCCTCATTTTTTGTTGGATTAGCCTTTATTCACCTTTTGGAAATCACAAAACCCATAAACTTGCCAGACTGAACTCTAAAAGCACACTTATCCAAATTCAACATGAGGCTGAACTTTTTGAGAGTTGAAAATGCTTTTTCTAGCTTTTTTGGCAGATATGCTAAGGTCTTGCTCTTAACAATCATATCATCAATGTAGACCTCTATGTTCCGACCTATCTGATTAATTAATAACTTGTTCATGAGCCTTTAATAAGTTGCCCCAGCATTCTTAAGGCTGAATGGCATCACTCTATAGCAGTAAGTTGCCCTATGAGTGATGAATACTATTTTTTCCTCATCTTTTAACTTTATGGGGATTTAATGGTACCTAAAAGAGGCATCCAAGAAAGCATACTCTTCAAAACCAACTGTTGAGTGCACTAACAAGTCAATGTTCAGCAATGGGTAGCTGTCCTTGGGACAGGCTATGTTGAGGTCGGTAAAGTTAACACATATTCTCCACTTCCCATTAGATTTTTTTTACTAGCACTACATTAGATAACCAATCCAGATAAAACACTTCTTTGATAAACCCATTCTTTAGCATAATATATATTTCTTCGTTTATTTCCAACTATCGTTTAAGTGCATGATTATGCTTCTTTTATTTAACTAGCTTGCAACCTGGCTGAATGCTCAGAGAGTCAAACATGACCTTGAGTGAAATGTCGGTGATATCCGAAGGTTTCTAAGTGAACACATCTGTATAAGATTCCAGGACCGCTACTAGTGATTTCATTTCTGAGCTGGTTTTTCTCGAAGCTATTTTCACCATTTTTCCTAGTGATAACTCCACCTCCTGCAATGAATATATAGGCTCCACCTTTTAAGCTAAGTCAGCCGAAACATCTAATGTATCTGCGGGTAGTGCTCGATTTGCTTCGTTTAGCATAGTGATATATGTCTCCTGAGCAACTATCTAATTTTTCTGAAGTATAGTCATTCCTTACAGGGCAAGAATCTTCATAATCAACTTCTATATAGAAATGTAAGCATCTATTGTGGCCAAAAGAGACTAGCCAAAAATTGCATTATAAGATAACAACATATTTACCACTATAAAGCATGTCATACAGGTCATAACTATTGAATCATCTTCGAGCTGTAAGGGTAAGTTGACCGAGCCTTTAACTTTGACGTGCTACCCTAAAATACCAAACAATGGTACTGTAACTTCCTTCAGCGGGCTTGACATTTTTAAAGCCTTGAAGGCCTACTGTGTAATTAAATTAACTACATTACCTATATTTACCAAATTTGTTGCACCAGGAAATCCTCAATTATTATCTCAACTACTAGTGCATCATCGTGCAATTGCCGAACATGTTTCCCATCTTGTGAAGAATTGAATGGTGTTTGTTGAAATAGGTGAGGTAGTCCCGAGCGAAAAAAACTTCTTTGGCTTTACGCTTTTTAGAATCGTCAAACACATCATAGTGTTTTTCACCTGCATCACATGAATAAATCCTACCAGGTGTCTTCTTATCATTGTTTCCTCCCTCCTTGTCTGACTACCGAGGTGGTGATCGTCGATCATCACTTTTGTTCCCTTTGACAAATTACTTCAGTTCGCCTTTTTTAATATGATATTATATCTCCCTTTTGAGCTATCTACGGTCATTAGTTTTGCGCCCTTTATCTTTGTGACAAGCATAATATAGGCTCTAGTCCCTGTTCGGATCCTCTCTCATGGGCTTTAGTCAAGTGACTTAGTCATTCTTTTTCATCCAAGATATATTTTGCGTAGGAAAAGCATTTAATTTGGTAAATTATTTCTCACTTTGGCTACTTGAGTATAATTTTGAAACCATTTACGCTATGTTCGACCCCCTCATAGCTTAGGAATTATCTCTTCTAGAACTGCCTTTATCCCTTCCTGTTCCTCAAGAGTTCTTATTGTCCTCTCTTATTTGCATGTTATACTTCAACCGCCTAGCTTCGTCGATTTAGATGTATTAGTGAGCTCGGGTCATTAGTTTGGTGAAATCCTATAGTGGCTTTTTACTCAACGAGTCACTAAAATTTTGACACTATGTGTTCCTGTTGGGTGCATTGATGGCGACCTCTAGGTTTAAATTTTGAATGTCCATAGCAATTACATTAAACCTCTCGACATAACTGTGCAGGGGTTATTTTTTCTTCTGGACGACTTGATGCAGGTCGGCTGAAACTTTAGTTGATTGGATGACTGCTACGAACTTTGCCACAAAAATATATATATATCACTAAAGTGTTGAAAGTTATCAATTGAGTGCTCTAGCAAAATTTTGAACCAGATATAGGCAGACTCTATCAAGGTCTATGGAAAAACTTTACAGGGGGTGGCATCTTTAGTGGTATAAATTAACATGGTGTGATGAAACTGCTCTAGATGTGCTTAGGGGTGTGTACTCCCGTTATACCTCAGCAAATTAGGTAATTTTATGTTCGAAAAAGGAGATAAAAAGGGTTCTGGAGAGAGAAGAGTGAAAACTACCTGATACTATAACATGTTGCAATTATGATGCTTCAACAATCTTTCTTCAAAAACCTTCTCAAACTCATCCAACGTCAATGTGATTGTGGATGCTGGGGTTAATAGCAAAGGCGTAAAGTTTTGAGTTTCAATGTTTGGGGTAACATTAGTTGTAGTGATAGTTTGAGGTAATGGCTGGGGTGGCACCTGTGTTGCCAAGTGTGATAACATCGCCAATAGAGCTTGGGCAAGCTGTGGAGTAAGTCCAGGTATTGGGATTACGAAAGCTATAGGAGGTAGGGTAACAATTGGGAATTTGGTTGAGGCACTTAGGGAGTAGATTCCAGGGGTGGAAAAATAGGTATGTGTGGGGTTAGTGGTTCGATTGTTTTCGATTTAGGTAGTGTCCTAATATTGAGGATCCATGGTTTCTAAGGATGAAATCCATTCTCATCGCACCAAATGATAATCGTTTGGTTTTACTAGGCTGTCGTCAAAATCCTACTTGAGTCGTAATATTCTTCAAGCTCTAGAGATACCTGAAAATAAAGAAACTCTGACAAAGTTTTTGATGAAAAAAATCTCTGACGGTCAAGTCAGTAAAGATTTAAAAACAGTGTTTTAAATAAAATTGGTCAAGAGAGAAAATACCTGATATCCTGCCTATTTATATAGATAAAAGTCCTATTTTAGCTAGGATTCCCAGTGTTCATAGGATTCTCATTAAGGAAGATGTACAATATGATAAGTAAACTAAGCTCAACTTTCGAAATAAGTATTATGCGTTCTTTAGGTAACTTATAAGTCTTTATCTGAGTAGGACTCTTTAAACGATACTACTGGAATATCAGTTTGGATCCTGACTATTCGGACAACTTGAGAATTGAGTTGCTCGAGGGAGTCCGTATGAAAAATTTAGTTATCATTAGTTTTTTTAATGCCAATTAAAATTTCATCAATAATGTAAGAAGTACATTTCTAATGTACAAATAAAATTATAAAATTTAAAATTAATAAAATTATAAAAAAAATTATTTTAAATTTTTTCAATAAAAATAATGAATAATAGTAATATGTTGCAGATAATTTGAGTTTGATCTAAAATTTTATTACATCTATTATTTATAGAAAATATGTCTGACCACCTTCCACTAGAAAAAAAAAAAAAAAGAAGCATCTTTCATTTAGGAATCACGATAAATTTCATTTGAGATAACGGCAACTTCCTCCAAATTGTGGAGTAAAAAATTGTGTAAAAAAAAAAAAACTTAAATTACACTAAGTTTTAATACAAAAAATAAAAGTTAGAAAAGAAAATAAATAGCATGTGTTGAATCGACCAATGGGAGATGGCCATGATAAAACGAATATCTAGACGAAAAGGACACTTCACTTGCAGGAAATCAAAGTGGGTTATAAGTTAAGATCACGCCTTTG
The DNA here is from genome assembly GCA_037975025.1 of Excoecaria agallocha. Taxonomy (NCBI): domain Eukaryota; kingdom Viridiplantae; phylum Streptophyta; class Magnoliopsida; order Malpighiales; family Euphorbiaceae; genus Excoecaria; species Excoecaria agallocha. The sequence continues at coordinate 18,025,572 of CM075809.1, forward strand.
ATGAACTCGTTTCATAGCTTCTTATATATATAAATATGTGAGAGATCCCTTTGCCCTACTCAGGTTTTTCTTTATTCGTATTTACTTCTGTCCTTGGTAACCTTCTTCTACTACCTTCGTATGGACACATCTTTATCACGTCTCTCTCTCTCTCTCTCTCTCTCTCTCTCTGAATGCATATTATAGTAAATGTGTACGGTTCTTGATCATATGCTCTAGATTTGTTTGCAATGCGATTTTGATGCATGGGCTTGAGTTGCATTATACGAATGAATAACAGCAAAAATAATATCTAGCTTTTTATTGTTACTTTTTTTTGCCATCAATAGTGATAATAATAACAATCCTAAACATAATCTGCCATTATATCAATATCATTTGACAATAAAAACACACTATTATTATTTTTATGAATTCTTATATCACTTTCAACAGTAAACAAATACTCACGGCATTCAATTGTAATTTAATTTCTCATTATTCACGGTATGCAATTATAATTTAATTTTCTAATAATTATTCAACTTCAATTTATGAGGTTTCTCAAGTAAAAGAAGAATGTCAAGATCTCAATGCATTTGATCATATACTCAACTATACATGCAACATGTAAATAATTAATTAATGTAAATGCATCTCTTTTTTCCTTCTTCCTATATAATTGGGATCACATATTCGTAATTATAAAGGAACTTTTGAAAGTTATCGTGAACTCAATATAATTGTGAAATTTTAATATTACTATTTCGAAACTACAATTTATTAAAGAAAAAAATTTCCAAGTTTGAATAGCTTAGAACATGTATTCAATTGTAAACTATGACCGAAGCTTTGAAAAAAGAAACAGAAAAAAATCACCATCAATATACAAAGACCGGCTTTGTTACCCTTATGCAGAGAAGGGCTAGTATAGTATATATATATATATATTATTTTACAGCTTTCTTCCAACAATGCTTCATGCAGTGTAATGTACATTTTCCTTCTCTGGATTTTAATTTTAAATTTGCTTGCTTTCTTTGGTGATCATCTCAATCAGCAGGCGCAAACTAAATTCAACAATAGTTAAAGACCAATTATCTAAGCACTATGATGACTTCCCTTCTAGCTTCAGAGAACCGAATTTAGCATTAACCAGTTCAGCAGCAGCACGAGCAGTTGCAGTTGCATGCTCTGCAGAAGCAATGGCAGTTCGAGCTCGCTCCAATACATCAGATGACTGTGATGATGTCCCGCTTTTAGTGTCAGAAACTGATCCTGCAGAATTATCCTTGTTTGATGGTTCAATTTCATTAGTATCCACTGAGGTCTGGAAACTCACAGGGCTAGGAGCCTGAGGACATTGAGATCCTTGCGTGCTATCTGTAATCATTTTAGGACTTGGCCCATTAGAAGATGGAGATTTGTAAGAGCTCTGTTTCATGGGAGCCTGAGAAAGTCCAGCTTCGGCCACAACATGCTTTGATCCACCCTAAACACAGAATAAAAGGTCACAACTCATTTCTAAGGCATTCTATAGACAACAATAAAAGTCTCAACAGAGGATTCCAGAGCTTCCCAAATTTTAAAAGCATTAACTATAATTTAGTTCCATAGCATTGTGCAGTTTACAACATATAACGCAAAATCCATGTAACAATTGGCTGACATAGGAACCACAAACCAGAATAGAAAGTATAAAGGGGAGATAGGAAGAGGCGTGTCTATCAAAGAAAGCTATATGCGTCAAGATTACTGAAGAGGTTCTCACAGTTTCTCTTATCTATATTTTTCTGCATGCATAAACAGGATGAGGAATACACAGGATTTAGACTTCATAATACACATTTTCTAATCTAGCAGTTTCTGTATATCAATTATTAAGTTCTTCTATGAACCGAGTAATAATTCCTGAACAATGTGCTCAGCAGAATGCAAATGAAAATGAAATCAGAAACTAAAATTGCCAATTGTACCAGCAGATCTTCATGCTTTTTACCAAGCTCAGCCTCTGTAGCAGAAGAATCCCACTCCAAATTATATTCCTCAGCAATTTCTTTCAAAACCTTAAGCCTTGACTCTGATGATGGAGCACTGACTGAAAGCTTTTCAATGATCTGCACAAACAGCAAGCAAAGAAATTGCACCTTCCAGTTTCAATGGTTCCTATTGCAAAAATATCATACTCGTAGAAACCGAATAAGTTAAAGCCAATTAACTGCACGGTTGACACCAGAGTCAGGACAGAGCTCAGAGGCAGACATGACGAATTCTTTGCCATATTTTGCAGCAAACAGATTCTTGATCTGCAATAGATCTGGCACCTCTGAACATCTTGGAGAAGCAAAAATTATGCTTGCAATGGCCTCTCGCAATTCAGTTGGACATTCCCTGTCAGATAAAAAGAGAAGTTAAAGAAGCTGTATGAAATGGCAGAGTTGAATTTCATAAAAAATTCCTCCCAGCTGAACCATATTGTCCATGACGTTGCCCAATTCACCATGCATAGCTCTAAGGGCAACGAGAACAACCTCTCTCTTGGGGTATTGAAGTAGAAATTAAAAACCAAACTATACATATAGGGAAGAGTAAATAAATGTTATATGCTGAGGGAAAAAAATCATTTTCTGCAATATATATATATAGTAACATTTTCACGCAAATATTAGTTAATACATCTGAAAATAAACCTAACACCAAGAGAATAAAAAATATATATCCTACAATACATAAATTGAATCTGCCTACCTAAGAGACCAATTTTAGTTTATGCAATGCAAAAGGAAAACATAAACAAAATTTAGCTTCAAAACCATTTTAATATCATTTTGATACATGAAGTTCGAATCATCGGATGTTTGGGAAATACATGCTGAAACAATGCTTCTTATTTACATATGCCCCATCATATAGTAGAATCGAACTTCTAATCTTCACAATTGTACATCAATTGAATTCAGGAAATTGTTACTCAGAAGTACCAGATAACTATGTCAAAATCATCCACCGCCTTGGAGCTCTCTTATGAAGATAATGGCTTTTGATCTCATAAAATAGCATAAACATCAATAACACTACTATCTACTACCCTCTCCACTCAAAATGTTAACAGCAGCTCAGATCTAGCAAATCAAAATTAATCACTATTCTTCAACAAATGTTGGAAAAAAGAAATTATTTCTAGCTCAATGTCAAGATAGGCACATTTTCATATTGGACCAACTATCAACCATATGTGATGAATTCCATAAGCAGTAACCATGCAGATCATATACTTATCAGGCAAACATACATCATCCAAAACAACTTCGAAATCAGGCAAACATAGATCATCCAAAACAACTTAGAAAATGAGAACCTGACATTCTTGTTAAGACATATACAGCAGACCCCTTTCAGAAATTTAAGCCATATCTGGGAGTTTCAACTGTTATGAGAAGTGCTATAGGCATGAGGCATCACTTTTTGCTCTGCAGTTGAACTTGTAATTGGGCCTTTCTGGACTCCTTCAAAGGCCTGCATTCATCTTCTCCAACTGCACTAAATTCCAGCTTCCTTACATATGGCTAAAACAACTCAACTAAAAATTCCCCATTTCGTACTAAAGTGAACTGGTGCTCTATTATATTTCAAATATTTGCATTCATCTTCTATATTGTGGCTGTTATCTTTTCATCTATTGCTGCATCAATCTCAACAAATTTGACTTATATTGCAACTTTCACGATCCAATTTTTTGTTTTCTGATTAACACGGTACCCCTAACAACTTCTTTTTCCTTTAACAGACAACTTCGTGCTGCACACATTGTTGCTCAATCAGACAGAGATACATTTGCGTCCAAAGACATTAGACAACTGGCAGCTAAAACCTGATAGTTAAGAAATATTTTCACATTCTTGGTGCTGGTCAAAAAAGCAAGGCTTGATGGGTATGTTATCGAACAAACCTCAACATTCATCAATAGCAAGGCTTAAGAAATTGATACCATATTTCTCCATGGACAAATTATTGGGTAAGCCTTAATCCCGACTTCAACATGTAGCAAATCATGACATGATAACAAATGTCACAAACTCCATAAGCCTGTTAACATGTTAATAATGAACCAATAGAAGCACCATTCTTAATTATTTGCACGTCAGCATTCTATAAAGAACTGGATGACACAATCAACTTCCTCTCAATGGCTTTAACTGGATGCATGAGTCTAGGGAAAAAAATTT